>JBANRG010000045.1:0-464632 GCA_037954225.1 Stygiomarasmius scandens | reverse complement strand
TGAGCTTGAGACTAGCGGAGACAGGTACTTTTGAAGTCTGGCTGGAAAAGGTCATACAATGTCATGCTTTTCATTTCTGTTTAAATTTTTATTATTTTTGTGAAGTTTCATGGCTTTCAAAGTATTGTCAGGTCCAGATTTTTGCTGCCAGCATTCTTTCTTGAAATCTGCATATTTGCTGTCTCAGTTGTACAAGTTAGACCTAGCTACCCAAGTTAATGAAATGGGAGTGGGCAATCACTTGGTGTGGCAGGTACAAGGCTGTAATCTGATCTCAATGTGCCAAATGTTGCTGAGGATGCAAAATTCACAAGAGATTACAAGCAGCAACAATCTTATCTTGTAATTGTGATATCCAAAATGGGAGGTGTACATCCATTTCTCCAAACAATGGTTCTGCTTGCTTGGTCTACTTTTGCTGTTGTCAACAATATGCCATATTTAGCTACTTTTGTCCATTTCTATCTGACCTATGCTTTTCTTTGTTTGGTCTACTTCTTTCCACAATATGCCATATTCACCCACTTTTGTCCATTTCTATCCAGAATATGCTCTATTTAGCCACTTTTGTCCACTCCAAACAATGTTTCTGCTTGCTTGGTCTATTTTTGTCAAAAAACTATTAGCCCAAAGCATATATGCTTTTCTGCTCACCTGGTCTACTTTAGTCTAGAATATGCCATATTCAGCCACTTTCTCATTTCTCCTTAAAATCTTTTTTTGTCCAGACTGTGGTATCCAAATTATGCTTTTCTGATAACAAACACTTTTATCACTATGCAAGCAGTGCCTTTCTGCTTATGGGGTCCCCTTTTATCCAGAATCTGCCATATTTAGCCACTTTTGTCCATTTCACTCAAAACAATTTTTCTCTACTTTTGTCAACAATATGCCCTATTTAGCCACTTTTGTCCACTCCGAACAATTGTTCTACTTGCTTGGTCTACTTTTGTTAACAATATGCCATATTCAGCCACTTTTGTCCATGTCTATCTGACCTATACTTTTTCTGTTTAGTCTACCTCTTTCCAGAATATGCCATTGCTGTCCAAATCATGCTTTTTTGCTCGCTTGGTCTACTTCTGGCTGGAATATGCCCTATTCTGCCACTCTTTTCCATTTTTATCCAAATTATGCTTTTCTCTCACTTGGTCTGCTTCTTTCAAGAATATACCACATTCAGCAACTTTTTTACATGTAACTCTACCATTACCCAGAATACATTGTGATTACTCACAGTTTACTTGACCCTAACTTGCCCTGCTTGTTTCAGCTTGTACAAGCATACAAAGCCAGGCAAGCAACAAGTTGGCCAGCCCACCAGGTTTTTCTCACAAGTTTAATTTTTCTATTGATATTGATGCTGAAACACACTAAATTTTGAATACATTTGCTATCTAATTTAAGTTGTGACTTGTCGAAAAGCCAAAAAGCCAGACAAGCCGGGCAAGGAAATCATGGCATTTCACGATGTATGCCATATTCAGCTACTTTTTTCATTCCTACTTAAATTATGTCCTTCTGCTTATCTGGTCTATTTTAGCAAGAAGATGCCATATTTGGCCACTTTTATCTGTTCCTATTTTTCTCCAGCTACTGTTGTCCAGATTATGCCATATTCTCCACCTTTATTATTTCTACCCCTATTTGACCCACTTATATTGTCCAGATACATATCCAGCTATTCTTTTCTTTTTCTAACCAAACTGTGCTTTTCTGTGGACTTGGTCTACTTCTGTCCAGAATATACTATCCCCAGTCATTTTTTGATATTTCTATCCAAACTATCTTTTTTTGTGCACTTGGTCTGCTCCTGGCCAGAATATGCCATTTCTGTCCAAATTATGATTTTCTGCCTGCTTGGTCCATTTTTGGATAGAATATGCCATATTCAGCCACTTTGTTTGTTTCTATTTGAATTATGCTTTTGTATTTCATCCAAAATATGCTGTTCTACACACTTGATCTACTAATACTGTGTCATATTCAGTGACTTTTTCTGTTTCACTCCAAACAGTGCTTCTTTGCTTGGATAGTCTACTTTTGCTCAGAATACACTATATTCAGCTGATCCAAATTATGCTTTTCTGCACACTTGATTTACTTCTGGTCAGAATATGTCATTTAGTGCCTTTTTCCATTTTCATCCAAACTATATATCTTCTGTTCACAATATACCTTGTTCAGCCACATTTTTCTAATTTTGTTCAAACTATGCTTTTCTGTTTGCCTAGTCTACTTTTGTCTACAATATGGCATAATTCTGTATTCAGCCATTTTTTCCATTTCTTTCCAACATAGGCTTTGCTTGCTCTTTTCTGGCTAGAATATGCCATATTCAGCTCTGCCACCAATGTTTCTTTTTTGCTCACTTGGTCTACCTTGGTCAACAATATGTCATATTCAGCCACATTTGTGCATTTCTATCTAAAGTATGCTTTCCTGCTCACTTGGTCTAATTCAGTCCAGAATATGCTATATTCAGCCACACTATCCAAACTATGCTCTTTTGTGAACCTGGTCTACTTCTGGTTGGAACATGTCATTTCTGTCCAAAATCATGCTATTTCTTTTGCTTGGTAGCCAGAATATGCCATATCCAGCCACTTTTTTCTACATCTGTCGCAAAAAAGGCTTTTTTGCCCACTTTTGATCCAGCCACTTTATCTGTTTCTGTTTATGTCATATTTAGCTGCTTTTTTCTTTTATCTGCAAACAATGCATTTCTGCTCACTTGGTCTATTTTAGTCTAGAACATCCCACATTCAGCCACTTTATCATTTCATTGAAAATATACATTTTGCTTCCTTGATCTACTTTTGTCCATAATCCACTGTATTCAGCCACCTTCTATTCAAAGTATGGTTTCTACATGCTTGGTCATAAGACTGAATAGAATTTTTCTTGAGTAATATGCCTTAGTCATCATGCTTCATTTGTGAAGACACGCTTCTGTCAGGCCATTTTGATATCAATTATTTGAAAGTGAACCATTGTTCCAGGCAGGCAATGTAGCATAGCCTAAATTCTGCCACTTGATAGGGCTCAACATTTGTCCAAGATATGACAAATTCAGCAACTTTTTCCCTGTTCTATCCAAATATGCTTTTCTACTTATTTCTGTATAGCTAATAGCTTAAATACAGATTATGGCCCAAGTTTCTTTGAAGTACAATTGTTGAATTTCCCTTGATTACAAAAAGGATGAAAAGTACCACACACCATTATGCACAATTGAGTAGTACATGGGTATGCTTGCAAGCTAATTGTCATTAAAATAAAGCATATAATTTTTTTTGACCTTTTTAATAACATCAAGTTCTGTGATATACTATGTGAACTGCTTATTTAAGCTAGTTAATTCAATTTGTCTTTGGTTTTTCATTCTGAGGTACTGTCACAAAAATCTTTAAAAGAAAATTAAAATAACTTCAAGATTTTTCATCTTCAATTATTTTAATTGGAAAGGATCTGGTGACATAATAAGCTTTAAAATAATCAAAGCTGTTTTATTTTGATGTTTTTCCATGCTTATTTTAACCCAATTTATAGTTCATATACAAACACTATTAAAATAAAATGAGCTGTTTTATTTTGAAGAAACCTTGAAGTTAATTTGATTAAAACATCAGGTGTATTATATAATAACTTCAAAATAAACTCATATTAATTCTAATTGTGTTATTTTAATAGTGTGTTAAAATAAAATCAAAATAAAACACTTGTGTTATTTTAAGATTTTGTGGCCTAACTTCAAAATAATTCATCATGTTTTATTTTGACCTACACCCAGTGTCACGGACTGGCCTGTACCTACTTGTAAAAGAGAAATCCAATCCTTCCTAGGCTTCACAAATTTTTATCGACATTTTATCCATGATTTTGGCAAGATTGCAAAACCAATGAGTTGACTGACAGGGCAGTCTCCTTGGGAATGGGGTGAAGAGCAGCAAAATTTGTTCGAAACCCTAAAGAAAGCATTAACAACAGCCCCAGTACTACACTTACCAATGGACGACAGACAATTCAAATTAGAAACAGATGCATCTGATGGAGCACTTGGAGCAGTACTTTCCCAAAGGCAGGACAATAAATGGGTCCCTATCATGTTCCTTAGTAAAGCAATGAATGAAACTGAAAGGAACTATGAAATTTATGACAAGGAACTCTACGCTATAATGGCTGCATTAGAGGAATGGAGACATTTGTTGATGGGAGCCACAAAAGAGCTAGAGATATGGTCAGATCACCAAAACTTGACCTATTGGTGGAAACCTCAGAAGTTGAACCAAAGACAAGCTTGATGGGTAACCAAACTCCAAGAATACCATTACAAACTCTATCACCTACCAGGACAACTGAACAAGAAGGCTGACCTACTTTCCTGAAGAGCAGATCATAATCAAGGCTCTGATGATAACGATGCCGTACTAGTTATCAAACCCAAAGTATTTGCTAGAACAATGGAATGGAAAATGGACATGGGCTATGAAGAGATACTAGAGAAAATTAGGAAACGAAGGTCCAATACAGAAGCAATAGTACAGAAAGCAGTTGACGAAGGCAATGATAAGTTCATGGAACACAACAGGATCATCTCCAGAAACGGAAAGATATATGTGCCCAAGGACAAACTTCTCCAAGAAACGAATGTCTCCCTCTTTCAGAATAAACCACTCACTGGACATGGAGGAAGGCAAAAAATGAGGAGCAAGTTGCACGGAGTTACTGGTGGCCCTGAATGATAGAGACAGTGGAAGAATATGTCAAGGGTTGTGAGTTCTGTCAAAAGAACAAGCCCATCCGACAAAAAAGAGTGGCTCCCCTATACCCAACTGAAATTCCGCACCAACCCTGGGAGGTAATGACTATGGACATGATCAGCCCCCTACCAGAGGCTCATGGGTATAATGTGATCATGGTATTTGTGGACCATCTTGGGAAGAGACTTCATTTGGAACCGGTTACTACCGAAATCTCGTCAGAAGGGTTAGCAAGGCTAATGGTAGATCGAATCATGCAATATCACAGATTGCTGAAGAAGATCATTTCGGACCAAACAGCAGTATTCATTTCCAAATTCATGAAAGAGCTCTACCGACTCTTAGGCGTTCAAGGTGCACCAAGCACCACATATCACCCACAGAAACCATAGACAGGATGATTGGGATGAATGGTTATCCCTGATGGAGTTCTCTTACAACAATAAGGAACACTCAGCCACAGAAAAAACACCGTTTGAAATAGACCATGGTTATCACCCATATATGGGACAGGAACCACAGGGAAAAATACAAGACCGAAGAGCCGAAACCTTCATAGAGGAAAGGAGACGAACTTTTGAAGAGACACATCAGGCATTGGAGAAAGCCACCGAAGTAATGAAAAAGTACTATGACCGGACCAAGGGTGATTCAAGGGAATACAAAAAAGGAGACCAAGTGTGGCTAGAAGGGACAAATATCCAAACAGATCACCCCTCGAAGAAATTAGATCATAAGCAATACAGACCCTTCAAGGTGATTAAGAAAGTGGGGAGGTCGGCATACAAACTTTCACTACCAGTAACCTGGAAAAAGAAAGGAATCCACCCTGTTTTCAATGAAGCATTACTTTACCCCTATATCAAACCAACTTTGACATTACAACCCTCAGAACCTGAACCCATCCCTGACCTCATTGATGGTGAAGAAGAATTTGAAGTACAAGAGATTATGGATGCTCAGATAAAAAGACACAAGTTGGAATTTTTGGTAAAATTTAGAGGTTTCAGCGAACCGGAATGGGAACTGGCTGCTAACCTCACACATTGTGACGAGGCATTATCTGAATTTTACAAGAAATATCCTGACACACCTGGGATCCAACAAGCATGAAGAATCATGAAAGAGATCATGAGGACATGATCCTTAAGGGGGTAATTATTACAAATCTTCCATTATCTACTATCTTATCTATATGAAGGCCTACCCTAAAGTACATGAGTAGTCCACACCGTAGACACAAAGCAGACACTATAAGTACTTGTTCCTTTAGAGTAGCTACCTCAGCTTTGCAATATCGAATCTTTCCTTCTGTCTACATCACCTTAGTGCTTCATCCTTAGGTTTTCTGACACCACGCACCCATGTGATGTTACCATCCTTAAGCCTTAAGCCCATCCTTTCTGACCTGAGTATATACAGCACTGGGAGCATTAACCCATATTACACGTGATATACAGTGAATTTACACAGAAAATATGAATTAGAAACATGTTTGTATAATTGACAGAAATACAGAAAGAATATTGAAATATTTTTCCCCCTGTATCTTCAATGTATCTTAACTGATTTTACAAAGAGATTACAGGTGCTCTCTGTATTATCTCTCAATCTTAAGCTGCTACTATAGAGAGTATACGGGAATTTGTTTCCATAAAGTCACTGATTTCAATCAGAAGATACAAGAGGATATACACAGCTCACCAAAACTTTAAAATAAAATGATTGATTATACAATCAGAAATACAGTGACTGTATATTCACCAAAACTTAACTGGGAAAACAGGAAATATATAGTGTGACATTGTGTCACTATACCCTCCCCATATTCTAAGGTGGAAATACAGAAAACATATGAAGACCATACTTTCATTGTATAAAAAGCTGATAATACAGAAAAGATACAACAATCACTGTATTCTTTTTGAATTGCAAGGAAACTTATGATTATTATACAGAAATTTTCTTTCTGTAATCTCATTGTATCAGAGGGTATGATACAGGGGAGTATAGAATGTGTGTATTTCTCTTTGTATTTGAGGTTGATATGCACAGATGTTCTTTTAATACTCTCACTGTATAATGGTTTAAGAGTATAGGAAGAAAACAGAGGTTGCTGTAGTCTTTTTGTATTAGAAGTGGATTTTTTGAAACAGATATAAACTGACTTCCAGCAGCTCCAGAGGATATGCACAAAGAATACAAGAGTTGGGACAGGATGCACTGTATCTTTCATCATATCATTTGCATCAAAAAAGTGAGAGATACAGTGAGAATAGAGGGTAAATTTCCATCACAGAATTTGTCAGACCATCCAGACCAAGCTTAATGCAAATTGGCCAAGCTCAGATTATCCTACCTTAATCCTAAACCACTCTGAGACCAATTGCAAGAAGAACCTGGTCTAGACTCATCCCAGGTGTTTGCTAGACTCAGCTTCAGGTTTTTTTGTCTAGACTTAGTTCAGGTTTATTCTAGACTTAGCTCAGGTTTTTTCTAGTCTGTGTTCATATTTTTCTAAGCTAGAATGAGTCCAGGCATTTGCCAGATTCAGTTCTAGCCTTAGTTCAGGTTTTTTCTAGCCTGTGCTCATATTTTTTCAAAGCTAGACTGAGTCCAGGCATTTGCTAGATTCAGTTCTAGCCTTAGTTCAGGTTTTTTCTAGACTTAGTTCAGGTTTCTTTTAGCCTTAGTCCAGGTTTTTTCTAGCCTGAGTTCAGTTTTTTTTTCTAGCTTGAATTCAGGTTTATTTTAGACTTAGCTCAGATTCTTTCTAGACTCCACCCAGGTTTTTTCTAGCTTGTGCTCATATTTTTTCTAAGCTAGACTGAGTCCAGGTATTTGCTGCAAATTGGCCAAGCTCAAATTATCCTACCTTAATCCTAGACCACTCTGAGACCAATTGCAAGAAAAACCTGGTCTAGACTCATCCCAGGTGTTTGCTAGACTCAGCTTCAGGTTTCTTTTTTGTCTAGACTGAGTTCAGGTTTTTCCTAGCCTGTGCTCAAAGCTAGACTGAGTCCAGGCATTTGCTAGATTCAGTTCTAGGCTTAGTTCAGGTTTTTTCTAGACTTAGTTCAGGTTTCTTTTAGCCTTTGTCCAGGTTTTTTCTAGCCTGAGTTCAGTTTTTTTTCTAGCCTGAGTTCAGGTTTTTTCTAGCTTGAATTCAGGTTTATTCTAGACTTAGCTCAGATTCTTTCTAGACTCCACCCAGGTTTTTTCTAGCCTGTGCTCATATTTTTTCTAAGCTAGACTGAGTCCAGGTATTTGCTGCAAATTGGCCAAGCTCAGATTATCCTACCTTAATCCTGGACCACTCTGAGACCAATTGCAAGAAGAACTTTGTCTAGATTCATCCCAGGTGTTTGCTAGACTCAGCTTCAGGTTTCTTTTTTGTCTAGACTTAGTTCAGGTTTATTCTAGACTTAGCTCAGGTTTTTTCTAGCCTGTGTTCATATTTTTATAAGCTAGAATGAGTCCAGGCATTTGCTAGATTCAGTTCTAGCCTTAGTTCAGGTTTCTTTTAGCCTTAGTCCAGGTTTTTCCTAGCCTGAGTTCAGTTTTTTTTAGCCTATTTTCAGGCTTGAATTCAGGTTTATTCTAGACTTAGCTCAGGTTTTTTCTAGACTCCACCCAGGTTTTTTCCAGCCCGTGTTCATATTTTTTCTAAGCTAGACTGAGTCCAGGCATTTGCTAGATACAGTTCTAGCTTCCACCTAGGTGTTTGCTAGACTCAGTCTCAGATTTTTTTCTAGCCTGAGTTCAGGTTTTTTCTAGACTCCACCCAGGTTTTTTCTAGCCTGTGTTCTTCTGTTTTTAAGCTAAACTGAGTCCAGGTATTTACTAGATTCAGTTCTAGCCTTAGTTCAGCTTTTTCTAGACTTTGTTCAGGTTTCTTATAGCCTTAGTCCAGGTTATTTCTAGCCTGAACTCAGGTTTATTCTAGTCTGAGTTCAGGTTTTTTGTAGCTTGAATTCAGGTTTATTCTAGACTTAGCTCAGGTTTTTTCTAGATTCTACCCAGGTTTTTTCTACCCTGTGTTCATATTTTTCTAAGCTAAACCAAGTCCAGGCATTTGCTAGATCCAGTTCTAGACCCCACCCAGGTCTGTTCCAGCCACAATCCAGGTTATTTCCAGCCACAGTTCAGGTTTTTGCTAGACTCCACCCAGTTGTTTGCTAGACTCAGATTCAGGTTTTGTTCAGCTTTTTTTTAGCCTGAGTTCAGGTTTATTCTAGACTTAGTTCAGGTTTTTTCTAGCTTGTGTCCATATTTTTTCTAAGCTAGACTGAGTCCAGTTATTTGCTAGATTTAGTTCAGGTTTTTTCTAAGCTAGACTAAGCCCAGGCATTTGCCAGATTTGGTTCAGGTTTTTACCAGACTTAGACTGAGCCTAGGTTCTCACTGGATTTAGACTTGGACTCAATCCAGGGGTTTGCTAGACTAGGTCCAGATTTTCTACTTAGGTCCTGAATTGGGTCTAAGTCTAGGAGAGCTTATTCCGAGTTTGAAATCCAAGGTTTATTTAAGACTTGGAATGACTGTATGTTCTCACTGGATTTAGACTTAGACTCAGTCCAGGTGTTTGCTAGACTAGGTCCATATTTTTTCTAGACTTAATTAGGTTCTCACCTGATTTAGACTCAGCCTAGCCTTAAGATATTATTCATAATTATGATCAGCTTAGGAGGGAAGATGCACTCTTTTGGCAATGCACTACAGAAATGGGCACTCAGACACTTTGAAGGGACTCAGCAAGAACAATATACTTAATTTGATCATAGACAAGTATTACAGTTGGCTCTGATTAAAACATCAGTTAACTACTGTAGATTCATGACAACAAGCCTTAAATTCAGAATAGAGAAGATGGTATATGTAATTCACTAACGCAAACAGATAATTAAAGTTAAGGCAGTGAAAATCTGCGACACAGTCATTAGTTTATATGCGCTGAAGCTACATTTAGTTCCGTACCAGAGCTCTGACATCCATGGCATCCAAAAACCCGTTGATAGCCCTGGCTATGACACTAGCTGCAATAGCAACATGCCCTACCAATGGACGTCCGATGCATTTCTGCCACTCGGCACACTGCACCTCCATTGCTGGTAGGGGCTCATTGCAAAGATTCTCAGAGAATCTCTTGGCACATATAAGCGCCTCAAATTTCAGATCTGAGGAGATTGTGATGTAATTGGAACAACAAAGGGGACAGCCATACCTTCGAAAAGCACTTGTGTGGTGGCGGCAATATCAATTCTGATGTAGACAACAAAATAGCCCACACTACTCCAGGCCCATTATTTCTTGATATAGAAAGGCATGTAGAAACAGAATTGAATGAAACAAAAGAATTTTACAAGAAAAAACAAAAAATTTCCGCAGTTGAAAAGAAAGGAAAAGTTTTTTGTCTTTTGCCACTTGAAAAACATTTTTTTCCACCCCGGGAAACAAATTACCCGATCATCGCCCGATGATCGGAACAACAGCCCGTTTTGTTTCTCCGGGTAGAAACAAAAATTTTCGGAGTGGCAAAAGACAAAAAACTTCTTTGTCTTTTTAGCCACCGAAAAAATTTCTTTTTTTTTGTGGATTCATTTTGATTTTAGAATTCTATTTCTACAAACCATTCTATACCAAGAAATAATGGGTCCCATGTAGTGCCAGCAAGTACACGCCAAGGAAGGCAAATCCCCACCTAGCAAGACTTCAGCTGACCACTCACAACCACCAGAAAGCGCCATACCGCAAGAGCTGCCCTGGTTGCAGATACAAGCACCCAATCAGTCGGTTCAGGAGCGAAGGCAATCTTTCAAACTTGACATGTTCCGGAACAGGAGTATGCATGCGTGCATGCTGAGTAGGAACATAGAAACCTGGAAGGGGAGCAAGAGGGCCCTAATAGACGAACTTAGTGGAAATGGTTAGACATAAGGCATGACTCACATGCCGGGGTTCTAGAAGGTAAAGAAATGTATGGATGACTTCTCCATGTAGCCAACATTGAAGTACTTACCTCGACGAATTCTGATCTTTTGCTTGAATGAAAAACCTTGAGGCGCTTCAAGAGACTCGGAGCTCGACGTACTAGAAGCTGAACTGGAGTCACGTAATACAGACATACCAGCCGAGGAATTGGCGATTCAAAGTATCAGCGGAGCGGATTTTGTAGTTTGAAAGAACGTGTGGCACAAAGAGGGTCGACAGAATGAGATTTCTTAGATATCGAAAAGACCTCATTTGACCAAGCGAAAACGACGTTACGGCAAACCATCATACCTTGTGACTGTAACCGCTTCGTCAAAGGTCGCCGGTCTGCACTCACAAGCTCAAGTACGTCAATTCAGAATTTGTAGCGGTGCTTTTCTCTTTCCGTCAAATGGTCAGTGTACCAAGTCCTTTGTGCATCCTTCCTTTGTCCTCCAGATATTTAAATGTCCAACCAGTTGTTCCGTCTTCCACTTTCCCCACTTTCCTTCAATGCCAGCACCAAATTATTTCGGATATCTAACTGGTTGGGTATCTAAAGGATCGACGACTGTTCAACGTTATCCTACATTGTCTTCCCTCCCGGACACTCGCGAAAACAGGGCGCCGTCTTCGGAAGCTACAACGCCGTCTCCTGAGCAGTTATCAACCCCTACCCAGTGCGTACTTTCTATCACTTCTGCCGCCATTGCTCATGAGTGGACAGATCAGTCGAGGAAGGCCCAGTCACAGGCGCCTCGGGCCACAACGCGATTGCAACCCCAGTTGAAGCCACTCCTAGACCTGAACCAATCCCGAACGCAGATGTGCTTGACGGTATATCCGCTGATGGCTGTCCAGTCGAGGTCGGGCCTCGAGACTGTATGCCCATCGATCCCTTGGCTTCCTCTACACTGCCCACGTGTGTTTTCTGTTCTCAATTTCAAAGTCAGTTCTCAATATCTGTCTCCCAGAGCTTCGTCCTCCTCCACCTCGACTCTTCAGTAAGGTTTTATTTTGGTCTATGACCATGAGTACTGATCGTTCAAAATCTAGAACGCGGCAAGCTCTTGGACGTCGCCGCGTCAAGAAATTCGACTATGTTTACGTTTTGGTACGTCTGTGTTTTTAGAGTTGTAAGTGACCCGGAAGTGATATTGTATTTCTTTAGCCTCCTTTGATCCAAAACCCAAGACTCCGCTCTGTCCCTACACGCCAAGGATTCCACGTTCGTTATTATAGACTCTGTAATGACGAAAAGCTTGCCAACCCTCCATCCCTGGGTGAGGAACACCAAGAAAACGATCTATTTCTTCACATCCATCGGTCAGCTATCCAGAAAGACCTCAACAAATTGGAGAATGTACTCAATAAGCATGTCGCTATGTGGTGCTATGACGAGGTTGAAGGGTGGGAACGTATCGAGTTTGGCCAAGAGAGACAGCTTGAAGGAAAGTATTTTGCTCTTACGCTCAATAAGCGGCTTGAACCATCTTGGATTCTCCCTGAGACCATTGCCAAGGACCCCAGATGGAAGAGTATGACTTACAACCATTAAGTTTGTGGAACGTACGAAGGGCAGGTCAGCAGTGGGGCATGGGATTTTTTGTAGAGAACAACGATTTCGGTAGCTTAACATACATTTCTTAGCTACGGGTAATAAAAGGCACAGATTTTTCTGCCTCACTCCGGTGGTGGTGGTGGTGGTGGTGGTGGTGGGTACTTGAGTCTCGAGTGAGGACGGCCTCGGCAGATGAATGGAATCATGTGTCGCAGTGAATGGCAGCACCGTTCTGGCTTCGATTGGCGTCAATGGAAAGAGGAAACTCGAGAAAAGGCCACGTAGAGTCAAACAGGCGGATGTACACCTCCTGAGCGCCTGAGCACTGATTACCTTATCCAAACGAAGAACGAGTTCAGTGGGATTCCGTTTGAGCATGTCTCGGTGAGTCTGTGTTCACAATCGACTTGACCGCTCTTCACGAGGTAGAGAAGACGGAGTGAAGTTTGGCCAACCTTGTAGCTAGTAATAAGCTGTACATATATACATGCTAGGATTACAAAAGCGTAGCCGTACCAAATGCACCAATTCCTTAAACTCGGCCCCCACGTCGGGTTCCTCTTGAGTTCCTCCACAAATTGATCAAACCTCGCGAAATCCCCGTCCCAATCCTACTAAGCGCCGCAGCAGCCCCACTCCTCTGCAGCTCTACAGACCTCAGAGTCTTGTTTATCCGTATCTTTGTCAACCGTAATCCCCTTCATCGTAGCCCGAAGTAAAGGGGTCGCCTCGTCTAGTCGTTGAGAAACGGTGGTAGATGCGACTTGGGAGAGTCGGAAGAGCATCATGTGGGACATGACTTTGATTTCATCGGGATCGTCTGAAAGGTTTGAGAGGACTCGGGAGAGGAATTCGTGCAAGTCGAGTTTGGGGAGGCAGCTATGGATAAGACAAATAAATAAATGGATGAGTCCCTTTTCGAAGTCCAAGAAAAAAAAAATGAAACGCAATCGCGTTGACAGAACGTATACTCACTGACGAAGAGGTAAGGGATCATGTTGTTTCGCAGGTGGGCAAAGTTAAGGAGTCATGTTGCTTCTAATGAAACAAAAGGAAAGAAAAAGTGAGAGAATACAGAACTGGGATGGTATCAACGTGCCAAAACGAGCATGTCGCGTAAAAGAAAAGCCAACAAAAACTAGTGATAGCATTGCACTCAGAGTGTCGTCAGTGCCAGAAACCCAAACCCAAGGAAGACGGACGCGGCGAGTCACAGAGGTGCAGATCCAAAACCAAGAACCATCGCGACGTTAAAGCGATTGACACAAAAAGTCGGATTCCGAAGAGGGACGCAGCGTCGTACATATGAATGTTGAGAACCGGAAAAGAAGGACCATACAGAAACAGGCGTTGTGACTGTCGTGAGCGGAGAACGAACGAGTATGAACTGTGGAGTAAAGAAGGAGAAAGTAAAAACAGTCTCCGAGACCGAACTCGAGCCGAAAAAGACCTCGAATGAGAAGGAAAGAAGCAGAGCCAATGAAGAAGAGCAGAGTACACTCACCAACAGACATACGAAGCAATAGGTTTCGCCTTGTGGACTTACTGGGAAGAAGGCTGGTTGCCGCCATTAGATCACGGTTTGCCAAAAGGTGGCGAGGAAGCTGAGGAAAAGGAAAGGAGAGTGCGACTGAGTGCTGTTGGTTGGATCTTGAGGATCACAGAAGATGAACAGCCCACCAACCCCAAGATCAACAAAAAGAAAAGAAGAAACGCACCCTAAGCATATGCGGCTCATGCCCCGCACCCCTCTTCAAACACTCATGCGACGACCTATCATAATACTCCCTCAAAAGATCCTTATGATCCGGATGCGCGCATTTCTCAATAATGACTGGGGCACGTTCACAAGGAGATAGACCATGGAGATCAGCGAGACCTTGTTCGGTGACGGCGACGTCGAGGTCGTGCTCTGGATTTGAGAGTAACGTAGTTTACAGTAGGAGGTGAAAGGAAGTGTAATAGCAGGAAGGAAAGAGTTGGTAATGAGCGAGAGCGACGTGATGAGTAGAAAGAGAGAATACGCACCGGTCTGGTCGATATGCGACGCAAATGGAACAATGCAGCTTATGCCTGTTGGGTCAGTCTTGGTTGGCCGGCTATATAGCGATATATAGTCATAATCTGCAGGGTCATTCTCCCAACGGTGTCTCTTGCTCTGCGCGAACATACGAACGAGGAAGAGAGGGTCTCATTTCAAGAGTGACTAGGTAGATTGTAGATTGGAGTTTTACACTAGCAAACAAAGCAAATGAGATCAGGGTCTAGAGTGGAGGAGAAGGACACATATCACCCAGCGAAGAAAGTAAAAACATGTATTGACACTTTTGGATAACCAACTCTGTCCGCTGGAGCTCTACTTGACAGAGATACGTTGAGAAGATTTGCAAAGACTGAGGCAGACAAATTTTTGAGAAATAGGTCCGTATTCTTTTTGCATTGGAGAAGGGAGTTGAGACAGGCTGCAGAGGCTGATAACTTCGCTTTCGTGGTTGTTGATGGCGAGGGAAGCCAGATTGCCAGCGATAAAGAGACAAGCTGTTGCTGTCAACAGTAGTTCAGTAAGCTACATACTAACGCACTGATCTAACGCACCGGCCCGAGCCGTTGTCCCCAGTCGTAATTCACTCCCAAGTTCCTCTTTTCTCCGCCTCGTCTCTTCAACGTTATGAGCAATAGCAAGCGGCTGAGTCATTATGTAATTCAATTGCTGTCGTCAATTTGCAGACTCCGAAGTTGTGTCTGAGGATGCCTTGTAAGCAGACGGTAAAATCGGAAGACAACGGCTCCTCTAATTAGCTGTATGGGCTATGGTCGAAGGAAATGAAATTGACCGTTGAAATGTTCTAGCCTCGGAGCAGTCAAAAGAATCAAGTGAAATGTTCAGTCGGCTTCACTTCCTGTAGAACTCTATACATTTCTTGGTAATCCTATGCATGCAACTGTAAAGCTGCTCTACTCTGAGACTCTCTTAACATCTGTCTTCGTCTCGAGTCATGCCAAATTTCTACATTAGCTGACCTCCATTGTAAACCAAATAACAAGAAAAAAGTTAACGCAATGATCGCCCAAATTATATATATGGAGCCACTCTTCCCAACATGCTGGACCCAACATCGGCCTTCATAACGAAGAGACGCGAATTGTCGACTATTATATACAGTCAGAGTTACTGCAGCTGCAGAGACAAGTGACGTCGTGGTATAACCACTACCCAATACCACGGGAGTCATCGCGATAATGCCATAAATAATAATGACTTTTCGAGAATCGAGGTATGGTAACTGCGAATTCCGGAGGCGTTCGATCATCGCCTTCAACAACCCAGCTGGTGGTTGAACGACACTGAGTTGCCCATGGGATCCTTTTGTGTCATCGCACGTTGGAACATCCTGGCTGTCCAAGTTCTAGAGAAGAGGTTATTTAAGCAAAAGTGCATGCCCAGGAAAACACCTCTTGCCTTGTCAACGACGGTTTCAGTAGCGGGTTCCAAACTGGTCATTTCAAACGGGTTTCCTGACGACATGGCACTATTAGATCGGGTCGGATTTGCAATGCTCTCATCTGGTTCTTGGTAATGAACCTGTTAAAACTGTTTGAGTACGGTGCAGAGGACGAAGAAGTGTCCTTACGATATCCCGCTGAGTTTGCGATCTTGTGTCCGCTCCTCTCGAGTGCCAAATCATTCGGTCAATATTACCACGGCTAAACTGACCCGTACTTGAGGGAATAACGGGCGAGAAGAGAGTGCTCTGAATGAAGTTAGCAGAACCCTTAACATTCAGTGGATAATAGAGCCATAACGCACTCTAGGTTGAGAATCCACGACGGTGTCAGTGGTTGGTATAAGCAACTTAGGCTCTTTGGGCTTGTCACTGTCAAATGGAAGAGACGAGGCTCGGGTCATCTACAGAAATGGAGTCAACCACAGCTACAAGAGATATCACGCTTTTTTTACCTGAGAAAACTGCGGGCTGGAGTCGGCATCATTACGTGCCCCAACAGGAGATTGCATTGGCAAATCTTTAACTTTTTGCAAAAGAGATCGCGAAGAGCATAGGGCCACAGATGATTCACTGAATATAGTTGTCAATAGCTCGTTGTGATCATTACAAAGCTTAATAGCGAGATCTGTGAAAGGTTTTGCTTATACCTGGATAAGAGACAATGTAACGTACTGGTACGTGATGAAAAAATTACGGGCATTTTGTTTCTGGAATTCGCTATGGCGAAGGGTTTGCGAGACAAGAGCTGCAGCCAGATTTGATCCATCAGGGACGTATGGTCACACATTTGTTGAATTAAGCTGTATGTTTTGCTGTCGGGCCTAGTGCTCGTAGGGTGAAGCAACGCTTCTTTGATTTCAGTAATATCAGTTTCCAGAGACGCGGCCTCTTCTTCAAGCTGGACGCTGAAGTCGCCCTAAGCCCGGATATTAGACAACGTTTCAATAAAAAGAGATCGCAACGTAAACCATCTGTTTTTTGAGAGCTGCTCCGTCGTCGTTTAAGAGGTACAGTTGCATCTTCTGATGGTTAGACCCTCCCACTGCCGCAAAGACATCAAGACGGTGATTGACCGCATTTAGTTGTTCATTTATAGTACGCAGTTCCTTGCCTAGTAGAGCTTCAGATGCCGTCATCATCGGTGGTTCGAAGGGGGATTCTGGATGAGGAGTAGAAACTTGAAGTGCGTATGCGGCAGCCTAATGTTTATGTCAAAACGCACCTTGCGACGATAAAGGAGAAGCATACCTTTCTAGGGCTTTGGGATGTTTCACAATGAGGATTGAGTGACTTTGACGGAGTAGGATTGGTATTGAGAAGCTAGGCAAATATGGGCATGAAAAGACAACCTACATCCAGTACATCAATAAGCAACGTTCCACGTCTGACGAAATTCAGAGTATCTTGAAGTCTCCGCTGCATCTCTTTCGCGCACATAGACGGTACGTTGCACTCCTCTGCATAAGCTACAATCGGATGGTGTTAATATGCTTTAAAGATCCAGACGACATGATTCAGCACCCAACAGTAAGCGATCTCCCAGAGCATCAACATCTACGGCCATGCTAGCAGAACCAGCTAGTTTTCGGTTGACTTCATTCGATCTACGCGTCCAACGAATGACAAGTTCATGGCAGTCGAGGTAAAGCTTCATTTGAGAAGAAAGCCCGAGTTCAATATCTGATAGTTGCTCATTCACGTATTCATCTAATTCCCCGATTCGGATTCGTACATGGTGCTGTGGATCACTCAGAGTCAGTAGGTAAAGGGAATGGCATTCTGCCATCTTACTCACAAATGTTTCAGCACTCTTCGCATTCAATTTCTTGAGAAGCTTGAGCTCATTTGACGTATGAGACAGCTGTTCAAGCCGAGTAGTCGTTTGACTTTCGAAACGACGAGCTGCTTCATCAAACATGACGTGCAAACGATCAGAACTTGTGTACATGATAGGGCGAGACGAGGAAGACACAGAAATTCTCCATGCGAAGGAAATCTTTATGACGCTGGTATAGAACAAAGAGATTCTGAATATCACGAGATCGATGGCCGGCATTATCATAGCGGATAGGTTACATACAAGTTATGCGCAGCACTGTTCCATTCGGAGCACAATATAATACGATGACTATCACTAGTATTACTGTCCATTTTCATGCACGACATTAATACTTTTTGGCAGATTGTTTCTCTTCTAGATATCACAAGCTCGCTGAGTCCACCAGCTGATAGAGACATGAACTCGTAGCTTGACCTAACAGTTCGCGTCTACATAGAGAGAATCCGCCAAGGCTTACACTGGCTGCGGAACTTTTTCAGGCGGTGTAATGGAAATCTAAGCCAGCACCACACGGAAGCAACTAGTAGACAAGTGAGACAACAGCAATTCAGGGGAGCAAGTATTACAGCCGGAAGATGCAGAAGCAAAAATTGCTGGTGATAAAGGATGGAGCAGAGGCCGAGATGAAATGAGAGCAAAGGCTGAGATGAGAGAATAGGCGACAGTAGCTGCAATGCCCAAGTCCATGCCTATCTGTCTTGGTCTGGGGCTGAGACGTGTTCGGCTAGGAATTGAAAGGGAGCTGAGCCTATAGCCAAGCTTAGCAAAGGCTAACAAAAAGAAGACAATACGTCTTAACTTCGACAGAGAGGACGAGCGATGAGGTAAAGTGACACTTGTCCGCCAGAGAGGATAATAATCCCGGATTGAATGAATGATTTTACTCAAGAAAGGGCTGTCCTCGGGAGATGGAAAGGGTAGAGAAGAGCTGGAGCAATTCCCTGCGGTAATAAAAGAAAAGGTTAGTCAAGGTTACCAGTCTGCGGCTGAACGTCGTACTTGGTTGATTGTGTACTCAAACTAAAAAGACTCAACGTAAATCCTCCGTTAGATCATTAGAGTTCATGGAGCTTGATAGGTATGCGCAAACTGACGTAGTGAATGAGCGATTTTGAGGCTGAGTTTTGAACATGACAGATGTACACAGAGGTAACGTATATTTCGCTAACAGAGGCCGAACAAGGCACGATTTATCGTTCATGGAAAGAGCAACTCTGGCTTTAGGTCCCGCAGGGAGACTTCCTTCTTCTCCGAAATCGTCTCCACCCGTGGCGAGAGGAGTATAATGTCACAGTAGAATCTCCATCATAGTCGATGTCACGAGTTGCGGAAGAGGCGAGTAAAGGAATGAAGTGTTTTTCGGAAGAAGTATGCCAGAGGAGTGATGAAAGGCAACATCTATAGACAATTAATGTCTACTGGATCTGATAGCCTTTACATGACTCACAGACGAGATTCCTACGCCAACCCTCACACCAAGACTCCGCACTTCCCACCAGATAAATGCACCAACAAGTCCAGCCAGAGGCAAAATAGCTGTCACAAAAGGTCAGCGACGGGGCCAAACGACAAAACTCTTGACGAACCCAATACCATGACCTACGACGGACGATATAGCGTACGTGGTAGAGAGCTGAAGAAAAGTGAGTCCACGAAGTCCTATGCGAGCGTGTCAGCAACGACTTCAGGAACGACACGCATTCCATACCAGACGAGAACGAAGTCAAGCTAATGTTCAACAACCTTGTGAACAAAAAGAATCATACGACCTTTTTTGGAAATATCAGCACAACTTTGGAGTGTTGTAAAATGACTACTCGCTAGTATCCCGAGCACACTAAGAGCACAACACCCGACTATGCGCTTCACATATCTTATCCTTCCCTTCAAGATGTAAGGCCAGCCGACTTTGGCGACAAGAGCAGGTGCAATATTGCAAAAAGCGATTATTCCCTTGGGAGTGGATGGAGGTACCAAATCCAAGGCTACGGACAGTATAATGACATAGAGTACTGTTAAATGGAATACTCAGACTTTTGGGTGGATAAAAGCAAGAATCTTGACACGCACCGTTGTTTATGAGCCCAAAAAGAAAAAAGACATCCCGACTCTACGAAGCAGTGAGACCATGGACAAGTCAGTTTCACATGTAAAATGGTACAGCACAGAAAACAAACGACAAATCCTGAATTGTCCGGGGCAAAGTCGTGTAATATCTCACCTTCGGGCCTTGGAACCACGTCGTCGTTGTGAAGCAGGTCCCCTGACTCTGCAGAAAGAGTAGAAGACAAACGAGGGTGCATTTCGTATGAACTATCTAGTTCTGATGTTGAAGTTGTGTTAGAAGAGTGTTGGAGTTTCGGGGAGGTGATGGCACTCTCAAGATCCGTACAGCGTTACCATCATTTTATAATGAAATCAGTTTATTCATTTATTTTTCGAATTTATTCGCTACGACATCCTGTGTATATACACAGCAGAATTCGAATATAGAACGAGTCGTTCTATATTCTGCTGTGGAAGAAGCTTAATGATGTGAAGAACATAACATCCAATCTGTGAAGGTTCGGTTGCATAGGGCTGACGCGCACTTTTCGTGCAATATCACTGCATACAGCTGTGATAAATCCTTGAAAATCCATCTAATTTTCTTTAATGCAACTAGGGCTTCTAAGCCAAGTACTGCTATGCACGATGCTGAAAAACTTGCTATCGGATACGGATACAATAAAACCAGTTTGGTAGAGTAGGAGTATAAAAAGTAAGAGCAGGGGAAGCATGCGTGAATTAGTGCGTGCGCGCGTGTGATGCATGAGGACAGGCAGACGATGATGTCAATGACGAGAATAAGATAGGTACGTGATGTGATAGCAAACCAAGATGAAGGACGAAAAGATGCGTGAGGCGAGTGAGTGGTATGGGATGAGAGAGGGGGTCAGTGAACAATGAGTGAACGTGAGGTGAATAAGAAGACGAAAAGCGAGACCAGGGAGAGGGAAGCATCTCATGAGAAGAAATACTGCGACGCCTTGATAGCGTCAACCTTGAAATCACCCTTCTTGGGCAACGGCGGAATCAAATCTGTAAACTTGCCCAATTGCATCACCGCCTTGTCGTCTTGAGCTTTTCTGGGCCTAACAGCTCTCGCGCGGGGTGATTCCTAGTCCTCGTCTTCTTCCTTGTCCTTCTCATCAGACTCGTTCTTGCCTTTGGCGTTTGTAACAGCATCAAGCAACTCTTCGTCGTCTTTTCCTTCCAAACCACCTTCCTTTCCAGCCAAATCAATCAACAAGTCCTTCAACTCTCTCGTCTCATCAGACTCATCGATGCTACTCTTTACCTCGTCCGAGATGGTAACAAGGTTTCCGAACCCAGCGTTGCCTCTACCACGCACGTTGAGCCCAAGAGATTCTGCCTGTTCAGAAGAAACAGTAATCCTAGAGCCTGCATCGCGCAAAGCCTTGTTAAGAATCCCACTATGGAGATAAACGAGAGGAATTTTGTAGTCTTTGTAGCGTTGTCTGAATTCTTCGTAGAGCTTGGTTAGGACATCAGAAGCGATGAATGTGTCTATCCAGAGTCAGCTTTGTAAAAATTTTGCAGTGAAAACAAGGTATTCACCTCCAAGACGACATAAAAGACCCCTCGGTTAATCTTCCAAGGCGTACTACCCAAACCAGCATAGATCAACTCGACATTACCCAGTTCCGAAGCGCGCTGGAGGTACGAAAGCTGTCCCACAGATTCTTTATATCGCATGACCGGAACTAGACACCAAATTCAGTGCACAAACTCCTCAACAGTGAAAGCAAGAACACTCACCCCGATTATACAGATACCCTATCATGCCTCAACCACGGTTTCGGCTTGACCATGCAACGTTTCCTTGACCGTATCCTTTGCCAACCTGTCACTAACAGCTGGGTTTAACTTGATCACGCCCAGCTTTTGTCCTCTATGATGTTCATAACAATGATGGAACGCGGGTTGAGTCTCTGAAACGACTTGTTTGTCGATAGCGGTACGACCTGGACAACGTCCATGATTCGGCTCCTATTTGATGTTTCGCTGCTACGAGATGGCGTCCCAAAAGACTTGTGTAATCAAGGGAGGAAAAGTATGATGCACGACCAGAGACCAGAAGTTTGCCTCCTCCTCCTTCGGAATCGAATGTGTTGTTGAATGAAGCAGAGAGAAGAAGTCGCAGGTACCCAAGTCCCATATCTTTGCGCTTCGTACTCCATTTCGACAGGTCGACCGACTTGGATAAGAGCTCGGGTTGTTTCCATACCGTCTGAAACACCACTAGAGCCGGAGAGATGCGTAACTTCAAGGATGGTGATGAGGGAGTGACGGGAGGGGTTGATGAGGGTGAGGTAAGGTGTCGAGGATGTTTCTGAGAGGTGTCGAGATTAGAGGGGGGGCTTTGAACTTGAGCTTCAGCCTCGTTCTCGGTCTGCGGCCTTTTTAGACTTGGACTTTTTCGATTTCGACTTTTCCACTTTCAACTTTGTTTTTTTTTTCCTTCCCAGCAACGCTTAAACTTTTAATCACCTCTTTTAGCCTCTCTTCCAATTTACAATGCCATTCCCACATCCATCTCCTCAGATCTGGATTTCTCAGCCTCTCGTCCTAGTCCAGGCCGAGTTCCTCGAACGTCGTATACGGATCCTTCGAGGAGTTTTTGACGGGAAACGACATCGTCTGGGAGGATGCGACGAGCAAATGGTACGTGTGCGAGGTGACGGCGGAGGTTGGAAAGGTTGAAAGGAACTTCGTAGGTTGGTTCTTTGGGGTGTCATTGGGGTGTCAGAGTCGTCTTCCTCTTCCGAGGATTTTGGGTCTGCTTTCTATAGAAATTGCCTCTGGAACGCCTGCGAGTGCGTCCTGAGACTCGTCATCGTAGCATTTACCGATTTCCTCTACATCACCGAGTCTATTAACAATGGATTCCATACCGAGTTGGACGGCAGCCTGGGACAGGGTACGAAGGGCTTCTTCCGATTGCGTATTGCGTAATGGATTCCGTAGACTCGCCCTCAGAGGGAACAGAGTGAGCCGACCCAAAGACACGGTCAGCAACGATAGACTCGATGGATATCTTTTTATCGAGGAGACTTTTTAAGAGTGTAGTCGCTGGAACCGCGCCAAGGTCATTTTTAGCTTCCCCTTCTCCAAACCAAAGAAGTGCCAGCAGCATAGTCGCGTACGTCCCAGCCGTAGGCTCAACGCCCTCCCAACCAAATTCAATTGCATTATACAGCTCCCATGCAGACTCGATCCAGTAATCGCGAGTTCCTATGCTTTTCCCGTCGAGGCCATGTTGAGATAGGCTTCAAGAAAGGCGTTGTACAGACGGGGTTCCAGGACGGTCGGTGCAGAAGACGAATCCTCCTCCTGCGTCTTTTGTCGTAGATGGGAAAAAACACCTTTAACCCTAGGCACGTCATGTATGCAGACATGCATCTATGATAGCCAGCAAATCCTGCGTAGACGAGTCTTGGAACCACCAGACCCGTGAATTTGGGCTTTGTTCTGGACGGGGCGATGGAAGGAATGTGAAACGAGGTTGGGTTCAGGGAAAGACTGGATGTACATGGTGCTGGGGTTGGGCTTGAGGCAGCGATCACTGATAAGGACCGCTTTTCAGGACGTGACGTCACTCGAGTCACACCTAGGACCAATCTCCGTCGAGTCGTAAGTGGTACTATTAGTATTTTTGTCCATTGTGTTGACCAGACAATGCAATACAAAGTTTGACCAATACCAGGTCGCTCTCAGCTTCGATTCAAAGTCTAATTTGATAGCACTTCATATCGATATCCCTGTGCTACTTTCTGGTCCTTATCTTGTCTACAACGCAACCATTGAAGAACGCATCTTATCGTCATGGGGCGACTTGGCCGAGACAATGGAATAGGACGTGACAAGAGTCGAGTGGAATAGTCAATCACCTTCGTTTTCATTACCGACTACAGGAAACTGGGCAAATTAGTCGGAACGCAAGATAACGAGTGGATACTCCTCCTGTTAGACCTTTCGATTGGTGCTATAGAGACTCTCCATCTTTCATTTCGATGGGCCCTTGGTATCTGCTGATCATATCAATACGAAAAAATTCCCTCCACAGAGAAACGGTTGATTCTGTACGCAAATGGCTATGATTCCACGTATGTGATTAGTATTGAAGGATAGATTTCTGACAGGCTGTTGCGCTGAGCTTTCTATCTGCACCTGTCGCCTAATAGACGGCAGACACTGTTGCCCACCCAAATTAATGCGATTTACCAGAATCATCCACTCGAAATCATTTCCGAACCAATATATTGCTGCAAAACGAGCGATCCCTTGTTCTGCCGTATCACTAGTGTGCATTCAGTTCGATTCTTCTCTTACACCCGCACCATTACTCCGAAAATCTCTACCAATCTAGCTTCACAGGAGATGATGCTGAAAGCTATTACGAAGCATCTGGAGGTAATGGTCATACGGTTTCTTCGAGCAGAACCGGCGGAGCATGGAGGAGGAACCTACAGAGAGTACAGAGAGAGGGTATCAATGATAACGAAGTCCTCCAAAGACCATGCTAACATGATCATGAATGTATAGAAAATGATTCAACGCGCTTGAAGAGGCTCAACAGCTGGAAACTGTAGGAATAGGTGGTCACGTTTTGGTGACATGTCGCATGCACCATACCACTGTGAATCATTGTGTCGACTCACCTCATTGTGATACCCTTTGGCATTCATTCGAACTCTTTAGGCATTTCTTCAAGTACGATCAATTTCACCTTGTCTTTGTGCTACGGTCATTCACAAAGGACCTTTGTGAAGCTATCCCAACTTTGATCCAAAACCTGTGAGAATAATGTCACGCACAAAGGCTCTTTCTTGAACGAGAACAATCCCAACCATTCATTCTCAATCAACCAACCAACCGAGCAACCAGCCTCATTTGCTTTTGCATCTTTGAAATGCCTCTATATATTGCACGTAGATTTTCCTCCGCCCCATTCTTACTGCTACCATCCCTCACCATTCAGCCGCCGTGGTTTTCCCCCCAAGCCACTGGTCTGCTCGTCATGGATGAACCTGACGTTGTCCCAGAGGATTCCCTTCCCTGTCCGCCCTTCCCAATTCCAGACAACGACGACATCAATATAACACCCCAGAACATAGGCTCCTCCTCCCACCCCAACTTTGAAGAGAATCACAACGTTGTTCACGTCAATCGTTATCTTTCGGAAGACGTTGACAAACGAATTCGTTTCTCGTCCGAAGACTTTCTCGAGCTAATACTCGACCTTTCACCAGCAGCCTTTCTGGAAATGACCGAGGAGAATGGATCAATCCATCGAGTCATATCCAACGAAGATTTTCGAAAGGCTTGGGAGGCATATATAGAAGCTGTCCCTAAAGAAGAGACCTATGAAAAGAACCTCTACCCACTTCTGGTCAACTTGATCGACACTGCAACCAATATCGTATATGGCGAGGATAGACCATTTTTCTTCGATGGCTCGGTAAAAGTTGTGCAAGGTTCTTATGCTTCCCGGAAACCCGACATTCCGTCCTTACTCTCCGAGTTTGGGTTTCCAACAGACGCGAAAACCATGAAGAAAGTCAAATTTTACTGGCCCATGATACAGTCATGGCTCGAGGTCAAACATTATGCCGGTATTTCGTTGGACTATGGTCCCCTTGCAGGTAGAGGTAAGTTTTTGACTGCAAAGTCTGCTTCAGATTATGCTCATATATATTTTTGAAGGATTTTGCTCCAGTCGGCCTACGCCTTTGAAGAACCCGACTAAAAAGCCGACAGCTACTCCAGGAAAGAAAAACAAGATGGCAGCCAACAGTCCCTGTATGTTTCTCTTTGTTTTATTTCTGAGTACAGGCTCATAGCATAATATCCTATCAGCGAAAGTGTCCGTACTCAGTGAAGCCACCACTCAGGAGGACGGGATTGGCGAGTCGGTGAATGGTGCGTATATTTATCATGTAGGGATCCATCATGTTAACTCTCATGGACTCAAATTTGCTAGCGGTTGCCTCTATGCTCCAAATTACCACTAATCACATAGACAGTCCATTAACCACACCTCCTCGGACATCAGCCAGAATCCTAAAACGCAATCATGAAGACTTAGCGTCGGACCTTACGGGCGAGGCTCGAGATACGGAAGGCGGACTCGTTTCGGATCAAGATCGAAAGCGCATCCGAATGGACATTAACGCAGAAGCCGCTATTGCTTTTGTACCTCAAGAGCCGGTGCTTGGAAGCGAATTAAGTCCTTCAGCCGAGGCTAAGCTCTCAAAAACTCAACTCCAACATCACACTTTACTTCAGTGTGCTGGTTACGGTCTGGAGACGTTATCGAGTGGCCTGCTTCGTAGTCACTCAATCTCGATCGTCGTCGACTCATTCAATGTCCAAGTTACCTACTATGATAGGTCCATGATTGCTCTCTCCGAGCCTGTCAATCTCAAGACCGATCATGGCAGAAACATCTTCTTGGCAGTTGTGTTACACCTCTCAGCGTTTTCCTCCAAAAAACTTGGACTGATTCCGGTCAAGGGTTCCGACTCTCAGTCTCAGCCTGAGTCTGAGTCCGAGTCTGAGTCCGTATCCGTATCCGAGTCGCAGTCTGAGTCTGGGTCCAAGTCCAGGTCCGAGTCCGAGTCGCAGTCTACATCTCAGTCTGAGTCTGGGTCCAAGTCCAGGTCCGAGTCCGAGCCGCAGTCTACATCTCAGTCTGAGTCCGAGTCGCAGTCTACATCTCAGTCTGAGTCTGGGTCCCAGTCTAGAGATCGTACCACGTTCCCAACCATTTATCCCCTTCTTAGCGACCAATATTTGATTGAACTGCAACATCAGATACAACACTCTACTCCAATGAAACCGACATTGAAAAGTATCAGTGATAGCTGCGGAGCCTTCCCCGGCTGTAATGCATTCTATGACTGTAAGCTGACACTTGGTAATGGGGCCGTCCTGAATTTGAAGGAGACTCTGTATCGCTCCCATTCTGTTATCGGTCGCGGTACAACTGTGATCAAGGCCGAGCACAATGACAGTGACGTCGCTGTAAAGATCAGCTTCCTGAGCGCTAGTCGTGATGCCGAGGATGAACTCATCCAACAAGCTCATCAGCAAGCAAAGGATGAGCATGCGTGGGCGAAGAACCATCTTCCTGCGATCATCTGCTCAGAAACGCGTCCACTTGTTGATATGCCTCAGTTGCGATTGGCAGAGTTTCTGAAGCGCTTCAGTGACATCCCTCAGTACGACACACGCGTACTGCGTATTACGGTTCAAGAGATTTTGCAGCCTATCACTGACCTTACGGATGCTAAAGAGATCGCTCAAGTCTTGCTTGATACTTTGCAGATACATCGCTGGCTTGTGGATCATGGACGTATTCTCCATCGTGATATTAGTCCAGCTAATATCATGTTCTGTCGCGCCGATGGCCGTGTTTATGGAGTTTTGAACGACTTTGACTTGGCATCAAAATTACCCCTAGGCTCGAACTCCAAATGTGAAACTACATCCTTGCGCCGCACAGGAACGATCCCGTATCTGCCTTTTGATATACTCAACGGAACATGGACTGGAGGACCGACATACCACCATGATCTGGAGGCTTTTTTCTATGTTATTGCAGTCTTATGCGGTGATTATCAGAAAAAGGACGGTTCAACTCACCTCGACAAAGTGCCCGTTGGTCACCGCCAGTTCAATAAGTGGTTTCAAGCAGACATCACGGCTGTTGCTGCAGACAAAACTTCTTGGGTTAGGACACCAAAAGTCCCTTACAGTACCACACCGTTCTTTGGCATGAAATTTTACAACCTTATCAAACGATTACGCCGTCGGTTGCGTTTTGGACATAGACAGAAGTGCGACCATGAAGATTCTGAAGATGACCGTCCTGAACTTTTTGACCAGAAGTGCGACCATGAAGATTCGGAAGATGACCGTCCTGAACCTTTTGACTGGTTGACCTTGGGTGGCCAAGTGACATACGAGGAATTCAAACAAGCTATGTTAGAAGAGCTATCGGACTTTGTGCTCATTACTAGCTACGAAAAGTACGAGGGGCTCAGGAGAGAGGATTTTGTTCTACCGCCTTGAGTGTATCTATAGGATTATAAATTTTCGTTGTGAGTGTCCTCGCAACAGCTGTATAATACGAAAAATTTGAAAAGATATACTTACATTGCGAGAAATAAAATAATACGCAAATTGTGGATGTCTTCGGAGGTGCAATGGTCGTAATTGCACGAGTGGGGTTGTTATAAACGTAAAATCTCAATATCATTATGAGTTAATGAAGTACGGTATCACCGCGATTTGGTCTGAATAAATCACGCAAGTGGTGAGAATGTGGCATAATCGAAAAATATTCTGAGCGTACTTCCTCCAGTACTATATTCCCTTTACTCATTTACTCGATATTTTCCTTCAATATCTTACCTCATGCCTCACTGGGGCATCAGCGTCATCAATAAGTCGTCCATCACTAGTCACTGGTCAGGTCAGCTAGGGTTAAGGGCATTTATAATGCAGAGGCACTGACAACAACAACCTGACGTGTCTTTCCTTCAATTCACGGCCACATCTAACTGGCCACATCTAACTGCCTGCCTACTCTCCTCACACTCGGAAGACACGCAATGGATACGTACAGAGAAGATGAAGGTATAGTTGGGGATAGTAGAGGTGCGTTGCAAATGTCTGTCCTGTGGTTAATACTCATGCGTTTGACCTCTCTAGATGAGGTTTTCGAGACCTGCGAAGAAGACAGGGTGTAGGTAAGTGTTACAGTCATAACTACCCGAATCTCTCTACTCAATATTTTCTCGCTGGGGCTGCTGTCGTGTCTGTCAACAGGTCCAAGGCAGGTGCTCGCAAAATCACACCTTACTCCAAATTCTCCAAGGCTTCTGATTCGTGTCGCTGAGGGGATCCGCGATTCGTTCATCTAACGGACATTACCCCACCGAGGAAATCTCCGTACACCAGTCTCCAGGTTCTGACCCGTCCTCCACGCAAAAACTTTCACGCCATCTTTATCCTTTTACTACCCATCGACTCTCCGAATGTGGGAATTTACACATATGCAGTACTTTCCCGATGTGTGTCGATAGCCCAAGTTTAATCCAAGGCTAAGCCAGTCGCGCGCTACTTCTGGGATGTCTTTGTCTCAACAGCGTTGGTTTCAGTTTGTGAGGAGCAGGTTGGCGACATCCTTCCTAGTTGGCTAGATCATGTCTACTTCGTCAATCGCCATTTTGGTCTGTTATTTTGCGCGTGCCAATCCACACCGCTTCTGTTTTAGGTGGACGATCAATATCTCCGTGTCCTATGTTGGACCCACAGACCATCTTGTCCGCTGTTGACAATGACTTGAAACCTTATCAAAACGTCAGCCATACTCTTAAATCAAGCATTGCCCCTGCGCCTGCTCACGAAACACCATCTCCAGTCGCCGCCCCCAGCAAGTCGTCTGCTATTTTAGCAGCCTCTTCGTGCGAGTTTTCCAGCTACCCTTTGACTTATATGTCATCTCCTATAAATTCTGCACGTGTATGTCGCTGATTTTTCTTGCTTGAAGATTCCTTGCTCACTGTTGCCACTCCTAGCTCATAATGTCCACTTCACCGTCCACTTGAAAGCGATGCGTCGTTCTAGCTCATAATTCTTCTCCGATCGAATCTGTCAACGCCCTCAAGTTTTCCTCTAATGGCAAGTTGCCCGCCATTGCATCTGATAAAGCGACAGAAATATGGGACTTGAGTCTTGATACCCCCGCCTCAGTCGCAACCAACGCTAGTTCCTCTTCAGAGTCTACAGCCCTGGAATGGCTCACTGATACTCTTAACCCAATGCTCGTCTCGGGCCATGGCAATGGAGAGATTCGTTTCACGAGGATATATGATCATGATGAAAGGGTTAGTACGTTATGTTCTATTGCCATGCTCTTTATTGTCTGACCGTATGCACCAGCTCTCTTCCAGAAGTGAAAGAGCATTTCATGCTGGCCAGAAAATTGTGTCGTTGTTTGGTGATCGATTGTGGCCATGGCCAGGACTGTTCAAATTCTAGAGACCGAAGATATTTATTGTCTGACCGTATGCACCAGCTCTCTTCCAGAAGTGAAAGAGCATTTCATGCTGGCCAGAAAATTGTGTCGTTGTTTGGTGATCGATTGTGGCCACGGCCAGGACTGTTCAAATTCTAGAGACCGAAGATAGTGAGTTGTTCCTAGGATATTTCTGCCCGCTCTCTGACTTCAAGTTTTAAGGTAGCATACGTCTCTTGGGCTCACTTCCCGTCCTCGTCAGCCCGTTTCCAATGCTTCGGTTCGTCAAATGGCTTTCTGAAGACCAACTGATAACCTGCTCCTCTGGGATGGCATTGTACGCTCTAGGTTCTTTGCATATTCTCTGATCATTACTCAAAGCTATCGTTGCCAGCCGTTGGACTGTGCGCAGTATAAATGGGTCCCGCGTTGGACGTACAGCCGATTATTTGAAGAAACTTTGTGAGTGAAAAAACATCATGAGGATTCTAGTCGCTAGCTGATTATTCTACCAGGACCGATATTGTGGACAACAGACAGACAAGTTATCATCGCCTCGGCTCAGCACAATAAGTACAGACTTCCCTCATTTGCATCAGGCTCAGAGACCCCCATTCCCTGGGCGCGGGGATTGTCAAGGGTTACTTCTTCCTTCGCAGCTCTCAAAACGGGGAATACTGTTATCGAAAGCAGTGTTGGCTTTCTATTCCACTGGAATTTTTCTGGTCAGCTATTAGATTTCATCCAAGATGAACGGATTGTGGGTCAATCCACAGCAGCTGGTGTAAGTTTTTTTGTTTTGTTTTTGAAGCCGTACCTGTGGTCAATGATGATGTTTTCTAGCTGGGTCACAACGCTGTGGACAAAGTTTCCCTAATCGCTGGTATACTCAACTTCGGAACAGCTCACAAGATTGTCGTTGGGAAAATGTCGGAGCCGCCTGTCGTTTCTAATGGTAAATCGTTTCAGTCTTGCTACCGTGATGACTGACCCTGAAATCAGGCCGTGTCTTCACCCGAACGTCATTCTGAACCTCTCTCGATATTATCTCGTTCATGGTGACGATAAAGGACGTCTTTGACGTATACTATAATGCTAATTTTGATCAGACAACGAAGCTGTGTCTCTATGTTCTGAATGGATTAATCTTGCTTGGCTACGTACTTTGGAGCTTTGGAAAACATCCACTCCTTTCCATCTAGTTACCTCAAAAAAATGAATATCTTCTTTATGTTTTTCTACTTAAATGTCTACTTTCTGACGGGGTTCAATGAGTTGTATTTTCACTTGTACTTCGTTGAATGGCATCGGAGTATGAGCGTCAGAGGTCATTCCCATACCGCCAGCAAGAGCAATCGCGCATTAGACTACGAGCTCAGCCTGGGATTAGGGACTGGGTATACTACGGAGTAGTACTAGTATGTACCGTCAACTTTCAGATTCCTTGAAGAGGTTCAAGTCCTTGGGGAAAAGCGGTGACTCGGTCACGAGGCTCTGCCACTCTGTTCTTTCTTCAAGTTCCTGAACTACTCCCTTTTCGAAAATCTTCACAATGACCTCGGCGCTGGTTTGGAGGCCCACCGCAACTATATCGATGAATGACGATCCACATTCTGGAGGCATTACCACAATGGCTTTTTCTGCAGACGGACGCTATCTTGCCGTTGGCCACGGCCGCTGCATCGAGACGTGGGATGTACGAGAGGACCTTACGAACTCGTTCCATGTTGGTGTCATCACCACGGAAACTCGTTGTTTACACTGGTTTCGACACAAGTACGCCCTAGTGAGTGGTCATGATGATGGCAGAATCCATCATACTACCTTCGCCCTTGCTGTATGTCGTTAGATTTATAGTCTTACTCTTCCCCATCCGTATCCTGTATTGATGGTGGTTTGTTTTGCAGGGTCCCTCTGTCAGCGGATTTTGCAAAGACGGTCACCACGGGGATATTCAGTCGCTATCAGTATGGAATGATTCCATCCTTGCAGCTGCATCCGGTCGCTCTGTCCAGATTTGGGAACTAGAGAGTAGTTAAAAATTCTTTCACTGCGTGCCCTGAGTTAATATGTTTTCAGATGAGAGATGGACACTGCGAGGAAATCTTCCCGATGCTCCGATCGTTGGAGCTTCGACTCCTACAACCCGAGTTTCTCAGTCGATATTTTGGCTCAATGAGCGGGAACTACTAGTATCATATCAAGATATATCTGTAGTGTACGTCTGTACCTTCAAGCTAACTACTATCACTCTCACTCGGGAACTTCATCCCGTTTAGCCGCTTTATGTTGCGATCCTGCCATCCATTCACTACCCCAGGGCTTTTATTCTCAGGCCTATATACATGATTCTAAACATTTTTTTATCTGGACATAGTATCTCAAATAAATTAGCATACAAATATTCTCAATGTAGGTTGAAATATTAGGAGATACTATGCCAGTGTTGATATCCAATTCTGGACAGGAAAGTGAAAGAAATTGAAGTTCAATCTATTGAGAGAAAGCTAAAATTTTCTATGTTTGATAGCATTACTTTCTTGGACTATAAAGATAATTTTTGTTTTTTACTTTCTACTCACAGGTAGTTTTTCTTTCTGGGTCCGGAAATGCAATGGGCGATCATTGCCTTGTCATCTCCCTACAATTGGTATATCATTGCCCTATCACTGGCCACTCACTGCCACTCATCGGCCACTCATCGGGCCCTCTTATTGGGCTTGATCATAAGATTGAAAATTCATTGAGTTTAACTCTTTCTACACATCAACTGCTGATCATGTTGAATGGGAGGATCAATGATAATGCTGAACACTTATTTTGATCAGCAGTAATGCACAGTAACAGTAAAATCCCACAATTTTTCAATCTTGTCATCAGGCCTCTTATCGGACCCAATGAGTGGCCAATAAGTGGCAGTGAGCGACCAGTGATAGGGCAATGATATGCCAAGTGTAGGGAGATGACAAGGCAATGATCGCCCATTGCATTTCCGGACCCAGAAAGAAAAACTACCTGTGAGTAGAAAGTAAAAAACAAAAATTATCTTTATAGTCCAAGAAAGTAATGCTATCAAATGTAGAAAATTTTAGCTTTCTCTCAATAGAATGAACTTCAGTTTCTTTTACTTTCCTGCCCAGAATTGGATATCAACACTGGCATAGTATCTCCTAATATTTCAACCTATGTTGAGAATATTTGGATGCTAATTTATTTGAGATACTCTGTCCAGATAAAAAAATGTTTAGAATAATGTATATAGGCCTGAGAATAAAAGCCCTGGGGTAGTGATTGCAGGCTGAGTTACTTGGGGTTCATGTGATGGCTGGACTGGTGTATGTTCTATTCTGATATCTCCACAATTACCGATTTGGTTTCCAGGACCGATGTCTGTTTACCCATGAAGAACTTATTGGTGTCTGACAAGGTTTCGAGACACTACCAGATTTACAACTGGGGAGCTGCACACACCGCTCAACTTGTACCAGCTCCTACTTCACTTTCTCCACGTTCTCGGCAGCTCAACGAAAATCTACCCGTGACAAAAGCCATCTTCTGCACGCTAGATTCTGTAGTTGGTGGCAGCAAAGGTAAAGCTTTCTTGTGGAATACTGAAGGGCGACGACTTGCAGATTTGTTAACGCCAGATGATGGTACTTTCTCAATCATTATGATGTATTCCTATTACTCATTTTGACACTGTAGGGGACTCTGTTGTCTCTGATGTTGCAGTAGGTATTCTTCTGTTCTCGAAGGGATCTCAGGCTCAATATCTTGACTTCAGTGCGGTTATGATTATTCTTTAGCGACCCCGAGACTTGCAACCGCCATTGATTCCGGTCGCACAAACAAGATAACTTTGTGGGAAGCTGTGGGTGCAGAAGGTATGTTTCCCATTGATACTGATTGGCTGATGATAACAGCATTTCTTAGAAGCACGTACTATTGAAGAGCCTGGCAGCTCTGCCAGCAGTCGTTTTCCCGACATGAATATAGCTTTCACAGCTGTAGCCGCTATTCCAGCTGTGTTATACCTGGTTGCAAATCAATGGATGGGTGGACAACTTCTATAAGTAGTACTAGCTACTAATTTCGTTTGATGGCGTCTTAATAAACCCTTCTTCCTATGCGTTCAAGTCCAATGCTCTACATTTCCTGGTCAAGTCGAAGCGTCACTAGATCTCTCCAACAATACATAAGACATGCCATTTGCAAACTCGTAGTATCCTACTACCATGTTGACGCCCTTAGGACTGGATCAGGATGATTTCAATGACAGCGAAGGAACGAATTAAGGTGTCTATAAACCGTAGATACAGCTTAGATGACGTAATTGTACATATCTTGTTCCGCATCGGGCACCACTTCAAATTCTGGACGAACGCATGAGAAGATGCAAAGTAACCTATCTTGCAGACAGACTTCAGACTCTGACTTACGTGGGTTCTAAAAGTAGGTTTAAATCATATTGACTAACTCCGTAATATGCGCAGAAAAGCAAATAAAGTCTTTATTGGGACAAGTGATCAAAGACCACGGAACGTATACTGCCCAGGAAGAAGTGAACATAGAGAGCGCATCTTCTGAAGCGAGGGAAGCATTGAACTTGCAACAGTCACTTGTAAGCATTCCATATGACTGATGGCAGTCAGGTCTAAGCGTCTTCTTACAGGATCAAGCCCATAAGCAGCTACACCTTATTCGTAGCAAAGTTGAGGAAAAGACTAGCACTCTAGAACATCTGATGACAGGCCAAGGGGACTACTTATCCTCTTTGCTCGTCAAATCAGGAATACAAACCGAGCTGATACATCAGTGTTGAATTGGCGCTTCCATAGATGCCATCAACGCATTGCCACATTTATGTGGCAACACATCTTCTATCAGATCATTCTGATGGAACAGTCGTAGTATGTAGAATAGCCACATACACCCGGTACATACTGATACGGACAGCCTTATGCTGATAATCATATGATACTTATTGTAGTTACTTAGTATAAATACCCCAGTAGTTATCCTGTAACTCTAGCACTCTTAACAGAGAACTTCTATCGTCTATTCGCCTCAGCTCTAACTCTCAATCCCCAGGTAGGTTAAGGAGGCTGCTGCCTTGCTGCCTACACAGGCCTTTCTTCCATACCTGTAGTTTCTACAGGTTATGGGCCCCGGAGTCCGCTGTCAGGAGCGCCTTAAAGGGCTGCCAACGACGCACTCCACCCACCTGGTCGTCGCCTTAAATGGCTTGACGCTATGCCAAACAACGATGAGCTATCTGCTGCTTTTAGCGCAGAGCTCTGAGCAATCTGCTGCTTATTAGCGCTGTGCTCATTATATCGTACATTGGCAAGGGGCTCTAGTCACCGTCTTACTGCGCATTTATTGTCGCATTTTTTACTCTTTATTTTATGCATTTTGGATGAATGCTGACGGATGATTTCCCCAGATATATCAACTATGTCTTCTAACAGTACGTTCAACACCCTTCCAACCCTCGATGCTACCAATTGGAAGCACTGGTCTACTCAAATGACTGCATATCTTATGCACTCTGGCGTCTGGGACGCTGTTACCACTGCTGAACCATCCCCTAGGACTTACGCTGAAGCTACAGCCACTGTTGCCGCTTCCACCAACAGGGAGGAAATTCGTGATTGGAAAGACAAAAACATGAAGGCTCTAGGTTCCATTCGTCTCCGTCTCTCCACTTCGGTTGCATCCAAGGTCGAAGACCAGACAACTGCAAACGGAACTTGGGACGAACTTAAGAAACTCTATGACAATCCTACGGTTGCCTCCATCCTCCACGATTTTAAATCAGCCATGAATGTTCAGATCCCAGCTAACAGCCACCCTGCCAATTTCGTTGAAGACCTCATTATGCACTTCCATCGTGTTGAGGCAGCTGACAAGGATTTCAAAATCCCCGCCACACTCCAGATCCTAATCCTACTCTCCAAACTACCAGACACTTACAAAACCATCATCGACGATATAGCCTCTGACCCCATCGACGGTGTCAAAAAATATACCATCGAAGAGATAAAGAACCGTGTTACCATGGTCTTTGAAGGAACTGGTAAAGGAAAACGCAAGGATGCTGGCAAACAGGCGCAGAAGCTGTCAGTGGTAAAGAGGAAAAGGGAGGACCCTAAATTCAAGCAACAGCAACGCCAGAACTCTGGCAATGATGCTACGAACCAAGGGGGGAACCAAAATTCGAAGGGTCGTAGCAAGCGTGCTGGCAAAGGCAAAGGCAAGGGACGTCAACATGACGACCATGGCCACTCTCATGTCGCCACCGCTGCTCGAATTCCTCTTACGGCTTCTCTCCCAGACCCTCGTAAGCCTTTCTTCCAGGAAACGCAGAAGCCTTTTGACGGCTTCTTTCCAGGTACGAAGAACGCTTTTGATCTTATTCGTGATTTGGGTGTTAAACCATCCACTCAGCGAATCAAGGTCCTCGAACCCATCGTCCATGGAACTCAGGACATCGAAATGTCGGAGTACCACCAGCACGAGGACGAGGATACCCCCGTCGCAGGTCCCTCTACTCCTTCATTGTTGAGCAGAATGAGCCAGGACCAGCCTATCACTTGGGCCGACGACGACCGCAGTCTGTCGGACGAGGGGGTTTCTCTCGGTTCAATGTCGGACGTGGACGAGGATATTGCAGAGGCCGCCGGTTTTGATGACCAGAGTGTCTACTACAGGCGAGTACCTTCTCACTCTGATCAGTACATTTTGTCTAATGCGCATTCACTTGCAGCGAAGACGAGGATAGAGACATGTAGTACTTCTTACGAACGTTGCTCTGTACCGGTAGATTTTAATCTACCGGATGTACTTAATAAATATTATTCATCTCCCTGCGCACACAACGTACCCTTTGCTGAGTGTTCTAAATGTAAGGGAAAGAAAAATATTGAGAAGGAACTCCAAAAATACATGGATTCGCTTACCATGGATCATTGGCTTCTAGACTCAGGAGCATCATCACACTTCACTTTCATGAAGGATGACCTAGTCGATTTAGAAGAACTTGAAAAACCAATACCTCTAAAGACTGCAAACTCTTTTACTCAAATTACAGCAAGAGGAACGGTGTTGATCCAAAAGCACAATAAAGTTTATAAACTTGATCCTGTATATTACGTGCCTGATCTAAACCAACGCCTCATATCATTAGGACAACTCCTAAATGATGGCTACGAGAGTCATGGTACCACTGAACGTATTGTGATTAAAGACAAGAAAGGAACAAATTTCCTTTCATTTGAAAAACTGTTCTCACACGATACTCTGTATTGGCTGAGACACACAAAGCAACAGTTGCATACTATCTGCGACAATGGCTTTACTTATTCTTTGAACTACGATCTTCTACACCAACGTGTAGGACATCCTTCCAAAGAGGTTCTTCGCCACATGAAGGACCATACTAGAGGTTTCCCTGAGATCTCTATTCCTAATGACAATCCACTTTGTCGAGGATGTTTGGAAGGTAAATTGCCTTTACGCAATTTTCCCCGATCAAATTTGCGTGCTAAACGCGCTTTCGAGCTTGTCCACACAGACTTGAAAGAATTCCCCACATTATCGTACCACAAGTACAAATATGTGATAGTCTTCTTTGATGACTTTACTTCACGAGCATGGACTTACAATTTGCGATCCAAAGGTTCTGCAATTAATGCTACCCGAAACTTCCTTGCTATGGTCGAAACCCAATATAAGACCAAAGTTGAAGCAATGATGTCGGATGAAGGGGGAGAATACAAGTCTAAAGCTTTCCTTGATTTACTTGAGGAAAAAGGGGTTAAAATCCTTAGAAGTGCGCCTTATACTCCACAAGAGAATGGCCGTGCTGAGCGCTTTATGCGCACTATGATGGACAAAGCTGACGCTATGCGCATATTTGCATGCATACCTGATTCCTGGTGGGAATTTGTGATTGAACAAGCTGTTCACATCTACAATCGGACACCACTACGTCGCCTTAAGTGGCAGACACCCTATGAACTTTTGGAAGGAGAAGTACCTCGTATTGACCATTTACGAGTCTTTGGCTGTGGAGCATATGTCCATATCCCAGCTAAAATTCGAAAGAATAAATTTTCTCCTAAATCCGAACTAATGACCTATATTGGTGTTGCACCAGGAGGTCACGGAAACAGGTTCATGCGGAGTCCGAATAATGTTGTGTTCACTTCGTCTCATGCTATCTTTGAGGAGTCTCTACTCCCAAGATGCAAAAATGAGAAACGTGGATCAAAGAGACTTCCTATCTCACCCCCAAATGATCAGGAAGATCACGAGGACGACATTCCTCCTACGATGCTCGATGACAGTGATGATGATTTTACACCATCTACTCGACGACGCGATAACCCTTCTCCAAGGAGACCTGACCCTCCGCGTGACGACGCTAGGGAACAGAGTCCGCCTAAAACGCCACCGGCAACGCCAAGACCACTTGCTCCACCTCCGCCACCTAGAAAGGAGAGGCCGAGAGGTAGAAAAAAGAAGGATCAACCTTCAGGTCCACCAAGGCGATCATCGCGTATTAGGAACCCATCTTCTCAACAACCTGATAATGTCTATGGTGATAATCGGAACCCTCTAGACGTTGAACGGGAAACGGATGACCCATCTCAGTGGCAAGAGATTGTAGGTGATAATGAACCCTGGGATAAGTCGACAAACCCAGCACCACCTGCTCAGCCAGAACAGGTTCCCGGACCTAGTTCTGCACCTCCACGCCATGACGATACTGAGAATCCCGTATCAGACCCTGAAGAACACATGGCAGAACTATGCCGTGAAGGGGGAGTAGAATTAATCAACTTCTTGCTTTCACATGCAGTCCCTGTCGAAAATCGTAATCCAGTCCGTAACATTCGCGAATGGACTTTCCGAGATATTGCAAGCTTACCCAAAGCTGAGCAAAAGGAATGGAAAAACGCTTGCCGCGAAGAACTTGAGGCACTTCGCAAGCACAAGGTGTATGACCTCGCTGACCGACCTAAAGATAGGAAAGTCATTAAAAATCGATGGGTCTTTGATGAAAAATCAGATGGCCGTAAAAAGGCCAGACTCGTTGGTAAAGGCTTTTCACAGGTTGAAGGTTTAGACTTCGACCAAATATTTTCCCCTGTTGTCCGCTTCGAAACTGTGCGCTTAATGCTTGCACTAGCTGCGTTACTCAAATGGCACATCTCTGCTGTTGATGTACGCAACGCCTACTTGTATGGCGATCTCGAAGAGGAAATCTACATGGAGCAGCCTGAGGGCTTCAAGGCTCAAGGTCAAGAGCATAAAGTACTTCGTTTACGAAAAGCTCTGTATGGACTAAAGCAAGCTGGCCTATCATGGTGGCGAACTTTAGACAAGTCCATGAGCGACCTTGGCTTCAAACGAATCAGTTCTGATGCTGGAATATTTGTCTACACTGCACCAAATGGCTCGAAAGTTATCGCCGTGGTATATGTAGATGATACTCTGTTCTGTGGATCAGACAAGAGTCTTGTAAACGAGCTAAAGGCTAAGTTTATGAAGAAATGGGAATGCAGAGATCTTGGTGATGTCAAGGAATTCTTGCGCATGAACATTAAAAGGAAAAACGGCAAGATCTATTTAGATCAACGTCAATACCTTATGAAAGTTCTTGAACGCTGTGGCATGAAAAATGCTAGATCCGCACCGACACCACTACCTGCAGGTTTCTATCCAATTCCAAACCCTTTGGATGTTAACCCAGAACTTCGCCAGAGATTCCAAATTATTATTGGATCTCTACTCTACATAATGTTGGGCACACGACCTGACATAGCCTTTGCTGTTACCAAGTTAGCGCAATTTGCTGCTAACCCATCTCAAGAGCACCTAGACAAAGCGCTGTATATTTGCCGCTATCTCATAGGTACAAGAAACTATTCTCTTGTATACGATGGAACAAAAGGTATAGGCTTAACAGCCTGCACAGACTCTGATTGGGCCTCTGACCCAACTACTCGTCGATCACAAACTGGTTTTTTCCTGAAACTTGCATCCGGTACCTTCAGTTGGCAATCAAGGGCTCAAACTACTATTGCCCTATCTTCAACAGAAGCCGAATACATGGCACTCAGTGATTGCAGTCGCCAAGTTGTTTGGATCCGGACTCTTATGAGTGAATTAGGTTTCAACCTAAATGCTACTCCACTCTACGGTGATAACCAAGGCTCGATTTTCATCGCCTCAAATCCTGTTACTGAAAAACGATCGAAACATATCGATATTCGGTATCACTACATCCGTGAGGTTGTGGACAAAGGATTTGTCAAAATTTACTTTGTTGATGGTGACAAAAATCCCGCAGACTTATTCACGAAAAATCTAGGCAGACTGAAGTTTGAGCGTTTTAGAGCGCAACTCGGCCTTGAAATTTACTCAGACTAATCCTGACTGCTTTTAGCGCCAACCTATGCTTACACACACTACCGTGGTGCTTAGCAAGGGGGAGTGTTGAATTGGCGCTTCCATAGATGCCATCAACGCATTGCCACATTTATGTGGCAACACATCTTCTATCAGATCATTCTGATGGAACAGTCGTAGTATGTAGAATAGCCACATACACCCGGTACATACTGATACGGACAGCCTTATGCTGATAATCATATGATACTTATTGTAGTTACTTAGTATAAATACCCCAGTAGTTATCCTGTAACTCTAGCACTCTTAACAGAGAACTTCTATCGTCTATTCGCCTCAGCTCTAACTCTCAATCCCCAGGTAGGTTAAGGAGGCTGCTGCCTTGCTGCCTACACAGGCCTTTCTTCCATACCTGTAGTTTCTACAGTCAGACCCAAATGAAGCTCTTGATGCCAGATTTGTTTGATGAGCAGGTAAGTTTAAGTGAGCACCTGCCCCGTTGATCGCGTCTCACTTGAACTTTCAGAGTGATAATAAACAAAATGAACTCGCCGAAAATCCCAGTATCGAGGAGAACCTGAAGCATTATGCTACACTTCAAGCGCGGTCAATGGAGTTACTCATGAGAATAGTTGATATGATAGAGGAATCTTCCGGTAGTAATGATTGAGCGAAGAATCTAACAAAAATGCAGTGTAGTAATGAAGTTTTGCACAGTCAATGCGCCAATTGACCGGGTTCATTGCGAAGGCAGGCTTTGGCTCAGAATGCTACAAAGTCTTGCAACAGCCATGAAACTAAACGATTGCCATCTCCAATCCACACCGCGGCTGCACTGAAGGCATCGAGCATTTCCAGAGTGATGCCGACGGTTTTGACCGGAACCGATTAATATTACCGTGACAGAATTGTCAAACTCATGTGCAAAAGCTGTTCCGTCGACTATTCTTTTAGATTGGTTGACGAGAGCCCAGCGTGATGATTACATCCTGGAAGCATCACATTGAATGGTTAACTAGGTCGTCGACGGTGGTGGAACTACCTGAGCAATCAGTGAGGAAATAGCGTCGGAAAACTGGCATATATGTCGAAGAAGTACCTGAGCAACGTCCTGACTGATAACGCACTTTCAGACGGAATGATTCAGTCTCCTGAGACAAGGTCAAAAAGCTGAGACAGCTTTGAATCCTACAGGGTTTCTAGTTCTGCTTCCGTCGTATGCGCTTTCTAAACTGTAAGTTTTTGCAAATGAATGAACTACCATATTCTCTTCGTACTAAAACATTTCTATGATTCTCGTAACCTGTTCTATACATGCGTATTTCCAACGGTAATTAGATTAAGAGCGGCGCTTCAGTGGTCTCGGCTTAGGCCTGTTAGCGAGGCGAAGCTGCTCTACACGTTTTTGGGCTTCGATAATTTGTTCCTGGAACCGAGCATCCTCCTCATAGTCATAATTAGGTCCTTGCTAACGATGCATTATGGCTTTCAGCAAAAATATCACAGGTTGTTGTACTGACATACCTGAGCTTCCGGGCTGACTCTTCTCTTGTAACCAATTTCACATTCAGGAGCATACACATCCCAAGGGTTCCAGCCGTTCTGATGCATCCCATTGTCAAGACCCCATTGCATATTGCCAGCTTCCCCAGCTTCATCGCGCAGATTAAACATCCAATACTCCAAGATTTTGAGTGCTTCTAGTTCAACGTCGACTGTCTCTAATTGAACGCTGCCACTTGCAGTGAGCCCCGAATTGTGCATTAATCTCTCCCAGGCAATTTCGATTACATCAGTCTCTTGGAAACTGTCAGGAAGTTCTCTAACAATGTCATCCCGCTCCATAGCTGCCGTGACCAGTGTGCGAGCATGAGCGACCGGAACGCCAGCTACCCAAAGATGTTCGCAAGTTGAAGCTCCAGCAACGTGAGTCTTAAACCAATCGTTGATTCGAGCTTGATCCTCGATACTAAGTAGGCCGGTGAAAGGGACCACATTGCTCGTAAACCGTTTTTGAGAACGAGCCCAAGCCAACGCTGGAACCGAGCGAGATGAGACTGACCTGGGAGAGGTCATGAGTTGGGACAGGATGTGAAGGTGTGGTTTAAGCGCAGTAGCGATCTCGTTGGAAAAGGGGAGGTATAACGGGAAACGGATATCGTCGCTGTGATACTCGATGAGGTGGGCTCGAGTCCACTGGCCGAGCTAATGGTTTGGTCAACAGGTATCAAGAAGATAGCGACTCGCATCGTACTCGGATTTTTCTACGACCTTCGCAGTCCTGCCATAAACAGTCAACAAGGCAATCGGTGCTAACGGAAGAAAATTGGCCGGCTTCCGCATGTTTGCTCCATTTCCACCACTTCACATTCCACTTCCGATCTCCAACAAACTTGATGAGCCGGCAGGGATAGTAAAACTTGTCCTTCCTACCCAGCACCATTTGTCCTGCACTACAATAGCCTTGAGCCGGAAGAAACACCGAGAAGAAGAGAATAGGATTCACTGAAATGAAAGAGCCACTGGAGAATCTCGGCTCCTGGTTTTATATCTGTAAAGAGGTCAGCAATTGAAGAGAGGGATTCGCCAATGTCAATCATTACCCAGGGGGATGTCCGCTTGAGGGTATCTTTTTGCGAGCTCTGAGTTCACTGGGACTGAGACAATAATCACAAAAGAACGAAGATACGATAGCAGATGAACCATAAGTTTGGCAGGCGACGTGAGAATAGTAGGAACAAGTAAGGCATTGGATAAGTTCCTCGTCGAAAGCAGAGTTTGTACCACAACGACACACTGCCCTTGGGGCTTTCTTTCTAGAGCAAAAAAGTTAATCAGAATGTAATATTATCTGATATGTAATTATATTAATTTTTGCCACAAAAATAAATGACATTTTTGCGCAAAAGAATCAATCAATCTCATTCAAAAAGTTCTTTCTTTTGCCACTCGGAAAGTTTTTCTTTTTTGCCCCGGAAACAAAACACCCGATAATCACCCGCTAAGCGCCACTAGTGGTAATAAGCGGGCGATTATCGGCCGTTTTGTTTCCGGGGCAAGAAAGAAAAACTTTCCGAGTGGCAAAACAAAGAATTTCTCATACAAAATTGTTATATTCTTTTGCGCAAAATTGTGATTTAATTTTGTGTTAAAAATATATAAAATCATAAATCAAATAGTAATACATTCTTTTTAACTATTTTGTGCTAAAAAGAAAGGCCCAGGGGCAGTGACAGCGCACATCATCATCGGACTGGGATGGGAGTGACATAGAGAAAAGTGTAGATGAAAGAATGAAAGAATGAAAGGGCACAAAGAGTAACGCCACGGACTATGCCGAGCGCCTTCCTGAGGTAATGAGTATGACTGAGACCAAAGATTTCCAACAAGAATGACATACCGAGTACACGGCTAATGCTTCGTTCTTGCAGAATAGGAATGTTTCCAACGAAAGTCTATGAAAATTGCTTGAATTGCGAGCCATACTCTGAGTCCCACCTGCCGAAAATGAAGTTGCCCAGTCTTGGGGTTTGCATATTGGGCCCAAGCCTTTTTGAACGCATACAAGTAATGAAAGCTGTCGACGACAGCACCTACAGAAAGTCAGAACATCACACGTCAAAAAGGTAAGGAGATATACCCGTCAATAGATTGATGAAAATGCACTGCAGTGTACTCATTATGGCGAATCGGAAAGCCTGGCCAACGCTTCGAGCCTTCAGTTCCAGTTTCAGATAAACTCATACACAGCGGGTAAACACTTGCGCTAGGAGAAGAGGTCAGACGGTTCTTAGGGCTCCAAAAGGTTGGGATTCTTGTCGTCGGATTTAGAGCTAGACCATTGAGCTAGACCATGGCGGTTTCGTCTGAAGTAGCAACCTTTTCTGCTTAGAAATAGACCATCGCAATTACCGAGATGTAAACCAATTTGTCACGGACCATGTGCAGTCGGTCTTGGCACTCTTGTACGGGGAGAATCGCATATGCCATTGGTTGTGTCTCGAGGTCGGCGACAGTGGGGAAGAGGCTGAGTTGGGACTTGTGTTGTCTGGTGCGGTGCATACGGCGAATAGCTGGTTTATCTATGCGGCAGAACCGTTACAGTTGAAGGATTCGGCAGACGTTGTCGGTGGAGAGGGCATGACGGTATGTTACGCCGTATATAGATTTGATTCTTCAGCTGACTTTCTTGGTTGCAGTTCATCTTACCAACACCTCGTATCCCTCTATGCTCCTTGCCATCAAATCCGTCAACGTCAAAGTCGATAACCTCAAGTTTATTCGTGACTCCAAACATGACTCGTTGTACAAGACCCTCAGGCTTCTCGCTGCTGGATTGGTAAAGAGACAGATTCAGAAAGCAGTGCGTATTCTACTAGTTCTCTGGTGTTTTTTTATCGTTGATCAAGCAGGGTAGGTCGGAGACGGTTTACGATCATCACTTGAATGGGTCGGCGAAGAACTCGTCACTGTCAAGGAGAGAATGAACGAAGCTAAGGCCAACGTGAAGGAAGTAGAAGCACAAGGGGAGATTGGTAGATTCAAGGCTTTGCAAGAGATGGATGTCCTCACTCTATCCTTTCATTCAACAGCATCAGAATTGACATACGTCTTCTTACAGGCTTTCAAATGCAGACGAGACGACATCTCCGTTTCTGGTTCCTCTGGCGGTGCTGGTGTTCTGATACATAATTTTCTACCCCGTTTCTCTTTCGAATTTGCTGTGACCGTCAATGCGGCTACTGGGTGAATTCATCTGCAAGTTTCCGGTCCGTATCAGTTCTCAAGCCCTGAGCTTCGTCTTCTTTCGTGCTTAGCTTATCCCAGGTCACGAAGTCGTCAGACGTGTAACCAAGTTTGGGAAGAACGTCTAAGGATGGGTAGGTGATCGTTGCACGGGTTGATCCTGGAATTCGTGTAAGTCGCGATTTTCTTGCTAAAAAGTCCTCAGAATTGAAAGAAAACAGATAGTATAACAGCTGCTTCTACTGCCGTCGAGGCAAAGCAGACCTCTGTGAGAACTTTAATAATCCCAGCCTTACGGTTCCAGGAGGATTCGCAGAATACACTGTTGCGTTAGTTGCTGTTATTTATTGCTCTCATCGAGACTACCGACATCTTCAATGACAGGAAGAACAAAAAGGTCTTCAAGATTCATAACCTCTCAGACGAAGAAGCTACGCTTATCGAGCCGGCCGCATGTGCCATACACGGCGTCCACAATCTCGCATCCAACGTGAATCAGTATGCTACAATGGCCTATTCGTCTACTTTACCGGCAGCTTACAGCGCTCAGAACGACTCGCACGTTCCTCCGCCTCCTGCGCCAAAGGCACCTTTGAATCGTCCCAAGCTTCCCAGTGCATATGTCCTTCCCTTCCCAACGACCACTCCATCTTGGTCTGTCTACTCTCCACTCTCGCCTCCGCCTTCCAACGCTTTATACGCCACTCAAGCACATCATCCTCCACCTCGCCCATTCCACGCATCTTATTCTTCTCCGACTCATCCTCCTCCACGTCCCCTTCAAATGCTTCCTACTCTTCTCAACTGCTTCGGCCGCCTTCTCGGCCTCTTTCCAGCGCCTCATACTCAGGCGGTACAAGGCCAAGATGTATTTTATGCGTTGTACTCCGGCAGACCGGCCCGATCATGACCATTAACGGAATAATGACTTGTTAAGTTTCCTGGCCTCCGACAAATCCCCCATCTCAGCCTGCTCTCTTGTCTGCATATCATGGCTCTCCGCTCCCTGATACCAGTCTTCACCCCAATTATCTAATTCTTAAACTCCAGGATAAACACATTTCTCGCTTCCTCGATCTACTCGAATCACCCCAGATCTCACTTCTCTTCCTTCCTGCTACCGAACTACATCTACGCCAACGACGTACTGCAATCCGAAAATCAGACTACATGGTCAACTTTACTGAACGGACGAAATCGTCCTGTGTTGAGAATTGGTCTTGGAAGAAGGATACAGATATGAGTGGATTCTTTTGCTGGAAATCTCAAGACAGCAGGTCGTTCCCTGCTTCGTTTCCAGTTATTGGGTCCCCACACATCAAATGGGTAGATTGGCAGACTCTCCCGGCGTCCGCACGTCGTTGCGTTTTGGTTATGCCCGTTCAAACATCACTTTTCTGAAACTGAACGATGTAACGTTTCAGTCTCTTGACGACCTAGTGCATATAGTATGCGCCGTCCCTTTGTACCCTTCATCTGCTTGAGAATGTACAGTTTCGCAGACCGTGGTTTGACTGTCCAAACGAGATATCGGAATGCCACCGTCTAAAGTCTCTACACCTCGATTCGCCGTCTACTCCTGTCATGGATGCAGTGTCGAGGATACGGTACAACAACGCGCTCTCTTCCATTGAAATATCACTCTCGAGACATTTTCAGTCGGAAATTTTGCAGAAATGCAAGGCGTTGATCAACGCGGCAGGTCCGAACCTTTCGGTGTTGGAGTTGACGGAGAAACGACTGGGGCAAGTGTTCAACTTTTTTTCCCTCGGATTAGTCAAAACTGATCTTTGTTGTTGTTTTCAGCAATACCCTACCGTCTCCTCACTCTCAACCCCAATCTCCCAGAAATCCACCTGAACATGGTCCTAGAAAACCACATTGTCGATTTCCTCCAAAACCACCTTCCACCCAACGTCACTCAAAACATCCATACCCTTCATTTCCATTTCCTCGGATTAACTAGAGAGTATATCCCGTTTACAAGTTGATTGGAAGGTGCTGGACAAGATCCTTTCTGACACGGCTCGTTTTCCGAAATTACAAACACTCATGTTTGCGATGGCTGAGTATGCTGACGGTGTTATAGCTTGGGAGATGGAAGGGTGAGCGGAAGGCAGAGTGTGAGGCTGCTGTTGAGACTGCGAATCGGTTGCCGGAAGTTGCGAGGAGGATGGATATCCTTATTCAGATGTTTTAGTTTCATAGGTGCGCGCGTGTTGTATGATACAAAACCAAGAAAAATGTATCGTAGAAGCAGATAACTGTACAAGTAAGATAACATCTCTCTTTATCACTTGAGCCCGGCCAATTCCCCACCAGCATCCCATCCAACATCTTCTCCACCCTTTCTGCGGAGCCTGCCTCCTACGATTCCTATTGCTCGCACCACCTTCCTCATGCTCCCTCGTAACAATAAACTCTGCAACAAACTGCGCAATCCCCTGTTCCCCAATCTCACTGAGCTCTCACACCCCAATGCCACTCGTATTTGATCCTGGAACCATGAGTTGAACGAACGCGTTTACCTTTACCGGGTCCTTCGGCTTTTTTAGGGTCTCCGGCGATTTGTTGGTCGATGTATCCTTGACGGCGGAGGGATTCTAAAAAGTCGTCGATGGATTGGGTGTTGTTTGGGATGGTGGATTGACGTCAAAGTTGATGTCGACGTTGGAGGAAAAGTGGAGGCGTTTGAGGTGGGCGCGGATTTAGGCTTTGGGGAAGGTTCAGAGTGAAGGATGTGGAACAAGAGAAAAGAGCCAGGACTTACTGTCGCTGATTACTCTTCCACTGATGTGAATAAGAGCGAGGACTACATAAAGAATCCCGACAGGTTCGAGTTGATCAGCGGTAGTAGTACTCCACGAAAGGATGCTCCAGCTCCGTCGACTTCCCATTTCATCCCCATCGTCATCGTCCGAGTCATCAATCCTACTTTGAGATTGACTTGGTCTAGGCTGAGACTGAGATTGGGAGAGTCTAGAGGACCTTTGAGAGCGAGCAGCTGCACGGAATATCGTTGTCTAGTAAGAAACGCGTCAATGTCACATACAGTGACTGTCGGTCTCCGAGGCACTTTTGTATATGAAAGCAATGAATTCGATGACCACATCGCTGCATAACGGACACCACACTCCTGCGGCGATTAACTTCTTTTCTTACAGCATGACATCGCTACCTCCCATCCCGAACATAGATTTCTCTACTGGCATTTGGATCCTCGTATTGTTGGGTTTCTGCGTACTGCTATACACTTCCCAGGGGGCACATTATATCATGTGTAATATATATTGCAATAATATATGATATATTATGTTATTAACCACCGAAAAATAAAATTTAAAACAACAAAAAAGTCGGTGGCAAAAGAGATGGTTAAAACAAAGGAATGCCACTCGAAATTTTTTCTTTATTTCGTGCGGGAATCCAAATGCGCGATGATCGGGCGACGTTTTTATACTAGTAAGCGTCGCGCGACGCATCGCGCATTTAGTTTCCCACAGGAAATAAACAAAAAATCGTGAGTGGCATTTCTTTTCTTTTGCAATCTCTTTTGCGACCGAGTTTTTTATTGTTTTAAAATATGTATATCTGGAGTAATTTACATAATATATCATATACTATTGCATTGTGTTTATCAGATCTTATTACCTGTGATATAAAAAGGCTCACTGGCAGTGATACCAAGATGCTCTAAACCGTTTTCCCGGGCCATATCTCGCAAGGTGGACTACTTACTACCAGGCTTATTTTGATATTGTCAAGGACGGAGGTTGACTAGAGCATCTTGAAGAGATCGTAAAATATGGTGTGTCACCTACCACTTAAGTATATCCACATCGAGCTAACGAACAGCGTTCTAGGTAGACAAACTACTCCATCAGCTCATTGAAAACCTCTCGAACGAGAAAAATCCCGCAAATCTCAACCTCGCATACCGCTCTACCGCCTTTGGCATTATCAGCATGTACTGCTTTGCCAAGTCCCCCAATATCGTCTCTTCCCCCGCGTTTCAAAGCGAGATTCTTCTCGGAGTGGATACTTGTTTTTCCTCCCTCATACGAGGTACTCGAGGACAATCAGGGCCCTGACTACGCACATGCCAGATTGGCTAGCTGTCAAACTTGACTTCAAGTCTGTACTGGGTCAAACCAATGATGTGACGGCTGCGGCTACGGTGGACGAGACCCTTTCTACCACTGACAAGATGGTCTCGGAACATCCTACCATTTTCCACTCAATCCTGGAAGGCGTCCAAAGTGGAGAATATGCTGCGAGACGAGAGTCCCAACTTATCACTGGATCCTGGCAGATGAAGGGATCTTTCTCCGGTTTGCTGGGAGCGACACTACAAATAACGCATGTGCTATTGGGACCTGGTGTATATTGGCTGATCCTAGGATACTCGGTAAGTTGACAAGGGAGTTGGACGAGGCGTGGCCTGATAAGACTGTTGCGGCAAAGTGCGTCTGAACTAGTTGAAATGTATTTCTGCTAACAGTTGGATCATCCAGACGGCGATCATCAAGGAGTCACTGCGATTATCTCGTGGCGTCACCACACCAATGAAGCAGGTTGTTAATGCTGGTGGGGCAACAATAGCAAGCTACTACGTTCCGGAAGGAGTACGTCCATCTCTCAATACCTTCATCATAAACTCAACCTTTGTGACAGACCTCAGTTGCAATAGGCAATACCTTTGTACACCTCAACCCATATATCTTCCCGGATCCTACACGGTTCTATCCTGAACGCTGGCTAGAAGCCGATTCGGGTCTCCTCGAAAAGTATCTAGTCGCTTTTGGCAAAGGTCCTACAGTATCATCTTGACTTCTCAAAGTACCTAGCGTCACAACGTTTGTCTAAGTGCAATGGCGTATATCACGACGGACACCAGATATTAAACAGGTTGTAGGGAACTGCTCTGTTTCAAATAAAGCCGCCGCCTACCTTGACCAGGCTATGGTGAGATGTCATTCGTCAACGACGTGAGCTCGGCACCCCTGCTTTCCCTTTTGCTCTTCCATAGTCCTATGGCCAACTGCTGCCTGCAAGCATTCTTTTGTCCTGTCTATTGGCTTGGTTGATCCTCCCCTTCCTTCATTGATCTTTGTTGCCAGACTTTGTACAGAATTCAAACAAAGATGTTGGTTCTATCGCACCGTTATGGAAACCGGAATAAGAATCCCGAAATCCGCTCCTTTGAGCCACTCATCAGAATCATTCTTAAAAACTAGAGTCCGTGGCTGCAGTGGCTACTCTTCAATTTTTTCCACTAGACAGCATGCCAGATACGTTCTTCGCTGAGAATCAGACCGTCGAAAAACCCATCAAAACCTATCAGTCACGCAAAAAATCCAGACAAGCACCTGTTGACGGATCTGTAGATGATTCTCAAATTTGGTTAGAGGAGATTGAAGTGCGTGTCTAGACGATGCTCACCAATCTGACGCTCACATTCCACCAGGACCTTCAGAGAAGGTTGAAATCATTTCGCCAGCGGCAACTCAGACAGTTTGAGTGTATAATATGTAGAGATCCTGCCTGGCAGCCTTGCGTGTACGTGTTTTCGTTGATCGTGTTTCTTTTTTCCTTATTTTCATTTTGAACTTCAGTACGCAATGCGGCCATCTCGTATGCGGACCTTGCATACGAGAGCTAGCTATCAAAAGTTACAAGAAGGGACTCCCTTGGCGCCAAACACCATGCCCACTTTGTAGAACTTCTCTTCGCCATCCACCGACACTTTGCTACGAGCTGCAGGACTCTCTTCGTTCTCTCGCTTCGGAAGAAGGTATCGAAATTCCTCGCCAGAAGAAGTTCAACTGGCCACCATCCAAACCTAGAAAGAAGACGAAGAGAGGCATGTGATGTAGTAGTGCAATAGATATTTATTGTCGACGTCCACAAATACCCTGATTGAATACTATCTCTTCTAATCTACAACGAATAAATATGATCCGAACGCGTCACGATTCGTTCTCTACCGCTCCATGCATCTAATCACTCTGCTTTCTTTACTTTATTTATTCTTGATTATTTCATTTATACGGTCTTCAACAGGCCTAGCGTACCAGATCGTACCCTTTTCAGTATGTCACCTTCTCAGTCCACCGACACCTGAATTGCTGACCGCTATTTTGCCATGACAGGCGGGCCAGTACCGGCTACTCCGTTGTTGTCTGGTACAGCTTCACCTGTCAAGGTAGATTTTTGTAGCACCGTGCGAAGCCCGTTGTCCGAGCATAGCGTGCAGCGAGGTCTCTGGAGTATCAACGAGGATGTTTAGCAGAGGAATCGAGTTTCTTGAAGATATATAGCGAGTCTAGTGTAGGGCGGATGTGGTAGATGCGGTGGTACTCTGATTCTGGCAACTTGCAAGGGCACTAGTGTAGCTCTATATGGTGCAGCCTTTACTTCACGGCTTTTACCACCCCAATGCGCGCTATACCCACTACACGATTACGTCCATTGCTTCACGACGTTGTCCAGTTGGCCAGCTTGATACTTCTCCCTACTCTACTATTTGGATGTGTCTCGTTTTTGACGCAGTTTCGACTCTTGCACCGTATTTTCGCATCTTCTCCATCCTAGTTTTGCTGCAGTCCTTTGGTGTTATTGACTCGGACATTCTGAACTTTTGGATTTTGATTTTTCGGCGCTTTCAAGTTTTCATTTCTGACCTCGCTATGTTACCGTAGTATATGCAGATAACGCATACCGGCATTTCAGCCATTGTAACACCGTCATTGTACTGCCCAGTGAAATGGTCAATTGGTTTCGCTTTTACCATCGATATTGTACACAGGAATGGGCAGGAACGGGCGTCGATCATTAGCATCTCTCCAGCCAGCCTTGTATCTTGCACCCTGTAAATTTGTATTCATCACTGGGCATTCTTTACAAAGCACGTTTTCTGGGCTATACGGGTGGATGAACGATACCTCCGAGAACAGCTAGTAGACAGACGCCGTTATCTACATCTGAGGTCTGTACTATTGTTACTGTCGGCAACCTCGTCGATGTTCGTGATTTACAGGGCTGCTTCCGTCATGATTAGTAGGCTAAGGATAATAAAATGGACTTTACAATAGGCTCGTATAATTACGTAGACTGAGACTCGGAGTCTGACGGGAATGTCGATGGCCAGACCACGAAGTCGCCTCCCATATACCTTGACCGATTCCGGGGGTTCTTTTCTCTAATGAAATCCTGCACATTAGCAATCTACGTAGCAAAATAAGTTCAAGCTTCGGCAGTACACCATACTGGGATATAACGTGGCATTGTTCAGCTGACCGTCTCTTTCCTCTCTTTCATTGTCAATTCCGAATCCCCAAGATATGCCCCCTCATCTTCGAGGCGGGAAGCCTGTTCAACGGCGAAGACTTGACTCTTCTGCCCCGGATTACTTCTGCTGTTGTAATGAATGTTCGCAGCATTCAGAACGTGTCACGATAACCGACGCCGACGGCTCACCTCTATCTGGTCGTCGATTTCACAGCAGGCGTCACTTTGAAGACCACAAACGTTTGCAAGACCAAGCAGCCGCGATCGCAGCATACAATGACCTCGCATCTGATCAGGGCTTCGAGGCCGATGCACCTGAGGATGGCGTTCTTGATCAAAAAGACGACGTCGATGTCACTACCTCGAGCCCGAAAGAAAGCTACGCTATCGATACAACGTACGACTGGATCAAGCTCAGAGGTATTACTGAGCGCCTTTCAAAACCTAAAGGCTCTGGGTTGGATTACACATTGCTGAAGTTTGTCGATGCTCCAACTACAGACATGCAGCTCCCCACTGCTCCTGAACTGCCTTCTTTGGATCAGCATCATGGTGATAATTCTATCATTGTTGGTCATCTGGAGTGGCTGCAACATTGCGAGGAGTTCTTGCATGATGTTCAACATTCTTCTTGCTTTAGTGATACCAGATTTCGCCTGCTTCGCACCTCCACAGAGCGAGTCGTTGAGCGAGAGATCATTGCAGTCCACCATTCAATACGGGAGGAGTGGATTCGGCAACGAGAGATTGCCCTGAATCAACAGGAGCGAGTCATTGATATCGGTGAGGCTAATTGTTTCGAGATTTAAGAAACTTCTCACTCCTTAGTCGACTTCAGGCTTCAACATCTGGGACTACGCACCGTCAGAGCAATACTTTATTCTCTACGGACTTTTATGCTCGGTTTTACATCTTATATGCGGCGTCTCTTTGCAATTCATGGAGTTTGTTCTGGGAAGCCTCCGTCTTTCTGCTATTCTTCACGGTGTCCAGCCTGCTTATGCCGATCAACATATACCAAAGGATATGAGAACCGTTGTAAAAAGACTAGAGCTTGCCCCTCGCTCCACAGAATATGTTTGCTGTCCTCGCTGCTTTTGTCTGTATTCAATGGATGCTTATCCTGAAATTTGCGAAAGCACCCGTAACGGGGCCCCAGAAGGGCCTAAGTGCTACAGACGACTTCGCCCCAGGGTACCCTCACGATCTCGCAAAGTACCAGTACGAACATTCCAATATAACGATTTACAACAGTGGCTTGCGTCTCTTTTCAACAGGAAGGACTTGGCACCATTTCTGGGTCGCAAACTTGATCGATCTCAGAAAAAGGTGGTTCTTTCGGACATCTGGGATGGATCTATCCTTAACGAATTGCAAGGCCCTGATGGAAAGCCATTTTTTGAATACAATGGTGGCAAAGAGGACCGGCTGCTTTTCAGTTTAAACTTCGACTCTTTCAATCCTTATGGTCGCCTCAAAGCTGGGAAGATTGCCAGCCTTGGAGGTATTTACCTCGTCTGTCTCAACCTCCCACCATCCTTGCGTTTCAAAAGTGAGAACATGTTTCTTGCTGGCATCGTCCCTGGCCCTAAAGAACCTTCATACCACGAAATAAACTATGTTCTCAAACCTCTCGTAGATGACCTGCTTGTCCTGTGGAAACATGGGATATACCTGAATAAGACTCGGCAATACCCTAACGGACGGTCTGTGAGAGCTGCTCTTGGCCCATTGGTCTGCGACCTTCCTGCCGCACGACTGGTTTCTGGCTTTGCCCCGCACAGTGCCGCAGAATACATGTGTTCACTTTGCACCAACAAGGTCAAAAATAACATCGATCCTTCGTCATTTACTCTTCGAAGCGGGGAGGAACATCGCAAAATAGCTGAAGAATGGTTAACTGCCCGAAGCTCTGCTGAACGTGATGATATATTCAAAAGGACTGGAGTTCGATGGTCTGCATTACTCCACTTACCATACTGGAATCCTGTCGACTTTACCGTGATAGACTCCATGCATTGCTTCTATCTCAGGCTCTTGCATTATCATTGCAGAGATATCTGGAGAATGGGAGTAACCTTGACAGATGGCGATGGATTCTGGAATGTCGAAGAGCCTTCTGATGAGGAGAAAGAGACAGGTCATAGGGTCCTTCGCTATGGTTCATTGTCTGCGTTGGAGAAGCTTTCTACTAGTGTTTTGCGTTATCTCGCAGCACACTTGAATGAAGAGCATCGCGCCAATAAGAAAGCTCTTCTGACAACCTTGATCAAAGTGGTACGTTTTCAGGCTTCGAGTAACTTATAGATTGGTCTCTAAACATGTCTTAGCGCACGAAGAATGGATGGCCCAGTGTCACTTCGGCTGTTCAGACAAACTCTAATGACGTAGACAATCCAATGACAAAGCAGGAGCAGAAAAACTCCCTCTCCGAGGCACAAAAGACATTTAGATACGGCAAGACCAAGGCCGACCTCAAGTTCTATGCTCCGGGGATCATCAGGGAACTTGCAAAGCTGGAAGGCATACCGGACAATCAGAATGCAACAAAGAAGGATTTAGTTGATGCATTGCACTCCCTTGTATGTCCAACGAGTTTATTCATGTCATTCCAAGGCTGAGACATTATTATAGAGGTCACAAAAGCGCGAGAATGAAATAGCGGAAACTGTACAACGGAATATGCGCCCAATGCAGCAGAATGATCCCGATGAGCCCTACCGGTTGTTGTTCCAAGAGGGTCTCAAATCAGAGATTGACAAAATCCGGCTCGAAGACTTGCGCGCCTTAACTACCTATATTCAACGTGTTGCACCTGATCACCACGACCTTAATGAGGGTAACTTCGAAGATATTTTGTCTGATGGTGCCAAAATGAAGAGATTTGTACATAAGATGGTACGTCACTAGAAGCTGGTTTGGCTCGTTAATGCTTATAACTGCTCACTTTTACCAGAGGCATTCAATGAAAATTACGGACGAGAATCACAAAGTAATTGCGAGGAACCTCCGGAAATCTAAGAGTAGGAACACTGGTGTTCTAGGAAAACAGCGATTAGCTCTGGTTCGCGAGGACATGACGAAGACGCGCCTTCCGTCTTGGATGTCGAAAGCGCCAAGCCGTCCTGGTGACACAGCCCACGGAAAATTCTCTGCTGATCAATGGCGTGCTTTTTGTACTATCAACCTCCCCATAACACTGATCCGCTTGTGGGGCTCTCAGCCTAAAGAGTCCAGGGAGTTCCAGTTGTTAGTAAACTTCATGCATTTAGTAACAGCTGTACGCCTAGCAAATATGCGAACACTCACTGAAGAACGGATCCTCAAGTTTGAAGAGTACATGCACATGTATCTTCAAGGCATTCGACAACTGTTTCCCGAAAAAGACATAACGCCGTATCAGCACATGTCACTGCACTTTGGGTCTATGCTCCGAAGATTCGGGCCCGTCCATAGCTGGCGTTGCTTTCCATTTGAACGATACAACTATCTTCTCCAGAACGTTCCAACGAATTCTCGTATAGGTGAGTCTTGTTCTATTTAGTGCAGTAATGAAATTAACTAGTAATTCCATGCCAAAGGGGATATCGAGAAAACAATATTTACTCGTTTCTGCATGGTTCAAAGGCTTCGTTCTTTGTTAAACGAGACTTTGCTTCCTGATGCGTTGAAGCCTCTTTCGACACTGTTTGACCAAGTCTTTAACTCGGATATCAGGGGAACTCGTGTAGGAGATGCATTAGCTTACGATGCCTACCTCCAAGATATACAGGAACCTACATGGGACTGGCGAAATACGAAGTCCGCGGTCTTGGACAAAACAACCTCACGAGAATTGGCAAGATGGGTCGAACCAGGAAAACGTCTACTTAGCGTAGTGGACAGAGATCACATACAAAGACTGGACGTAATCTTTGGTGTTGATCATTTGTCTTTTCCAGATGCTCAAGTGGTCTTCAAAGATTCTAAAGAACCATGTGGTTGGTCCGCTGGGTGCATAAATCGTATTTTCTGTGCCCTCTGGATGAATCCAGACGGCCAGGAAGTGAGCGGAACATTTGCGGTCATTAAGAAATACAGACCTTTAAGCCAAGCTGATGCCCGACATGATCCCTATCGTCAATTTGGTTTTTCAGGCGGTCGGTTATTCTACGAAGAGAAGCAGCAAGAGCCTGTGCTTCCTTTGAAGGATATCGCTGCGCATTTCGCGTATACGCCTGCATCTATCGCAGATATAGAACTTCCGGTCATTCACGTTCTACCTCAGAACAAGGTAGAAATTTGATCTAACTTGATACAATGATTCTGATTCTTTCTTTTAATATCAGGATTTCGAATTTTATGCATGATATGTTGTAACTGTTGTAACTGCAATGGACAATTTGATTTTGAGCCGTAAATACGAGACCGTAAACCGACAGTGTATGACCTGAATACACGCTACATGCCTTCTAGTACTCTACCTCGCTCCAACGGCGATGTCAACTTTGCACTAATACAAGCAATTCCAAAACTTGGCTTATCGATGCCGGACGTTGATGAATTTGTCTCTGCTGCCAGTGTCGCTGAGACATTTGGGAGGGAAAGACACCAGAAGACGAGGTGCGCCGGTATTGTGTCTTTCCCTTAAGCATGAGGATGGAAGCGCAGTTCTCGGTCGTAACAGCTCGACCTCCTGGACGTAGTAAGACGGCAGTAAGGTTTCTGTAGCAAGTTTTGACGGAAACCTGAGGGACCTCCCGACTGGCTGGAGCGTTTACGGTGCCGTCTGAATGAACGTTGAGACAGGTTGCTAAGGACGTTGGAATTAGTGTACATATAGACGAGTAACGACAATACAGGGGTTCTACGTTAGTCTTGCGGCGAGTCGTTGCCGGACGCTTTGACGATCATGACGGTGGTGACGAGGAAGATTTGCAGATACTTAGAGTCTGTGGTTGAAATTTTGCGTTGAGGGAGACGGAAAGACGACGCAGAGGCAACTTCCAATGGCGCATTTCACCCGAGCCCATCCCTTTTTGATTCCAGCCTGTATGCTGCGACCCTCAAATCCCTCCGTTTTTCCTTGGTTTATAATGATAAAGCGGTTGTTGATCGCGACTAAATGAGGCTGGTTATTCCAGCTGAAGTCTCGTTTAACGGAACCAGTATCGTACGGGAGTACGTGGTCCCAGCTATCTATCAAACTAAAGTGCAAGCTTGTCCTTTCCAACAAAATCTTCGTCTAGAACGGTAATTGGTCCGCCGACAGTTAAAAAGTCAAGATGATTTTCAGTCAAAATTAAAGGGTTATACTGTAGAACAAGGCGTATAACATAGTTCTAATGACGAAGAACCATGGATCAACTCCGTGGATCCAAGCTCAAACTCGAAAATTCAGCTTCATACACTAAGCCCTTCCAAATACTGCTCCGTCAGCTTCCACAAATCTTCCGCCAATTTCTCATTTTGAGTTTCCTTGCTCGGCTTCGCAAAGTGACCTGGTGGATGGCTTTCCAGATATGCTGCCTTGTACTTTGGTTTTTCTTCCCGGACTTTCTTACTCGCCGCAGCAAACACCGCGACGTGTTAAGATCCCATTTCCGGGGAATTGATAGCAAGATCGACGAGAGGCTTCATTAACCAAGGCAAAGGCCAGTTATGGCTGAAGGTGTCTACACCACCCGGGTGGATGGCAATGCGAGGCGATAGGAATGAGTGACAAAGTGGACATACAATATTGTAAGAAGCCACTCATAAATTTGCCCTTGTACTCAATCTTGAAGTCATCGACACTTTCAAACTTGATAGGACTCGGAGTGAGTACGTGGGCCTTTGAAGTCACCTGAGAACAACTTTAGTTACGGACTGAACATACCTTGCAAAATTTACGTTGACAATACGGACATCTGAGTCAGATTCCTTTGCGGTAGAGGTAAGGACAGGTAGAAGACCTTGTGTAAAGATAAAGGGGCCAATGTGGCTAAATGACATTAGCGCACTTGCAAAAGGAAAGGCGTTCTAGACCAACTTGACCATGATCATCTGCGATATGCCTGAATCAGAGGCGTTGTGTCATTGCTAGCAAAACAGGGCAATAATTTGGCTGACCTTCAGTCGTTTCATATGGAGGGGAGATCCTGAAAGAGTTTAGCAGGTTGGTCGGGACTTTAGAAAAGTATCCTCACAAAGCGGCATTGTTGACTATAGCACAAAAATCATTCATGTACTACAATTAGAGAGCTACACAAAACATACCGAGTATATCCAGACGCGTCTCTTTTGTCAAAAATTCTTCTGCAGCCTGCTTGGGGTCGCCCAAATCGAGTTTGAGATAAGCGACCTCTCCAGGTTCAATTCCGTCTTTCTTGAGGTTTTCGATAGCTTCCTTGGCCTTTTCCTCACTTCGAGTGGCCATGTAAACCTCTGCGCCAGCTCGTGCAAGATGTTGAGTGGTGGCATATCCTATTCCTCGACTTGATGATAAGTTCCCAAGTGTCAGCGAATGAAGGAGACGCAAGGTCTGATAAGAACGCACTTTCCACCAGTTACAATTAAGGGAAGAGCGCAAAGCCTTGTTATGTTCACCAAAATTTGGGAGAAGTGCGTTATACATATTAGCCGGCTGCGACTGAGACCAGCAAACGTGTGCGAAATATCAGTCGTAGGGCCGGTACGAATCTGCGATACGTTCCCTGCATCGCGCAGAATGGCCGACAGACAATCAATGTCAAGTTAACGAATATAGCTGAGTTGAGGTCAAAGCACATCAAACGCACTTTCTCACCGCTTATTTTACTCCTTCAGACCATGACAACCCCGCACGTCATCGACGCTGAACTCGTTGTCTACAACGATGCCGGACTCACCTCGTACACCTCAAAAGCAACTTTCTTATTTTGCTCGAAGCGCTGACCGGTAAGCTTCGAAGCTGTTGAATGTGATTCCCCGCACAGACGCGCTGTAATCAGGTTTGAGCACGAATATGCACGTCCTGCTCTCAATACGTCGAATGCATTTTTCAATGAGCATCCGATATTAACCGTAAGTAATGACAACATGAGCCTGTCCATTCTCTCAACTTTGGATTTCGTAGGTCTTTTTGTCAATACTCACTCCTAAGCTTACTGCCTGCTGCACTCTTCATGTACGTCTTTGCCCAGTCCTACCTTTGCTCTTAGTATAACTGACGTATCAATTAAGTATATCTTCTGCCGCTGCAATATATATTAATACTGACGTTCACAATCCCTGCCATATGTTTCGTCATTTCTTCTTCCGTCATGACTGTCCTGTTCTTCCGTGCGTTTACTGCTTCCTCTAAGCTCTAACAAAGTGTTCATGCGTTTCCTTAGTCTCCTTGTTAACTGACCCTTCAACTACGAGGAAATGGAAGGAGAACTCAGAGATGACGTTGACGTGGTCTCCACGTCCTCAACCTCGGCCAATCCCATATCCACTATGAACCTTCCAGGACAGGCGCTCAAGGAACGGGCATGGCATAAAGGTCCCGGAGACGCCAAACGCCCTCGTGATCATGTTGGTGCTGATTCGAACGAGAAATCGACCAAGAAACGACGGAAAGCATACTAAAGCATAGCGGAAAAGTGACTGTTTGACGTTATCTGTTCTGGTGGAACAGCTCTGACGGCAGACGTTCTTCTTTCACATTTTACTTACCACATTTCATCATTCTTGTGTATCATTACATAGACTGCCCCAAGTATTCCTTATAGCTAATGAAGCCAAAGATTTTCGCCGTCATAGCCTTGTATCCCTCGGATATAGTTGATATGTACTTCCAACTTGCGACTTAGCTTAACGCCAATGGCTCAAGCTTCTTCTATCTTCGTTCTACTATTCAGGACAAAAACGTCAATTTGGATGATTTGAGGACACTTCTTAGTGTAACAACAGCGCCCAAATACACCGCGCAGGTTCTAGAGACCTGAAGCCTCGCTTACAGCTGGTAGTTGATCTAAGATTCGATACATCATTACAATCTATTACAGTGTACACAGCTCCCATTTTGGATGAGCATAATATGAAATCGAAACGTGAAAGACAATCTGCAACAACAGGGCGGCCAGTAGAAAGAGGGGGAAGCGGAAGCACGAAGAGTTTACTGATAGATAAAGTTGTAGCTTGGACAGGAAGATCAAGTCAATAAGGATGTCGCACAAAGTGAATGGGACATTACCGAGAAAGCAAATGGGAATAGCGCTGAGCTGTGGACCGTATCGTGCCCCGTTATCGTAGAGCTCAAAAAGAGGGATAGCGAGCAGCTTCATGTTTTTAGGGATGGCAAGGACCTCTGCAGACGAGTGTGATCTTAGTTTTGGCACAAGAGGAATAACCAACGTAAAACGCACTCTTCTCCGGCATCTGCACCAAAAACAACTTTTTACATTCCTTTGGCTTGGTGATGAGTGCAGCGACGAATGGACATGAATGCTTCAAAGTTTGGGAGCCACCATTGTGCAAGGCAGTCGCCAATCTCCCAGTCGTTGTCGGCTCCGTGCGATTCAGTGAATTGACCAAAGACTCGGGGATAACCTTGGGATGGAAAGAAAGTGATAGAGAATGCACGGCTCTCGGGAGGTTGGTGCAAGTCTGTCATTCAACCGTCGTTCGAGGCTTTCGATTTCGTCTTCTTCGAGTTTGAGGTAGTCGCCTGGACTGGTATGGTTGTTAGTAGGTGAGAGAAAAACAAAAATGACGATGCACAGTTTGAAGATGCATTAGCAATCTGCAGCATCAAGATATGTGGGTGCCCATGATCATGTACGACCGGTATTCCTTCCACAGTCCAACGTACCCCAAAATCTTTGTTCTGCAGACGTTGTAAGCGGGCGGCAACTCAGGGGTCTTCTTCTGACTGAGCTTCTTTCGTGCTATTTGAGAATTGGCAGAAATTGGGCAGATTTCATTGATTTCTTCTGCTTAGAAGCACAAACCTGAAAGTGAAGTTGCACAAAGGATATATAGAAGTATACAGGACATTATATCAGTATGCGTCTTGACTCACGGAGCGATCGTGTTGTTGGTCGATGTCACAGTCTGTCACGCATAATGATACCAGCTTTTGACTTGACGCTCATTGCGTTGGACGAGTCCAGCCTCGATAAAAGTACTTATTTGAGCGGAATCTGCTCTGCTTCGATGGCCAGAGAATCCATCCGTCCTTTCACGAGACCCTTCCACCTGGTCATGGCTCAACGGTCCGGAACGCAACATGAAAATCGACCTTCATCCAGTTAAATGACCGATACCAAGTAAGCCCTCGTCTAATCTTCCAAGTCTCATTCAGTCGCGTAATGGTGTATTCTCTTCGAGTTTTGAATCATCAAATGCGGGCTAGTGGTTCAACTGCGGTTCGTCTTTCAGGTTTCCGAATGCATATGAATCATGACCCGTCGGTAGATGAACTTTTACATGTTCCCGTCTGGACTTCAACCTGCTGATGACCTATGTCTAGGGAGGTACATTGGGGACAAATTCTGTATTCCGGTGAGTCTCAAGTTGCTCTAGACTTGGCTACGTCTAACCCGTTCGTGCCTCTAGAGGTCGAAACGTCATATGTAAACAAGATTTCAAGATCTAATCTTATGACTCTACTTGACAATCTTCTGTCCCAAGATCTTGCTGTACCTTTATTTGAATCCAGAGAGCTATCCGACAAATACTACGATCTAAAGCTCCAGTCCATATTCCTTCGTTCCTTCCCCGACTTGTGTACAACAGACTTGATACATACGTGGAATCGAGTCTGCTGACATAGAACATTCCGAATTAGTCTACTCAACTGCACCTCTTTTCTCTCATCTTCCATTGATGGAAAAGACGTTCTCGTCGCTTATGCGTTCAACGACACGACATATGAGATCGCTCTCAGCCTCAATTCCAAGCCCGACCTGAAGGTGTCGGGTTCTATTCAACCCAGGATCCACTTTGACCAGGTATGTATTGTTAGTCAAAGTTTGGATTGCTGCTGACTGCTCTTCATATTCTCAGGGCTCAAAACGGTTCACTCTATCATTTGAAGCTGGCAATCTAACTGCTATCACTATCAAGGACCACGAAAAAAAGAGACCATGCTTATTATCACAGATTACTATACGGCGACACGTTTTTGGATACCAACTATCTTGGGGCCAAACTCTGATCACGGTGGATACGTTGATATCGCTGCTACGACACCGCTGCTTGTCTCTGGTCCATATCTTGTCCGCAACGTGATTATCACGACAAAGTTAGGTGGAACGGTCGACCGCTCTCTCAGTCTACCACGGAATGGGCTGGACCTCAATCCTCAGTAGATCTTCCAACCCTTGGGTCGCTTGATTGGTGTTATGCGGACTCTCTTCTTGAGATTTCTCCTTCCTTTGATGGGTCTTCGTTGACTCCTGCTGATCAGACCGACACGAAGAGTAAATTTCCTCCATACTATGGCCAGCAGACCGTGGATTCTTTATGCAGATTACTATGGGTTCTACGTGCGTGTTTGTCCTGCTCTGTAAATACCGTTGTTCTGACCTCGGCCTATACTTTATGATGGCAATTTACTTTGGTGCAGCACGTTTGAACACGATGAAAACACAACAGCTCCCGCCGCAGTAAATCTATCAATTTCAGGAGGTACCAACTTTGCTGCGTCTGCTTGGTTAAACGAGCATTATCTCGGATCGTCATTTGTACCTAGGTCTCCGACCAACAACGAATCATTCCCAGTCTCTGGGGACATGCTAGTTAACGAAACAAACTACGTGACAGTTCTGCAAGAGGTGAATGCATTGCAATTCGTGCCTGGCGCCACACGGCTTACGATTTCATCGTTTGTTTTTCTAGTCACATGGGACACAATCTCGCCTCGTTGGACGAGACGAAACGCAGCAGTTTACGAGTTGGAAAGTCGTGGGCAATTTAGGTGGTGAGGACTTTCCCGATAAGATGAGGAAGATCTTGAACGAAGGTAAGATGAAGTTATGCTAGCAGGGCCGTTATTAATCCAACCTTCTGAAGGTGGTTTGTTTGAAGAGGCAAGCCGGTCTCGTTTTGCGTGCCTAGCACATTCTGATTGTCTTTCATTGGACTAGAGGGCTAGCTGGCATCTCCCTGGATTTGATGATTCCCGGTGGGAGAAGAGGACGCCAATGGAAGGCCTAGACATGCCTGGGGTATCGTTCTTTCTCCAGTGATTGAAATCGAATTCTGACCTCTGAATTCAGGTGGGCTAGTTCCGAAAAACCTTCACTCTTGATGTGCCTCTAAAATTCGTTCTCGCATCGGATCAAGGTCATTACAGAGGTGAATCCGCACGCATCTAGACAACATTGGTACCTTCCTTCCTAACTGTGCCCTTGTCCAGCACAACTGCACGTCAATGGCTGGATGATTGGAAAACGTATCGCCAACTTGGGGACCTCAAACGTCTTTTGTTGTTCAGGAGGGCATCTTAAACTACCGAGGAGAGAATACTCTCGCCGTTGGTTTGTGGTCTCTGGACGGCAACCCCGAAGACTTGCAGATACCGAGTTTGGAGCTTGTTCAGAGTCGAGTGTATGCAGGGGGTATAGGAGTTGTGGAGGTGAACCATCTGACAGTTGGGAAGAGTTGAGGGTTGTCGTTTGAGATCAGGTGTTAGTTTGAAAGAACAAGATGATGTTTTATTTTGTCAACAGTAACGATCCAAATCAAACAAAACTTTGGCTGTAGAACTAAAAGATGGGAAGATGGCGAGAATACGGAAAGCGACTCTAAAAGCCGCAAAAGTACGGACTGAAATGAGGACCATACGTATAAAAGTAGAATGCCCCAAAATCTAGTGAAGTGAACTGCAATGTCAGCCCAAGTATCTCAACGGCATGTTCTACTTTCGGCAAGTAATATTCACGAGGACACAGCGGAGCCTGTAACCTAAACTTGGAAGCCAGCTCGAGTTTCGTTCGTAAACTTTGTCGGAAAAAGCGGACGTGTTACAACATAATAGTAATACATATGATCTCGGCTGGAGTAACAAAAAACAGATCAGCCCATGCAAAACCCGGGCACGGTAAGGGTAAGCTGAAAACAACAAGTTGGCGCCTTTGTGTTGTAGTCGGCCATTTTATGGGCGCTTAAGGACGTTGGGGATATTCGAGGGTGAGGGTGTGCTGTTAAGATTCAACCAGCGTTGTCGTTTGTCGATGAAAGAATGAGCGTACACTCACCCGTTATTGCTGTTGTATTCCGGGATGTCAACACATAGCATCTACGTTCTTGGAGGAAAATTCTAACCATGTCCGAATAGCATGTTCTTGGGCGGAGAAAGTGTGCCTTGGTCCTACAGTGACTCGGTATATTGTGGCTGATTGTCGGTCGTGGTCAACGTGAACGAAGAGAATATGTACGCAGAGTCACTACCCCTAGGTCTTTATTTCCAGTGCAAAAAAGTTAAAGATAAAGCATATGTTTGTAGTTTAAGATCTATTCAATTTCTTGAGCACAAAAAGTATATATTTGCCACTCAAAAAATGTTTACTTTGCCACTCAAGATTGTTTAAGTTTCTTGTGCCACAAACATTCAGGTTTGCCACTCAATAAAGCTTATTTTTCTCAAATGACAAAGGATTGATTTGCCACTCAAGATTATTTAACTTTCTTGCCATTGCCATGGCAACCCCTTTGTTCTAATTTACTTTCTTGTACAACAAATCAACTCTTTGTCATTTGAGAAAGTTAAAGTTTCTTGAGTGGCAAACCTTTGTATTTGTGGCACAAGAAAGTTAAACAATCTTGAGTGGCAAAGTAAATACTTTTTGAGTGGCAAACATTTACTTTTTGTGCTTGGAAAATTGAATGAATCTTAAACCACAAACATATACTTTATCTTTAACTTTTTTGCACTAGAAATAAAGGCCTAGGGGTAGTGAGTATGGGTGACATTTCCGGGGAGATTCCAAACAGATTGTTTTTCTATTCTATCCTACTCGCAGGCCGGGCCGCAGTATAAAACTTATCACCAGCATGTGAAACTCTCAGTCTCTCAGTTACTTCAGCCGTCCGTCAAGATGAATTCTACATTTTCCAAACATTCTCTGGATGTAGTTTTGCAATATACGCTTTCTGCAACGAGTTTAATCTCTTCCATTCATTTTCTTCTTTGCACATTTGCACTTCTCCTTGTCCTTCCTGAGACCCCCACAAGAAGTTAGAGACAGAACGCACGGTCGCAACAAACGTACCTCTTTAGTTTGTCCTTCAAGTTTTTGATTTCATCTTTTAGCTTTTTGACCGTAACTTCAAGCTCCTTCACCCCTGTATTTTCGTATCTCAGCCGTTCTACGGTTTCTTCAAGCTCATTAATGCGACGCCGGGCGAGAAAAAGGAAATCGTCTTGCTGGGTCAAAAGTTCAATATATGGCTCGAAATGTCATTGAGTTTTTATGGTTTAATACTGTTCAGATGATCGCTTACTTTGTACGGGTTCCTTTCTCTTGCCAGTTCGTCATCGTCTGTATCCTCCGGTGAGCAACCCCTTCCGAACACACGAGATATGATACTCACCTTCTTGCTTTTCGACTTTTGGGCCGTTGTGGTTAGCTGTGACATCTAGCCAACCATCTTCTTTTTCGTCTAAGGTGTATTCGGTTGTCTTCGATTCGTAAACCATAGATGGTACTGTAAGGCAAGCAATGGGTCGAAATGAAACTCGGTCAGTCGCAATCGCATTTATGTCTTCAGAAAGAGTAGCTATGACCTCTTGCACTTAATTGGGTATGCATGCATGTGACAGCCCTGCTACACAAAGGATCCTTTGTCTCTCAGGCTTATATAGTTTCGTCTGGCCACGCTGCGTCCATATCTTCTGTCTTCACCTGGTTCATCGCCCTCAAAATGCGTTACTGGTCCTCCCTTTTCCTCTCGTCCTGCTGTTGTCACATCTGACTTGTCTTTCAAGGACACTCAACCTCGTTCCCGGAAAACCCAAATTGGTACAACCCAAGAATCATCTCCAAATCACGCACGTCGCTATCAAAGAGGTTTACGATGCTTTCGCTCGCACTACCTTGACGCTCTCCCAGCTCGGACCCGACAACAAGACCATCATTGACAGTGTTGTGATCGCTGGACTAGTCCCTGGTCGTGTGAGCTACTCTTGGTTTCTTATTGTCCATAAATCTCACGTATAAAATCAATAGGTCAAATTCGCGACGGTGAACTTGAAGCTTGAGCAGGGTGTGCCCATCGTTCTTGATGTAGTTGGAGACAAGTGTGTACTCTCTTTGATGGCTTTTCAGTTCATCCTTACCCCCTACAGTGTCCTGTCTCTTGTCGGGTGGCATGGTGAGTCTCTTTCCTCATTATCAAGATCTCGTAGTGATTTGGATGGCAATAGAGGAAGGCCCTCGACCTCTACAATCATGTACGTGTGTCATTTTCATAAAAAGGTCCTCGATTTATACCCTTCCAGTTTCGAGTTTCTCATCAATGCAGAAACCTTCAGTCTCGGCCCCGTTCACAGCCCCAACCCCTGGCCCTAGTGGTCACTCGTCGAAGTAGGTCATTCACTGATCCTGCCCGGCTTTCTTGACGATTTTATTATGCAGGAAACGACCCCGTGAAGATGATGAGGACAGTGACAGGTCCTCTAAACGTCTTCAAACTGTTAACGAGGTTCCAGCTCAAGCTGGTAGACGTTCTGCGCGCTTCTCACAGAAAGGCAAGAAGAAGCAGACTGAGTCTAATGAGCTCACTGACGACGCCGGTGCTGATGAAGAGAATTGAAGGGCTAAGGAGGTCGCTCTCAGCAAAGATAACAGAAAACTTGCTCCTACAATGTAATTACAATTTGTATGCCTCCTGTCAATATCCATCAAGTGTGTTCAGTTGTTGAGACTTGCCTTTGCCGTAGTTGCTCGCTCTTGCGCCCGAGTCTTTAACGTTGATGAACTGCCAGTAGGAAACCCTGTAGTTTTTTTCTGTAACTTTGTTGATCCGTGGGTAGCAGCTGGATAAGATTGACCTACACGGCTTTTGATTCAAACCTGAGTGAAAGAGGTTTGGGGGTATAAGCTTTCATGGACTTCATGAGTATCCGAATTGAACAAATGTCTTTGATATTAACTAGTGGCATTAGACGCGACGCGTTTTTAAAATTGCGATGACAGACTCCTCTACTATGGAATTGTCTTAGGGCCTGCTCGAGAACCCGAATCAGCCTACTCTTGGTTAGGTAGCGATCAATTTGGTGGGAGGAGTTGCAGAAAGGCATTTAATCTAACCTCTGCCAAAAATCTGACCCTACCCTCGGTCCGGGAATTGGAGTAGGTTACTGGCCCGGCTTAGGCCACTGAAGGGTATATGAATGATCCGGAAATGTGAGTCGAGACCAGGTGAGCGAACCATCGACATGACTGATAAATGATTGGTGGTGTTTATTCTGCTGGATTTTGAAAAGCGTTATGATCATCGTCCCAGCCGTTTCTACTTGCGTCCACCCTCGGCTTCTTGATCGTGACCAGCTTCCGAAAAAGAAGTACATCTTCGGCTGTGGCTTTCACTGAAGATGTACCAGAGAACATACCGCCGAGAGCGGTTAACCACGTTCTGGATAGTGTAGAGGTTGACTCGCCATATACATACAGTGATTGGACAGGGGTGGCAGTACTTGTTTGGTAGCTCTTTCAGGATCCAAGTTTGTCGGTATCATGCCAAAGTAGATGGTATAAGCAGCAATAATGACGAGGCTAGGCAGATGATGAGCGCTGAAGAATCTGCAAAAAAAAATCAGATCTAGAGGGGTTTATATTTCCGATATCCGCAACGTACCCTAAAACTGCCTATTCTTAGTACACCGTCATGTTTCCGTTCTCAAGCGGATTTCGGGAAATCGAGATAGTAAGGACAAAGTTCCTGCTGATTCACCAAATAAGCCCAGCGAGTTTTCAATCCGGTGAGGAGCCACTAGATGCAACCGAGGAAGAGACAAGCGGGCGGCTCAAATACTAGCCAAGGTAAAAGTTGTCCAGCACAAGCACTCCCTAGAGAATGGCCTATTGCAAGTTGTTACATGTATATCAGAAAAGCATGATTCAAGGTCTCACCTCGCCATTTTTTCTAGTTTTATCATCCCAAACGTTGGAAAACACACCAGAGTTGAGCTTGAAGGGAACTATGAGAATTGATGGAGGAATAGAGGATGTTAAAGGCCAAAAGAATGTTTTCAAGTACAGGCTGGTCTAAGAAAACCGCGACGACGTTCGGAGATCAAATCAGGTAACTCGTTCCCATGGTCCCAGTACCTCTCTGCAGACGACAAGATGCAAGTTAAGTAGTACATATTACATTAAGAAATACATTAAGAATCTCATTTCGACAAGACTTGCTTTGAAGCTATATCGCATTACAGTGCACAGAGCATATCGTTTATTTTAAGTAAAGATTTATACGTAGAGGTTCGTGTCCGTAGGCGAATATCCCGGCTGCCAATACCATCGCCCCTCGCTCCGTTTCTTGCATCAACTCATCACAAATCACCGTAAATGGGTACTTGGTATAGTCAATCAAAGGAATGTATGACCCATCACCTCCGTACCGAGATATAAGTTGAGCTTTATGTTGGGCAAGAATCGATGAAAAGGTAACCGATACATCATATTCAAGTCTGGCACGCAAGAAACAGGAATCAACTCGGGAGAGGTGAGCTGGAACATATGCTTTAGTACTTATGAAGCCTCAGTGTGGTGTAGCTCACGTTTGTCTTCTTTCCTCAGGGCTCGGCAATCTTCCCGGTGGGTTTCACACCAGTGCACTTTCTGACAACTCCTTGAACAATAGTACTCAGCGTGACAGCCGGTACATTCCATACGTTGACCCCCGGGCTGCGCAGAACACTACAAAATCTGAATCAGCTCATAACCAGACAAGCAAAGCACTGGAAATACTTTAGCATTGGAGCACGAGGAAACGAGATCCGCCTTCCAGATAGCTGCTACCATTCTGCGAGCAAGCCGATTTCGGGGTTCCATAATCTCATCTTTGAGACCGCGCCATAGACCCCATACAGAATCTTCATCACCAAAACCATATCTATTAGTGTGACAATCGTCTAAGCCTGCTTTCACAACCCGTTGAACAGCCCTACTCGTCGCATGGGCAGTGTGACGGTAGACGGTTTTCACCAAGATTGCTTCTAGAATGGCACATATCTGCTGATTGAGGTTCTTCCTCAAGCGATCAGAGAAGAGGTGGGACCAGTCAGGATCGTCGACGAAGTGCTTGTAATGCAGAAGATTGGGGAGAAAATCAGAGTCGAGGACGGTTGTACAAAATGAGTGATGGAGGAAGAGATAAATTCCTACCATCCCCAGGGCATCAGATGCAGTGGATGCCAAGAACAAAACAATATCATGGCTTTCATGGGCCATAAATTCCGCCTTGACGTACAACATCGATTCCGGTTTCATCACATACTGAAGCACGCGGAGCATCAGCAGAGGCACAGAATTGGACAAGTAAACACTCGCAAAACTTGGGTATGTCTCCCAAGTGAAGCGAATAACAAAATTCGATAGAGTGAACTTCCGGATCTGATCCCAGGTGGGTTGTTCGTCGAGCAGGCTATGCAGTTTTGACAAGAAGATTGATGAAACGTAGCAAACTCCAATGGATGCAAGAGATTGATAGAAAAGACGGCTTTCGCTCCTGGAACAATCACGAAAATAAGAACGGACAAATGAAAGAATCATCCAGTACAATTGCTCGGAATATCGACTGGCAAATACTACACCGCCGGCTACCAGGTGGTATAATTTGCTGCATCCGCCGAGGAGACCTTTGAATTGACCAAGACGTAGGGGTTTATTCAGATGAGCATGGTGCATCTCGCGTTTATCGTCCTCAGCCAAGCATGCATAAAGAAAATGGAAGACGGTGTAAACAGCCTTCTTTGTGAATTCGAGGGAGGCCCGAGGACCCAAAAACTCTGCTGGAGTGCATAGCTGTAGTAAAGATGAACACCATGCCCATAAATCATCCCAGTGGTCACGGAACGAAGAAAGCAGTAGGTCCGGTAAGATGCACTCCGTGCATGGACCCAGGCCAGTGACAATGCAATCGAGGGCAGACAGAACATTCTGAGTATGTGTACTAGGATACTCAGGGTCGATTGAGGAAGGAGGATGTTCATGGAATGTCCGCAGAAGTCGAGAGAGTTGTTGAGCAGTGAAAGCACGAGGAGGCCGGGATGGAATACAAAGAGGAAGTGTCCTAAGGTTAAAAGAACTCTAATATATCACGATGAGGATACCAGTCTAGCCAGGGAGAACAAATAATTCGCACCATGAACGTCCAGAGTAGGGAGCAGGATGAGGTCTGAGGACTCAAAAGCTTTTGAGGCATCGAAAGTAACCATCATACTTATATATATGGGAAGGCGAAGACAAAGGGCGTTCCTATTTTTATTGTCATTGGTTGGCGTCACAAAACCACGTGAATAAATTTAAGTGTTCCTCAAATTGCGGCGAGATCAAGTACGATTGCATGGCACATATCTGACTAGTATCTACATAGTTCTATATTACAGTATTTCTGAGGTAGTCATTCAAACCGCTCCAGTAGGCAGAGGCATATCTGTCCGGCTATGGACATGTTCAAAGCGCCTTGCGAGGCTACATTAACATTGGCTGTCAGCTGATTGCCCAAGTCTCTCAACAGAACAGAAACTCACTTGAGAAGGTCATTGGGAAGAGTCAGGTCAATGGCTGGTTTCATTTTCAAGGAGGCCTTCCTATTAGGGTGGTTCAGGTCATTGAGCCACGTTTGGTCGTAGAAGTTGGCCGGAAGCCCTTGAGGTGCCTGTTCCCTTCGGTCAACATTTCGAGAAGGAATTCGGCAGTAAGGGAATGCGCCATTCTTGTAATGTCTGTTCTGGTTGTATTTTGTGGCCAGATGAAGGTCCGAGCAACGATGCAGAAAGTCTCCTAGTTCCCGGGATCGCCAAGGCAGTCTAGTGATGGCCATGCCCTCGTCACATGTTTCCTCCCCGCTCATGACGTCCATCGTAATGTGTTTCGTTGCATCCATGTATAGTTGTTTCATCGATTTGTATTGAGTGCTGCATGCCTCGAGGACCTTCATACAACGCCCGAATGTCTAAGATGGTGTTAGGAAGAAAAACTCGTCAAAACGCATTGTATAAGACAGCATATTCCACTCACTCTTCTTCTCCTGCCCACCCGTCTCGCATTAACCTCCTTGGCGACCTTTCCACGAGAGTTGGACGGGGGTTGATTGAACTTGTTCTTGAGCTGTTTTAAATATGTCTTGAATGCTTTTTTCACGTCGTCACGATCCCAATCCTCGTACTGTTCTAGATTAACAAAATAATCCACAAAGATGTCAGCCGCCGCTTTGTTCCATGGCACCCAGGTGCCTGTGGAACGGAAGTCCAAACGGAAGTCCTCCTTGCTGGGACCGTCTCCTCGGCCGTTAACAAAGTCCTGAACTTCCCTCGGCGTCACTGACTGTAATGCCTTTCCAATGGGCTGTAATAAAGATTTTACAGTCGCACGGACGGCCTTTGCCAACTCATTCTGGAAATCGGAACGGTGCTTGATTGCGTGACCTTTATTCTCCCGTTGCTGGCGCGTTCGCTGTTGCCCACGCTTCGGTTCGCAATCGTCGTGATGCAATGAGTCCACATGCATGCTGACCATGAGTAGTAGACTCGAACCTGGCAGAGCCTAGTAGAAAACTGAGCTTATTGATTTTCGAGGTGAATTAGCTGGGGTACTCACATTTGAGTCCAGTAACCTCCTAAATCGTTGATACTACTCATGCATGAGCCAAACCATAAACAAACCGACAGCTAGAGACTCACCGCGGGCGATTCTTCATCAATTTCCTCTAGCAAAGATTCTATTTCTCGGACAAGCATATGCTGATTCTCGGTTTCCATTTTGGAGCCCTCATCTTCCATGCTGGCTTCGTTGGTGTTGCCAGCCGAACCATTATTGACCGTAGGGTGCGCCGAGGACTTGGATCCATCTCTCGTAGTCTTCTCCGACCTGTGGGGTATAGACGTCGAGCCAGCATTGGAACCATTCGGTCTTTCGCTAGCCTTCTTGCCTGAACGGGGCGTGAATTTGGTGAATTTTGGTGTCGATTTAGGAAGCTTGGAATTGGAATGTGCTTTCCCATCAACTGATCGGCTGGAAGATGAGGAGGTTGTGGATCCAGAAGAAATCGAGGAAAAATGGAACATCTCTCCTTCTGAATCTTCTGCATCAGATTGGTAGTAGCTGCGGCGAGACTTGCGTCGTTGGGAGCCGCCACCATGACGACGCGGACGAGTCGAACGAGCTGTTGGTGCATCTTCAGCCTCGATACCAGACATTGCATCATTCTCCTCGTCTACTCGGAGGTCATCTTGGCTGCTGCAACGAAATCGGCCAGTAGGTTGAGGTTGGGAATCATCTTCCGAATCAGCCATTTCAGCACCATTGAATACTGGGTCTGAAGGAATGAAGGAATGACCATAGTCGTCAACATTGAGTACGGGAGCTGAATCCTCGTCGATTAAATCATCTTGGACCCACTGAAATCCAGCATCGACGTACGGAGAAGCGCTACGAAGATTATGTTCCGCAGCACCGTCTTCTTGATCCAACTCATCTCGTGCAGCGCTCTCCCTGTCAGAGCTGCCACGAGCACTTTCCTCGTCAGCGAAATCGCGATGGTCCGTTTTGACATCATCTTCATCCTCATCTGTGACGACCTCGGCCATGCGGCGAGGGTTGAAGTCGGTAACGTTGACCCCACTAGCCTCATGATTGCGTCCTGTGAGCCGATCAGCACTGATCTCAGTCAGCAGTTCGTCCATGTCTACACGGGAGTCTTCACTTTGATCACTGCTTTCCGAGTCCAAGTCTTTCGCCATCGGGACCCCACCATCCCACAAAGTAGATGTAAAGTGGTCGCCATTGTCACCGTTACCTCCAGATGCTTCGTAATAGCTTTCAGCATCATCTCCCGTGAAGCTAGAGACATGCACAGCAGGTACATTTGTGACCAATACATCTGGGAAGTCGGCCACTACGATGTCTTGAGTGTTGTCACGAAAGCCGACTCCATCCTGCATCGCTACATCGGCGGGACAAGGAGTCAAAGTACCGTTGGAAGACACTTCGTTTCCATCTCCGTGCTGACCGGCCATGCCAGATGTTGACCCATGAGACGTGTGAAGCCCAGATTCAGAGTGTTCGACGAGCATGGCGTTGACGAAATCTGAATCTACGACGTCAAGAGAGAGTCTGTCATTTGACGTGTGGTGTATTGAAGGCGGCGAGCTATCAGATTGAAAAAGATCGGAAGAATTTCCAGGTTTGTCGACAGCGTGCATGACGGCCTCACTGACGGCCAATTCAGAAGGAGGTATAACGGAGGCAGAAAGATGGTCGGGCACTTCATCGATGCGAGTTGCCGCGTCATCAGTTGAGGAGACTCTTGGTGTAAAGGGAAAGCGAAAGTCGAAATTGGAATTGAGACTTGGAAACTGGGTGGTAGGTGGTTTGGAGATTTTGCGAGGAGTGGACTGACCAGCAGACCGTTTAGAGGAAGCTTGAGAAATACAGTTCAGAGACTTGATATGGCTTGATTAGGGAATGTTGACGTACCAAAAGCATTCCTCAGCTTTTCTTCTCGTTTCCTAGCGATCGAAGATTTCCGACCTGCTGTGAAGGGATAAGAAAGCTAAACGTCAAATAGAAAGGGAGGACGTACCAGGCCGGATAGTCTCTTTAAGGCGTTTTTGTGGACGAGGTGGTGGTGGTGGTGGTGAGTTTCGGTTTAAAACAGGCGTCGAGCCTGCTCCATGATGGCCTGCATCATCGTCTGAGTGAGAGAGACTGTGTTTGCGTTTTAGTCCGGTCATGCGTATGACGGTTTCAAGAAGCGACATTTTGAAGGTAAAGGGGTAGAGAAGTGGTGAACGAGTTGGGGAGATCGAGTGGTTGAAGTTCGAAAGGTTATATAGTAATACTGTTAAAAGAGGGTCCACGCATAGCACTGCATTGACCATCTATCATCCTTTATGATAGACACCAGTGGCACAAAGCTCTATGACAACGTGACTCGTCTCTGAACCCCTCCATAACATCAAACATCGCAAGTCAGCAGTGCATCAACGTCCATCGAGTCTCCAATGTATCAAATTCAAGCCAGCCGATTTGTCACCAGAAACTCGTCCATGTCCTTGACTGAAAAGTCGAGGAAGGTGAGTGGTAGTACTACATCACAAACATTTGTACTGACGAGGTTCAACAAAGACTCCATCCCATATAACAGCTAAGGCGCCGGAACGTCAAGGCGATAAAATTGACACAGAAGCAAGGGAAGGTTCAGGAAACAGGGAATCCGGGACAGGAGGTGGACCAACGACATCCTTGCAGCGACTTCAGTGGCTTCGAAGCACGCTATTTATATCCATTCTGCTCTACGCCACGTTTGCACCAAGGTGGATGAAGAAGAGACACGTCGGTACGAGCCTGTGCCTTATCCTGAGGATGGTCTGCCTCCTTTGCTCTATGATCCCGAGACACGACTGTGTCTTCAACTGTAATGCCGAATTCTACCACAGCCTCTGGTCGACGAGTCCCGGCCCAGATTTTGCTTTGGGGACCGCTGGAGGAAATGTCCTAATCGAAATGACGAGTCCAACCTATGGCCTTGCCTCGTCGTCATATCCGTCAGCTGCCAGTGGTTGGGCTGCGTATTACCAAGAAGGGGGGTACGAGGATGTGGTACCACCTCTTGTCGTGATCGATGACCAGGTGCGCATTGGCCAGTGTTGGTCTTTGGAAGGCGAACAAGGACACATCGCGATACGACTCGCTGCACCGATCAACGTAACCCATGTTGCGTTTCATTACCCAAACTACGAAGAACTACGAGCCCAAGAGTCACGAGCTGCACCCCAAAATGTCGCGATATGGGCCTTGGTCGAGGAAGAGATCCTTGAAGAACAGCAGAAAACTACCCAGCTTATCACCCGCCCAGGTGATTACTTTATGCAGCCAAAACGCCGCTTTGACCGTAAGCTGGTCCGCGCGAAAAAGTTCGTGCAAATCACCAGCATTTTTTTCAACCCTCAAAAGGGTACTAGACAGCTATCCGAAACTGAAGCCGACGCCCGGAAGTTGACGACAGCTTTGGTAGTGACTGAGGTGATAAGTAACTGGGGTGCACCCCGGACGTGTCTTTATAGAATCGCAGTCCACGGCAAGGAAATGTAGGTGCAAAGAGTGACAACGGGCGACCCGAGGCATAATAGAATAGTTTTCTCTTGTAGCCAGCCTGTCGATAGGAATAGGATAGAGTGAATGACACGAGGTTCAAGACCGAGATCTCCTGGCTTAAAGACTGGAAAGACACGGTAACCTGAAGGAGTTGAAGGGAGTATGCTCAGATGGAACTTCTTGTTGTTATGGGCTTCCAATCGTATCGCCACCTTCCTTGGAGTGTCAGAACGAAACTAGACTAGAAATGTTCACTTCGAGTCATTCAGAAGACGCACCAGCACCATCCTATAGCAGCCGACATCCCATGTTCTCCCTACCATCCCCTGCCATACATAAAGATCGACACAGAAATGAGGCCGTTACAATTGGAGTAAAAGGACGTATGTGACATCAGTAGTCACAAGTAGTCACAAACGCAATCCCCGAGCTTCAGAATCACTAGACTACATAGTACCAGCCTTCTCTCTCCTGTCTGTCGATCCTTATACTTATCCCACCTCAGTACAATATCGATATCACTTTCGTTTCTTTCCAATCACGATTCCAATACACCCACTGATTCAATCATACGCGAGTATTTATCGAAGTAACTAGTAGCATTTAGTAGCACATTCTCAATTCTGAGCGTGTAGCGCCGCTTTCAACTTCAAGATTCGCTCATGACAATGGGGTACATTTCTCTCCACTATGAGGCTTTCGGCCCGAAGTCCTTTGTTGCGGTCAACTTACCTCTCTTCCGACGTCTTCTGTGCCACTGGGAAACCTATCTCAGACCCATGCCTGCACCCTTCATCTGGAAACCTGCTAATCCAATCCCTTCCTTTCCTCCTTTTACTTACAATGCTATCAGCGACATGTGTTTCTCTGCTGACGCCAGCTACCTCGCAGTCTCGTGTGGCACAAGTGTCCAGTTCTGGGATCTGATCAACGACTATCCGCAGTACCTCGGATTATCTTCCAAAGCTTCTGGGGTCGCATCGTGTATCACATCCTTCAAGAGGATACCCGCATTTGTATCCGGTCATAGTGACGGCTCTCTTTGTGTCATTCAAGTGAATCGTGCATATCAGGCAAGGATTTTCATTTTCACCTGTTGATTCATGCTTAATGCTCCGTTGCAGGAGTCAGTACGCACTAAGTTATTGGAGGGCTTTCGTTGCAAAGCTGTCCTTTCAATGGCCCTGTTTGACGACCGCCTCCTCGCAATTATTACATCCGACGCGAATGTTCGGATTTATGAAGTCGGTGTCCTTGGTATGCTCCCATATGCAATGTATTGTGCTTGCGCTAATGTGATGTTCAGTCCCAGCTCGACTTGTGGGCGCTATTCCCCTCCGACCAACGCCCCTTAAGTGCATTACCATGGATTTGATGCCTCGAGCAATACACTGGCTTTCACCTCAACAGCTAGCTGTATCTTATTCTGACGCTATTGTCATGTAAAACCTTCAACTACAGTTGTCGTCGAGAGACTGAAGTTTCTTTTAGATGGGACGTCGAGGTTGGCGGGAGGCAACCAGCCCGTCTTAGCATGACCGAAAATATTCCTATTACGGGCTCTGTGTACGGTCTTACTTCTCGGACATCTTCCATGAACTGATTTGTTCTCAGGGCTGATGTAACTGCTGATGGCCTTGCTCTCATTCGCCTTCCTAAGAATTTCAAATTGCTGCGGTTGTCTGCGAAGCATGAACCAGAAACAATCATTCGACGTTCTCGCGATATGGCTGGCCTCGGTCCTGGAACTACTGCTAAATTCATCGGTGATATGATTTTCGAAGCAAGTGTCGGAAAAGCTTATTTATGGAAACTTGATGGGCGGCGCCTTCAGACTTTTATACTTCCAGATAAATGTAAGTATCTCCTCTGTCTCAAAGACCTATTATTGCTAATTCAAGTTAAGCTTCTAACTGGATCCACGCTTTTGCGGTAAGTTTTAATTTAATGATTTAATAGGTTATGTACTGAATCTGCTTCTGCTAGTATGGTAAAGATGCTAAAAATGGGCGTGCCAGGATTGCGTTGTCATTGGGACACGATGCGTCTGATGGTATTGCTATTTGGGCTACGTACATGCCTCGAAATGTGACCAAACTCATCTTACTGTTTTACCTTGTGATCTTTATCATACTGCTTGTTTGGAAGATTTAGGTTAGCTTGATAACATTTTCCAGTGTTTCTTCCCCTTAAACCTTTCTATGTACTGACACTCAAGATATGAACGTATTGTGGCACAATGCAAATGCCACCTGCGGGGTTTTGACGACTATATGTTATACATAACCTGTACCACTAGATTTGTGACGTTTCCACATAAACTTGCCTTGAAGATTCAGTGTTTGTGCATCTTCCCTCCTAAGCTGATCATAATTATGAATAATATCTTAAGGCTAGGCTGAGTCTAAATCAGGTGAGAACCTAATTAAGTCTAGAAAAAATATGGACCTAGTCTAGCAAACACCTGGACTGAGTCTAAGTCTAAATCCAGTGAGAACATACAGTCATTCCAAGTCTTAAATAAACCTTGGATTTCAAACTCGGAATAAGCTCTCCTAGACTTAGACCCAATTCAGGACCTAAGTAGAAAATCTGGACCTAGTCTAGCAAACCCCTGGATTGAGTCCAAGTCTAAATCCAGTGAGAACCTAGGCTCAGTCTAAGTCTGGTAAAAACCTGAACCAAATCTGGCAAATGCCTGGGCTTAGTCTAGCTTAGAAAAAACCTGAACTAAATCTAGCAAATAACTGGACTCAGTCTAGCTTAGAAAAAATATGGACACAAGCTAGAAAAAACCTGAACTAAGTCTAGAATAAACCTGAACTCAGGCTAAAAAAAAGCTGAACAAAACCTGAATCTGAGTCTAGCAAACAACTGGGTGGAGTCTAGCAAAAACCTGAACTGTGGCTGGAAATAACCTGGATTGTGGCTGGAACAGACCTGGGTGGGGTCTAGAACTGGATCTAGCAAATGCCTGGACTTGGTTTAGCTTAGAAAAATATGAACACAGGGTAGAAAAAACCTGGGTAGAATCTAGAAAAAACCTGAGCTAAGTCTAGAATAAACCTGAATTCAAGCTACAAAAAACCTGAACTCAGACTAGAATAAACCTGAGTTCAGGCTAGAAATAACCTGGACTAAGGCTATAAGAAACCTGAACAAAGTCTAGAAAAAGCTGAACTAAGGCTAGAACTGAATCTAGTAAATACCTGGACTCAGTTTAGCTTAAAAACAGAAGAACACAGGCTAGAAAAAACCTGGGTGGAGTCTAGAAAAAACCTGAACTCAGGCTAGAAAAAAATCTGAGACTGAGTCTAGCAAACACCTAGGTGGAAGCTAGAACTGTATCTAGCAAATGCCTGGACTCAGTCTAGCTTAGAAAAAATATGAACACGGGCTGGAAAAAACCTGGGTGGAGTCTAGAAAAAACCTGAGCTAAGTCTAGAATAAACCTGAATTCAAGCCTGAAAATAGGCTAAAAAAAACTGAACTCAGGCTAGGAAAAACCTGGACTAAGGCTAAAAGAAACCTGAACTAAGGCTAGAACTGAATCTAGCAAATGCCTGGACTCATTCTAGCTTATAAAAATATGAACACAGGCTAGAAAAAACCTGAGCTAAGTCTAGAATAAACCTGAACTAAGTCTAGACAAAAAAGAAACCTGAAGCTGAGTCTAGCAAACACCTGGGATGAATCTAGACAAAGTTCTTCTTGCAATTGGTCTCAGAGTGGTCCAGGATTAAGGTAGGATAATCTGAGCTTGGCCAATTTGCAGCAAATACCTGGACTCAGTCTAGCTTAGAAAAAATATGAGCACAGGCTAGAAAAAACCTGGGTGGAGTCTAGAAAGAATCTGAGCTAAGTCTAGAATAAACCTGAATTCAAGCTAGAAAAAACCTGAACTCAGGCTAGAAAAAAAACTGAACTCAGGCTAGAAAAAACCTGGACAAAGGCTAAAAGAAACCTGAACTAAGTCTAGAAAAAACCTGAACTAAGCCTAGAACTGAATCTAGCAAATGCCTGGACTCAGTCTAGCTTTGAGCACAGGCTAGGAAAAACCTGAACTCAGTCTAGACAAAAAAGAAACCTGAAGCTGAGTCTAGCAAACACCTGGGATGAGTCTAGACCAGGTTTTTCTTGCAATTGGTCTCAGAGTGGTCTAGGATTAAGGTAGGATAATTTGAGCTTGGCCAATTTGCAGCAAATACCTGGACTCAGTCTAGCTTAGAAAAAATATGAGCACAAGCTAGAAAAAACCTGGGTGGAGTCTAGAAAGAATCTGAGCTAAGTCTAAAATAAACCTGAATTCAAGCTAGAAAAAAAAACTGAACTCAGGCTAGAAAAAACCTGGACTAAGGCTAAAAGAAACCTGAACTAAGTCTAGAAAAAACCTGAACTAAGGCTAGAACTGAATCTAGCAAATGCCTGGACTCAGTCTAGCTTTGAAAAAATATGAGCACAGGCTAGAAAAAACCTGAACTAAGGCTAGAACTGAATCTGGCAAATGCCTGGACTCATTCTAGCTTAGAAAAATATGAACACAGACTAGAAAAAACCTGAGCTAAGTCTAGAATAAACCTGAACTAAGTCTAGACAAAAAAACCTGAAGCTGAGTCTAGCAAACACCTGGGATGAGTCTAGACCAGGTTCTTCTTGCAATTGGTCTCAGAGTGGTTTAGGATTAAGGTAGGATAATCTGAGCTTGGCCAATTTGCATTAAGCTTGGTCTGGATGGTCTGACAAATTCTGTGATGGAAATTTACCCTCTATTCTCACTGTATCTCTCACTTTTTTGATGCAAATGATATGATGAAAGATACAGTGCATCCTGTCCCAACTCTTGTATTCTTTGTGCATATCCTCTGGAGCTGCTGGAAGTCAGTTTATATCTGTTTCAAAAAATCCACTTCTAATACAAAAAGACTACAGCAACCTCTGTTTTCTTCCTATACTCTTAAACCATTATACAGTGAGAGTATTAAAAGAACATCTGTGCATATCAACCTCAAATACAAAGAGAAATACACACATTCTATACTCCCCTGTATCATACCCTCTGATACAATGAGATTACAGAAAGAAAATTTCTGTATAATAATCATAAGTTTCCTTGCAATTCAAAAAGAATACAGTGATTGTTGTATCTTTTCTGTATTATCAGCTTTTTATACAATGAAAGTATGGTCTTCATATGTTTTCTGTATTTCCACCTTAGAATATGGGGAGGGTATAGTGACACAATGTCACACTATATATTTCCTGTTTTCCCAGTTAAGTTTTGGTGAATATACAGTCACTGTATTTCTGATTGTATAATCAATCATTTTATTTTAAAGTTTTGGTGAGCTGTGTATATCCTCTTGTATCTTCTGATTGAAATCAGTGACTTTATGGAAACAAATTCCCGTATACTCTCTATAGTAGCAGCTTAAGATTGAGAGATAATACAGAGAGCACTTGTAATCTCTTTGTAAAATCAGTTAAGATACATTGAAGATACAGGGGGAAAAATATTTCAATATTCTTTCTGTATTTCTGTCAATTATACAAACATGTTTCTAATTCATATTTTCTGTGTAAATTCACTGTATATCACGTGTAATATGGGTTAATGCTCCCAGTGCAGATTGAACCCAAAGGCTCAGGGAATTGCATTCACAGCTTACAATAAACCAACTGAGCCAACTGGCCATATTTAGAGCTAAGACTAAATAATATATATGGGCTACTCACACAGGAGGCAAGCTTAGCCCAGAAGCCAATTGTTTCGAGTGATGAATGTGAAAGGTGAAAAGGGGTTTTGGCGGGGTTCCCAGGCTTTTCACAGCCTTTTCCATATTAGGCAACTGCACAACTTTTGGCCACCACTGTAGTTCAAGTATGGCATCGAGAGGAATGGTAGAAACATACCAATTGTACCATAGAGAAATTAAACTAGGGAGTGCTAAAGACAAGGGGAAAAAACCATTTGATGAAGCACTATAACGTGCAGCAAAAATGGAAGCTACATTGGCCCAGGGAAATACCTACTAGACATCCTCGGCCCGGTAAGTAACAGTTGATGGGCTCGGCCTCGTGTTTGCGACTCGTCCTTACTTATTCCCGTGAAACATCTAGAAGTTTTTACAGAATACGGAATCTGACAGTTGCATACATCTCTTGATCAATCTAGGTCTGACTCTCAGGTGATGAACAAGCTTGAAGCAAGTCACCTCGCACCACGGCCCAGATCATCAAAGGATAAGCGCCGAATAACTTCTGTCACTGAGAATTATGTAGTGCCGAGATCTATGACAGCTTGACTGATCATTCTCAACTTTGCAAGATCACAAAGCTGTTGAAAGAACAGTTCTATGAAATTGAGCTAGTCCATAGTAGTTTCCGGAACTTGATTCTGAATAGTACCTCTGTAGACTGCTGGGCGAAATAGGGTGATTCTTTGGTCTGACAGGGAATGGTCTAGACTTTTCCAGGAAACCCGAAAGAAGCTCCCTAATTCTAAAGGGTCCACTGAGCGGGTCTATCTTTGTGCGGTACATTACAGAAATAGCAAACACATTCTTTTGATCACCTCCGCTCCCAGAAGTCCTCGGTCCCATTTTACGTCCCTCAGTGTGACAGTGCAGTCTGTCTTCAGTGACCGCTTACGCTGACGATTCTGTGAGATCCTTGGACAAATTAAAACCCCCTTTCTCAACTCTAGCCATATTCTGAAGTTGGAAGAGATCGATCCGTTACCGGTGGAATTGGAGTACATTAGATCTACTGCGAGATGACAGTGAGGTTGCAGCTACAGTGCCACGTTTTCACAGGGAGGATTTCCTCATTTCGAAGCCATTATGGCAAATTTCCATGTAGTCTGTCAAAGACAGTGTTCACCGTGAAATTCCAAATCAGACTTTGAAATATCTACTTGTAAACGTGTAAGTCAAAATGCTGGCTTAAAAGGGGACATGTAGGACTGACTAGTCCCAGAATCTTCACCTTTGCTCAAATATTCAACCAATTAGTTCTCTCGATTTCGTCTAATCATGGCAAGTCAATCTTGCATGGTTCCATATAGGCTATGCATTAACCACCTTCTGCTGAAAAGCATCATCAGAATGACTACGACTATGACTCTGGTTCAGGGGATTCCTCTGAGAACGAGTCCCAGACTTTGAATAGAGAAGTAAGTCACCCTCATGCCACTAGGTGCACCATATTGGTTCTGATGAAATATTCAGAATCAAGCCAATTCCTACTATGGTTCCGGAGACTCTGATTCTGAAGAGGTTCAGAACTGTGATTTGGAGGACTTCAGCAATGAGTGTGCTGAAACAGAGGATGAGGTAAGTTACCTGGCTTACTCTGACATACCATGGTTATGTATAATTATTTGGACTGGATAGGATCCAGACAGTTATGACTCTGGTAGAGATTATCCTCAGGTAGGAAATGAATGGGAAGAGTCCGAGGAGACATCCGATGAAGATGATTCTGTGAGTCGTGATTGTTGTAGAATAGCTTTGTCTCTGTACTTACAGTCTTCCACTGAACAGGATCATAACCCGTCAGATGGATCCGATTATGACAGCAGAGATGATTCTCAGACGGAAGAAGATTCTTGCGGCTGTGGCAGCTCACGACATGGCCACATTCCAGATCCTCCTGATCATCGGGACATTTATTTCGAACCAGATGCGGACATTCCGCGCCCACACGATGGCATTGATCTTCGCGATCATAATTTCCCCGTCTATAGTCAGGGGAAAATGATGAGCTGTACTGCACACGCTGTAGCTGCTGCATTTGAGTTCGATGTCCGCAGACAGAACCTCACCGACCTCACTGACTTCTCTCCTTCTCGACTTTTCATTTGGTATCATGCTCGGCAGAAATTGTCCGATCATGACGCAGTCCTGAAGAACTGTGGTACCAATATACGAGATGCCATCAAATCCTTGGATCCAAAGGTTCACGGGTATGGTGTCTGTTCTGAAGAAGACTGGTCCTACGAAATAGCCGAATCTAACCCAAAAACTCATTATTTTCGAAAGGCCAAAGGGGTCTTGGCCAAAGCGGCACGTAGACCTCCCAAACCAGCCTATCAACAGGCACTTCATCATAAAGCAGTCAAGTACTACAGTTTCAACGGTCAAGGCAAAATCCTCCTTAACAAACTCATCAACTGCCTTGATCAGCACTATCCATTTGTCTTTGCGATGAATACATATGGACTGCTGGGCGCCCGCAGTGTCCGCAAGACTGGCATATTCAATATGCCAGTACCCAATAAGATCAAGAACAAGCCTAAAGAGAGTCATGCTGTCATGGCAGTTGGTTATGATCCAGAAAAGAAAAGGTTCATTATTCGTAACTCTTGGGGAACAGGTTTTGGTGATCATGGCCATTTCACAATGCCATACGAGTATGCATTAAAACATTGCTATGGCTTCTGGACCATTCGCCTCGTCAGCTCCATTCCGTCCAGGGGATAGATTTGCGATAAGAGACCCCATTATACTTGTCACCGTGCTTTCTTGATTACATATTAATCTGTTTGAAATTTTGTTTTTGATAGAATTTGTGAATTTCTGTGATGGATTACAATACACGGATCATGGAATCTCCGACTCCTCCTTCATTCCGATTACACCGCATTTTCTGACTTGATGCTCCTTTTATGTTCTACTTAGTTCTATCTGCTTCTAGCAATATACATTACATCAGCAAAATGTCATCCGTACTTTTGGTACTTTTGCCAAACTTTTTTCCGCAAGAACTTTTCATGTACTTTTCTTGGCATACTTTTTGGAACTTATTCTTTTTTCTCTTGCACTTTCTTCAACTTGTACTTTTTTTTTGTATACAGAGGCTTTTATTTGGACTTAGAGTGTGAGCTGAAGTACATCAGCAAGTTTCGAGGTATATAAAGTGTATAATGTATAAACTTTATGTGCTTTTATGTGCTTTTATATGAAATTTGACTGATGGGTTTCATACCTGCTGTGTATAATGGATATAAACGACTGATGCGGAAGTTCGGATGGGACTTCACGGATTTTTTGTAACCGATGCAATCATGTGATTAATTTGAGCGGAGCTTGAAACGTTTGTTGAATACTTCTGCAGCTCTCGCGTCATTCCTTGACTTCTCCCACCATCTTTTTGCTTGTCCCAACGCCTGCCCACCTTTTTTTGTTTGTCCCCGACGCCTCTGCGACTGCCTTTAATTTTGGTGAGTAGTGCTATCTCACTTCACTCTCGGTTACTGACACTGATTTCCAATGTTAGGATTAAGGTGGTCCGTGGTTCGATATGATGGTTGTTAGTATGTTCTTTCTCCGTACTTCCATTGTCTTTTGTTAATTGCTTTATATATTAGTAGACTTCTCGTTGTGTTACACCCAGTGGTATAATTCGCGTACAATGGGAGCATCTGCACTCGGTGGGTTGTCCTTCACAGATTTCCTTTTCCACTTCTGATTTTTGCCTCTACATAGGATATCTTCCAAGTGGGTAAGGAGGAAGCTTTCTATGACTTTGGATTATGGGTTGTTATAGTCTTGTGTGTGCATAAATCGTGTATGATAGTGCTGTATCTTGTATCCATAGATTATAATATATATATATTTTTTTTTCCTTCTTTTGATTCGACGTGATTGGACCATACTGATGTTGGGCCAGTGTATAAAAACGACGCATAAAAAGATGTATAAAGTGAGTATAACTGTTACACTGCCATGTATAAAAGGCATATAAGTTTCATGCACTCCCCCCTGGGTTTATACAAGCATAAAATGGTATAAATGGTATAAAATTAGACGTATTATAGGCCTCAGAACTTGCTGATGTACTTGTGAAGTACTTCTCAGTCATGACCAGACTTGGATTTTGAAGTGAATAAACTAACTGTTGTACATGTTTCTCATACCCTCTTATTCACCCTACTAAATAAAAATGAGTAAAGTAGTGCAGGCAAAGCAATCTGGCACTGAACAGTTGAGGTGCGAAGAAGCACTAAGTCAATTCAAACTCCGATGATTAAACTATTAGTCAACGTAAGCCACCCGAATTTTCCCCACTCACTCTTAACCTCTACTTACTCGAAGACCAATTGTAATTCTATGTTGCGAAGTTCTCGTTATGCTTTTTGGGGGATTCTAGTACGTGTGCATGATCATTTGTTTATTGCTCATTTTTACCCCTTTCTAGTATGTGTTAAGATCCTGCCCGTTCCTGTACGTCGCAACTGTCTCACTTAACATGTGCCCCTGCTCATCTAAAATTCTGATAGTCACGTTGCTCGTATTTAGTGGTAGGAGGGATTGAGGACTCAGAGGGATGTTGAAGTTTGTTATACTACCGGCTTTCTTTAATTCCTGTATATACTCTGTACTTCCCTGGCTTCATTGAATATATTTGCTCACTGGTATCCTAATGACCATGAACTGCCTAAAATCAGTATTCTTTTCATTGCTTTTTGTACAACTTTTGGATACTTTTTTTTTAGCTTTTCTTATGTTCTTTTAGATACTTTTCTGGACTTGTACAAGTACTAAGGTACTTGTAAAAGAACACGGACATAACTTTTCAAAGAACAGAGGGACTTTTTACAAGACCAAAAAAAGTACTCAAAAGTTCATTGAAAGTATGCAAAAGTCCAACGGACATTTTGCTGATGTAGTATATAAACGTTTAAAGTTACTTGTAATAATTACTTCCTTCTCGTCTAATACCATTGTGTTTAACTTACATTCTGCGTGAATAGTAAGATTTGTTAGATTTGTGAGTAAGGCCTTGAGCTTACCACTCATCTTCAACTTCGAGCATTGACTGCGGCGAAAGCACTTCAATAACTCGTTGTAGACACGAAAGCATTTGACATTCGGTAAGATTAATTCTGAGTACGTTGAACTAACTAAGAATTATACGTGATCTTTCACACTGGTGGACACACTGGGAACTTGGAAAACTAATCTTACCTCGACGATAAGCTCGTCTTGTTCTTCGCCCTCTACTCTTTCTTCTTCCCCTCAAGAATCATTCGACATGGGTGACAATGCGGATAACACTGAAACCGCTAGCCAAGAATTCAACCCCGACCAACAGTTTGACTTGGAGCCGTTGCGACCGTTGACAGATAACCTAGATATCTTTCAAATTCCGGACAACAAACATCCTATGCCAATATACCAGTATTTCCTCCTCCCAACGCTAATAGCTTTTCACCGCATGGGGACTAACGAAGTAATTCATCAAAGGCGCAAGACCGCTCTACAATATGCCGTACAAGGACTTCGTATGCCACAGCTTCTTAAATATCACACTGCTCCAGGCCGACTCTATAAACACGTATTTGAAGCCTATCTCGATGCTCTGGGCACTCTTTTAGGGACTGTTAAAGCCGTTGATCCTAATCCGGAGAAGAAAGAAGATGGTCGACGAATGTATTCACTTAGCTTCAGTCGATTTGAAGCCTTCTCCCTTGAACTACGGGAGCTGCTGCGTAGCATAGAGGACTCGTTGCGCATTAAAGGACGGAGGGTACCGACAGCACCATTTTGGCCAGAAGGTAGTGTCGGAATAGACTACTTTACGCAGAATGACTTCGAAATATTATGCTTAGCATACCGCGTTCAAGCAGAGAATTTTCTGTATCAAATCGATCAGGTACATGATTTTGCCAAAGGGAATATACGTACCGGTCAGTCAGAACAGCGACCTATTTCTCCAGTATGCTGCTGAATTTGAGCAAATATTTACGAGGCCTATTTTAATAGGCTGAGTTAACTTACAACGACGTTTGAGATTTCCCACGGGCACATTTACCCACGCTGCGGCACTCTAGCCTTAGCCGCGGCATTCTGTCAGGCACTATTCGGCCTTTATATATGCTTCGTAACGGTTAACCGGCAATTTAAAAAATAGTGTTCTATTTGTTCTCGGATCATCTATGGCATGTTCAATCTAGCATGTGGGCCGAAGTGCCACAAGTTGCTCGGCAATTCGGCACAAACTTTCGTTTCACTTTTTCTGCTTACTAAAGGATTAATAAGTATGAAAAATCAATTATATGGAGAAACACAGTACTCTTCACCACCAAAACTTCTGATTTAGTTGAAATTTAGCCCTTTCCATCCCAAGAAATGAACTGAAACACGGCATCACTGTCATTGAAAGGGGGTCAGTGCACATCCTTGAAAATATATATGTGAGGGTGATCAGTATGTCACCAAAAAATCAAAATGGCTGTTGCCAACTGTCTCTAATAACAACTCATTTGACTAAATGGATTCTCAAGTTGTCAGCCCTGAGCCTGAACACAGATGAAAACTACTTCATCTTGAAATTTGTAGTGTCATCCCTGGATCTAAATTAATGTCAATACTGAAGTGAAGTTTAAGTTAAGGTAGGGGACAGGCAAACCCAACCAACCCCATGTGGCTTAGCCGGTCGCTCCTTATATGGCAATAATTTCCCGGTTTGACATTCACCAGGCTCTACAGCGACAATAACTGGGTCTATAGCAAATCCCCGCCATCATGCTTTTCAAATTAGTTTCATAAGCCTTCTGTATTTTTTTCGTGATTTTTTGATTTGATCTGGAAGAGGAGATCACGAAATACTAGTTTATCTATATGTAGTGTCTTCTGTACAAGATATAGCATACTTTTGCAATCAATTATCAGTTTTATGTCAATCATACAATATATCAAATTCCTCAGAACTGCCCAAAGATCTCAGAGAGCAAGCTGCACTGTATGAACCCCTATTTAGTATGGTACTTAGTATCAATAACTCTTATCGTATTCCTAAAATGGTGCCCTGTGGTTGGAGAGCAATGTTTAATGCTTAATCAATAGATTGGGGTTAGTCCTCCAAGTTGAAAGTGCATTTACAATAATAAATGTGGTATCTAAATACTAATTGATGATCTCCTCTTCCAAATCAAATCAAAAAATCACGAAAAAAATACAGAAGGCTCATGAAACTATTTTGAAAAGAATGATGGTGGGAATTTGCTATAGACCCAGTTATCGTCGCTGTACAGTCTGGTGAAGGTCAAACCGGCAAATTATTGCCATATAAGGAGCAACCGGCTAAGCCACGTGGGGTTGGTTGGGTTTGCCTGTCCCCTACCTTATTAGTGATTCTCTCCATTCAGGGTATTTTACCATGGCTGATGATTTCTGAAACCTTCATGGTCTGAATAAGTCATTACACCTAGAATAGTATTATGCTGTATTTCTATATAGAGACAAAACATAAACAAGCTCAATGCCTTCAGAGAGTATTTATCAAAGTACTGTTGAATGGCACTTCATCACTATCAAGGGACAAAATAATAAGAGATTATAATCTATACTCATACTGTTTATAATGAATCAAATATTTGTAAAAGAAATTGAATTGAAAGCCATTTTGTTTCAAGCCTCATTAAAGACATTACAATAGAGATAAGTATATTTATTCATTGTTTAGTATGTCCTCAAGAAGCACAAAGGTTTGCAAAATGGAGATGCTTACTGTATATTGACAGAGAATTCTCAGAGACTGTCTGGAGAATTGTCCATGTTGCTTTATTACTTGAGAGTAAGGAGGGACAAGTTGGAAGTAAATCAGAACAAATTTACACCAACAAAAATAAAATGACTATTTAGCTGTCAACATGAGATTTTACTTAAATGTATTGATAGGAAACTTTGATAGTCCATAGGTGTATTCTGTAACATTATTTAATTTTGGCTGAGAAATTGCTAGTCCAAGAATAATAAGTAGGCCTCGTATCTTGCCGTGCAAAGCAGCGGCACCTTCCCCAGTATTTTCAGTCCGAAACACGAATTCTTCGTCTTTTCCGAAAGTTTGAGCGTGACATGTGACATGTCAAATTTCCGAAAGTTTGAGCAAGACATGTTACATTTCCGAAACACTTTAGATACTCACTTCCGAAAGACTTATTAGACAGCCTTCGAAAGATTGAGCGTGACATGTGACACCAAGGAATTTCCGAAACTTTGAGAACCCTAGGGTCCGAGTCTCCGAAAGTTTCGGCTATTGTTTGACAATCCTTATATAATACACAAAGTAACTTAACAGACAATAAACTATAATATCAATATTAATTTTCCATATTTTTACTCTATAAATTAATAGAATGGCTGGTAGAAATGTATTGATATCCTATTTCTCTACTAGGTTCAAAGTCTTGTTTATGATTAAGTATACAGCACATTAAATTACTAAAAAGCTTTATGGGTCTATATCTAATTCAGCCATTATTTGATTATACACAGCAAGAGCTTATCTTTCGAAGGTTGTCTAATAAGTCTTTCGGAAGTGAGTATCTAAAGTGTTTCGGAAATGTAACATGTCTTGCTCAAACTTTCGGAAATTTGACATGTCACATGTCACGCTCAAACTTTCGGAAAAGACGAAGAATTCGTGTTTCGGACTGAAAATACTGGGGAAGGTGCCGCTGCTTTGCACGGCAAGATACGAGGCCTACTTATTATTCTTGGACTAGCAATTTCTCAGCCAAAATTAAATAATGTTACAGAATACACCTATGGACTATCAAAGTTTCCTATCAATACATTTAAGTAAAATCTCATGTTGACAGCTAAATAGTCATTTTATTTTTGTTGGTGTAAATTTGTTCTGATTTACTTCCAACTTGTCCCTCCTTACTCTCAAGTAATAAAGCAACATGGACAATTCTCCAGACAGTCTCTGAGAATTCTCTGTCAATATACAGTAAGCATCTCCATTTTGCAAACCTTTGTGCTTCTTGAGGACATACTAAACAATGAATAAATATACTTATCTCTATTGTAATGTCTTTAATGAGGCTTGAAACAAAATGGCTTTCAATTCAATTTCTTTTACAAATATTTGATTCATTATAAACAGTATGAGTATAGATTATAATCTCTTATTATTTTGTCCCTTGATAGTGATGAAGTGCCATTCAACAGTACTTTGATAAATACTCTCTGAAGGCATTGAGCTTGTTTATGTTTTGTCTCTATATAGAAATACAGCATAATACTATTCTAGGTGTAATGACTTATTCAGACCATGAAGGTTTCAGAAATCATCAGCCATGGTAAAATACCCTGAATGGAGAGAATCACTAATAAGGTAGGGGACAGGCAAACCCAACCAACCCCACGTGGCTTAGCCGGTTGCTCCTTATATGGCAATAATTTGCCGGTTTGACCTTCACCAGACTGTACAGCGACGATAACTGGGTCTATAGCAAATTCCCACCATCATTCTTTTCAAAATAGTTTCATGAGCCTTCTGTATTTTTTTCGTGATTTTTTGATTTGATTTGGAAGAGGAGATCATCAATTAGTATTTAGATACCACATTTATTATTGTAAATGCACTTTCAACTTGGAGGACTAACCCCAATCTATTGATTAAGCATTAAACATTGCTCTCCAACCACAGGGCACCATTTTAGGAATACGATAAGAGTTATTGATACTAAGTACCATACTAAATAGGGGTTCATACAGTGCAGCTTGCTCTCTGAGATCTTTGGGCAGTTCTGAGGAATTTGATATATTGTATGATTGACATAAAACTGATAATTGATTGCAAAAGTATGCTATATCTTGTACAGAAGACACTACATATAGATAAACTAGTATTTCGTGATCTCCTCTTCCAGATCAAATCAAAAAATCACGAAAAAAATACAGAAGGCTTATGAAACTAATTTGAAAAGCATGATGGCGGGGATTTGCTATAGACCCAGTTATTGTCGCTGTAGAGCCTGGTGAATGTCAAACCGGGAAATTATTGCCATATAAGGAGCGACCGGCTAAGCCACATGGGGTTGGTTGGGTTTGCCTGTCCCCTACCTTAACTTAAACTTCACTTCAGTATTGACATTAATTTAGATCCAGGGATGACACTACAAATTTCAAGATGAAGTAGTTTTCATCTGTGTTCAGGCTCAGGGCTGACAACTTGAGAATCCATTTAGTCAAATGAGTTGTTATTAGAGACAGTTGGCAACAGCCATTTTGATTTTTTGGTGACATACTGATCACCCTCACATATATATTTTCAAGGATGTGCACTGACCCCCTTTCAATGACAGTGATGCCGTGTTTCAGTTCATTTCTTGGGATGGAAAGGGCTAAATTTCAACTAAATCAGAAGTTTTGGTGGTGAAGAGTACTGTGTTTCTCCATATAATTGATTTTTCATACTTATTAATCCTTTAGTAAGCAGAAAAAGTGAAACGAAAGTTTGTGCCGAATTGCCGAGCAACTTGTGGCACTTCGGCCCACATGCTAGATTGAACATGCCATAGATGATCCGAGAACAAATAGAACACTATTTTTTAAATTGCCGGTTAACCGTTACGAAGCATATATAAAGGCCGAATAGTGCCTGACAGAATGCCGCGGCTAAGGCTAGAGTGCCGCAGCGTGGGTAAATGTGCCCGTGGGAAATCTCAAACGTCGTTGTAAGTTAACTCAGCCTATTAAAATAGGCCTCGTAATTGTGCTCAAAAGAAAAAAACTGGGGAAAGGTGCCGCTGCATTGCACGGCAAGATACGAGGCCTACCTATCATTTCTGGACCTTAGCAATTCCTCAGCAGAATTGATATTAATTTTGGATATATCAAAGTATCATTGACTTCCTTTCAATTTTGTATGTTTAACTGGTAAAATCTCCTGTTGGCAGCTAAATAGTCACTTCATTTTTTTCTTAGTGTGGATTGTTTAGATTTCCAGCTTTCATACTCTGATGTAATATAGCAATATAGACAATTTTTGGACAATCCCCAGTGATAATCCCTCCTTCATTTTTTTCAGTACTCTTTCTAAAGATCAATGTGCAGCAAGTATCTCTGTTTCACAAAACTAGTCCTTTGTACTTCAAACTTAAAGAAACACTAAATAATGAATAAATGTACTTACACTAGGAACATGACCCTGTAATTTTTTGGAAATACAGTGATATTACAGAGGAAATATGACTTGGAAACATGCATGTATTTCCACTTATTTTACAGAAAAGTTACAGAAGTATTTACTCACTGTATATTAACTGTAAATCCCCTTTACACTGTAATTTCACTGTATTTTATCCCATATTTTTTCTGTATATCTACTGAAAATACAGATATCTTTCCAATTCATATCTTTACTGTAATATCATTGTATTCCCAGAGAATTACAGGTTTTTGCACCCAGTGTTACCTCTATTGTCATGTCTAAACCATTCCTCAGCTCTAACAAGGCTTGAAATTGAAACTGGCATTAGTCACATTTCAATTCAACTTTTTTGCAAACAGTTTTATTCAGGTTTACTTAATTGCTAGTAATACAAGAAGAGTGCACTGAGTTGATTATAACATCCTTCTATTATTTTATCTCTTGAAAGTGATAAAGTGCCATTCATAACATAGCTACTCTCTGAAGACATTGAGCAATGACATATTTATGATTTTTCTCTATATAAAAATACAGAATAGGTGCAGTTACTTATTCAGACTATGAGGGTTTCAAAAATAATCAGCAGTTATAAGAATCTTAAATCTTAAAATACCCCTTAATGGAGAACATCACTAATAAGTTAAAGCCTCACTATGTTGGACTTGATTGAGGTCTCAATAATGACAACTGCAAATTTCAGGATGAAGAAATGGTAACTCTCATTTGTGTTCAAGCTGACAACTTGAAACACTATTAATCAAAAACAATTTGTTAGCCTTTACAAATGGTATGCAACAGCCATTTTTGACTTTTTGGTATCATCCTCGCACATGTATCAGCTTTCGTTTCTGTACAATTTCAGGGTTCACTCTTCTGTTCAACCAGCACTGGTCTTTTCGATGACAGTGATGCTGTATGCTTCCAATTCATTTCTTGAGATGGAATGAACAGCTAAATTTGAAAGTCTAGGTGAACTGTGTTTCTCCATACAATTGAACCTTCATAGTTATTAATCATTGCTTATGCCTCAGTAAATGCAAAAGTGCGTTGACCAGTAGAAGCTTTGTGCCGAATTGCCGAGCAGCTTGCAGTACGTCGGCTTGTATATCAACTGCAATGCCATAGACGATCCAGGTACAGACAGAACACAACTTTTGAATTGCCGGTTAATTATCTGCAACCTATAGGCTATAAGGCCGAGTGTGCGGCGCTGCAGCGTGGGTAAATGTGCCCGTGGGAAATCTGAAACGTCGTTGTAAGTTAACTCAGCCTATTAAAATAGGCCTCGTAATAACAGTACCCGTGCTACGCTCATCCCCCTGAACCCTGGATGTTGACCTATAACAACAAGGATACAGTCTCGTCTTGGCCAGCCACGCCATGAAGGAGTTGAATGTATCCATTCTCGAGTCATCCCTCGGACTCCAGAGTTGTCACTAGGAGCATAGAAGTGTGCAATAGCGGAATGATAAACAAATATGCTTGATGTCACTTCCGGTAGATCCTGCTCCGCCCTGGAAATTGAGCCATCGGAATCAAGCTGTTCCTGTAGAAATGTTCGGATGAGATGTGGTAGACTGGGCTGCGAAATATGGTCGGCCAGATCCATAAGAACTAGGTGCTGCTCTGCACGGCTAAAACCTTGCAACATGTGTGTACAGTGTCGATGTCCTTAAAATGAGGGTACCTGTAACTTGGGGTGAAATCCATGGCCAGGAACACAATAACATGTAGATACATGTATTAGATTTTATCACACAGAAATGGTAGAGTCAGAATTACTGTTGGGCCAACTGATGTTATAATATCTTACAAAATTAATGATAGCTTATCAGAACAATTGTATGGCAACTCATTGGCCTTCAGGGTCCAGAGGCACCTAATATAGCAGGGATTCTCTGGAACATCAATATTCATAAAAGTATGTGAATTAAAATGTATTGTTGTCCTGAATGTTCAAAATGATGGGCACACTGGGTGGCAATTCTCCCATGTGTCTACACCTCACTAGACATCCAAAAGATGGATAAATTGTAATAAACTGAGAAAGTAAGTATCTGTGAAATATTGAAAAACTCCAATAAAAATCATGATCACATTTATATTGTTGATTCATGAAAGAATATTTCTAGTGATTTTTGCTGTTTCCAGTGGTTAACATTGAATTTTCCTGTTTTATTCTGTAGCCCATTGCATTTGACAGCCAGATGATAGCTACTATCATAGTCTAGCCATATAATCAGACTTTCTAGGATACAGTATCTCAAATTGATTTAAAAAGCATATTCTCAACAGTATTGTAATGGCAGAAATCATAACAAAGCACAATAAAATTGATAGCATATTCAATTAATCTCTAAAAGCACTATCAATATGATGTTCTTTTGCCATTCAATTTTTGCAAGAATTCCAATGTTTACGAGGCCGAATTTATGAGGTCTCGTCCTTACCGATTCCACTCGCTTAGCAGGTCGTTGATAGGCCTATTTGGCATATCATGCATGTTATCACTTTCCTATTTTGGACACCAATATTCCTTAGCCATTTCTATTACAATTCTCGGCCTTGTATATGCAGCGCGAAGCGAAGGCCCTCTTCTTTTATAACTGTTTTCAAACTTAGATATATACAGATACCAGTATCTAAAGATTCAATTTCAAAGAATGCTGATGGTAAATTTAATTAATTTCTAAAATCAGTATTAAAATTTCGTGCTTCAGCACTCAAGTGTCTCAAGAATTTTGCCAATGTTAGATATTGTAATCCTATCTATTACTGTTTGCAAAAAAAAAATGAGAGTCCATGTGTCAATAAAGTTTCAAGACTGAAAGTTTACTGAAGGTCTTATCTTTTGTCGGAAAAACTAAAAATGCACCATAAGCGCTTATAAGCGCCATAATAATTTCAGTGTTTTTTATAAGGCGCCCATAATGCGCTTATGGGCGCTTATAAGGGATAGCTCACCGAAATTACCCCTTATAAGTCAATATAATAGGGTTCCCATTATAATGTCATTTCGGCTTTTCTGACATTACTAAACTCTTGTTGCAGAGGTAGCTGTGCCAATTTTGCTAAATTCCCATTTGGGACTATTGATCTACTGGGCCACTACACTATGTTAAACATTACAGCTGCATATGCCATTGACCTTAATCTATACCTACCATGCACAAGTGATAGCCTTCTTTCATAGACTGGTTGCCCAGCTATTCATTGTGGTTTTCTCTGTGCCATCTTTGCCTGGCTTTTTTTTGGTATGAGCAAGCACAAGAGTCGTGGGTTTCCAGGATCCCGGATACTAACCACCCTCCGGGCCGGAGGCTCACGTGCTCCGATCACCTAAAAAAGAAGTTTTTGACGTTCGTGTAGATTTTCTTTCAACCATCATTCCCTTGACATTCCTTCATCTAAGAGCCCCCAGTTTGTACTGTACTACAACTTCCAATGATAAACTTTTGTCCATCAAGCGTTTCTAAGTGGCCCGAGCCCAACACCAATCTGGAAAAGCTTATTACGTCGTATAAGCACTATGTTGGAAAGTTCTCAAGACGAAGTACGAGGACGACGTAGACAAGAGAAAAGAGTCAATATTGTGAAGTCTAGGGAAACCACAAATAGACGGTAGCTACTTATAATACAGTACTCGTGTAAATAGCATGTCTTACATGTGTTGTATTGGTCCGTGCGTTGTTTGTACATATTTGTATATAGTGGCAAGCGCTTAGTAAGGTAAAGAATTCGTAATAATTACCCCCCCTTCAAGGATCACGTCCTCGTGATTATCTTGGGGGCGTCTGGTCGTAATTTGTAGAAATCAGATAATGCGTCATTACAATGCGTGAGATGTTCTGCAGGTTCCCATTCTGGTTCGGAGAATCCTCGAAATTTGACTAAGAATTCAACCTTTTTTCGTTTCAGACGAGCGTCAAGGATTTCTTGAACTTCGAATTCTTCTTCCCCTTCTATGAGTTCAGGAATGGGTTCAGGTTCAGCAGATTGGAGGTCGGAGGTGGGAGGTTTGTAGGGATGAAGGAGTATTTCGTTAAAAACTGGATGGATACCCTTTTTTATCCAGGTGACAGGTAACTCTAACTTGTATGCTGATACCCCTATTTTTTCTATGATTTTAAAGGGACCATAGCGTTTATTGTCCAATTTCTTTGACGGGCGGTTGGTTTCAATATTGATCCCTTCTAACCAAACCCTTTGTCCGATTTGGTAGTCCACTGCTTTCCCTTTGGTACGATCATAGTATCTCTTCATTACCTCAGCCGTCTTCTCCAGAGCTTCCCGTGTTTCATCAAAAACCCTCTTCCTTTCTTCCACAAAGTTAGCCGCTCTTCGATCCTGTGTAGGACCCTCAGGTTCAGTCCCAGTGTAGGGATGGTATCCGTGATCAACTTCAAATGGGGTCTTCCCAGTGGAGGAATTGACTTTGTTGTTGTACGAGAATTCCATGGTTGCAAGCCATTCATCCCAATCATTTTGATGATGGTTGATGAACATTCGGAGGTAGATTTCTACTTCCTGGTTCATCCGTTCGGTTTGGCCATCAGTCTGTGGGTGATAGGCAGTGCTTGGGGTTCCTTTAACACCTAAAAGTCGATATAACTCCTTCATGAACCTGGAAATGAAGACCGGTGCTCGGTCCGAAATGATCTTCTTCGGGAGCCCGTGGTACCTGACGATGCGATCTACCATAAGTCGGGCTAGTCCTTCCGAGGAGATCTCAGTCGTCACTGGTTCTAAGTGAAGTCGTTTGCCGAGTCGGTCCACAAACACCATGATCGCATTGTAGCCGTGAGCCTCGGGTAGGGGTCCGATCATGTCCATGGTCATGACTTCCCAGGGTTGATTGGGGATCTCATTGGGATGTAGTGGGGCTGCCTTCTTCTGTCGGATTGGTTTGTTTTTCTGGCAGAGTTCACAGCCATCAACATATTCAGTTACCTGGTCCATCATTCGAGGCCACCAGTAGTTTTGGGATATGAGCTCCTTAGTCTTCTGTCGTCCTCCATGTCCAGTAAGGGGTTTGTCATGGTATAAGGAAATGATCGAGTCACGGAGATGTTTGTCTTTTGGTACGTAGATCTTTTTGTTTCGATAGATGACGTTGCCTTCTTCAAGGAATTTCTCATCCTCTTCCTTCAGTGCCTTCTCTACCACTGACTCTGTATTACTTCTCCGTTTCCTGATTCGTTCTAATATCTCCTGATATCCCATGTCTGTTTGCCATTCCATTGCTCTGGCGAATACTTCGGGTTTAAGCACGATTACACCGTCGTTGTCAGTGGTCCCTTGGTTGTGATCTACCCTTCGGGATAGGAGGTCGGCTTTCTTATTTCGAACTCCTGGTAAGTGATGTAATTTGTAGTGGTATTCCTGTAGTTCCACTACCCATCGGGCTTGCCGTCGGTTCAGTTTCTGAGGTTTCCTCCAATAGGTTAGGTTCTGATGATCAGACCAGATCTCGAACTCTTTGGCAGCTCCCATCAGAAGGTGTCTCCATTCTTTGAGTGCTGTCATGATTGCGAGAAGCTCCTTGTCGTAAATTTCATAGTTGCGTTCAGTATCGTCCATGGCTTTACTGAGGAAGGCGATTGGTACCCATTTGTTTTCTTGTCGTTGTGAAAGTACCGCTCCAAGAGCTCCGTCCGAGGCATCTGTTTCGAGTTTGAATTGGTCGTCGTCTGTTGGAAGATGTAACACGGGTGCCGTTGATACTGCCATTTTAAGTTTCAGGAAGGCCATTTCTTGATCTTTACCCCACTCCCAAGGAGCCTGCCCCGTCAGGCGACTCATTGGTTTGGCAATTTTACCAAAGTCACGAATGAAGCGACGATAGAAGTTTGCAAAGCCCAAAAATGATTGTACATCTCGTTTACATGTGGGTATAGGCCATTCACTAACTCCTTTCACCTTTACCGGATCCATTTTCACCTGACCGTTTCCAATGATCATGCCCAAGTATTCCACCTCTGGTTTTTCAAATTCGCACTTTTCGGGTTTTAGGAAGAGGTGGTTGTCTTGGAGAATACGAAGGACTTTCTTGGTAAGCTCTCTGTGCTCGCTTAAGCTCTTCGTAAAGATTAGGATGTCGTCTAGGTAAATGACTACCTTCCCTTCGTTGATCAAATCTCGGAATAGGTCGTTCATCATGGTCTGGAACGTGGCAGGGGAGTTCGTAAGCCCAAAAAACATGACAAGCGGTTCGAACAGACCTCGGTTGGTCCGGAATGCCGCCTTCCATTCGTCTCCTTCCTTGATGCGTACATTGTTGTACCCCCATCGGACATCCAGTTTTGTGAAGATTCTGGCTCCTTTTAGTTTCTCGACTAGTTCTGTGATTAACGGTAGAGGATAACGATTTTTGATCGTCATTTCATTAAGCTTCCGGTAGTCTTGGACCGGTCGTAGTGAGCCATCCTTCTTTTTGACAAAGAAGAAGGGTGATGCCATCGGTGATTTGGAGGGTTGAATGCGTCCTGTTCGGAGATTCTCGTTCAGGAACTCGTCAAGGGCTTCCTGTTCATTTCGTGACAAGGGGTAGACCTTACAGTCCACGGCTTTCGCTCCTGGAATTAATTCAATCGCATGGTCCCATTTGCGACATTCTGGTAGCGTGTCGAAGTCCTTCTTATCAAATACGGATCGGAATTCTCGGTATGCTTCTGGAATGAGATTGTCTAGAGATTGGGCCTCTTTGGGTTGTTGACTTGCAAGTTCTGAAGCATGAGTGCTATGTGCCCTAATGCGAATTTCCTCTTCCATTTCCACCGCTAACAGTTTGTCTCCCTGGCTGGGTTTATATTCGTCATCTTCCAATGACGGGTCCACCACCGTGTCCAAGGGCAGGTGATAATTGCATTCAGTGGGACACCGAGAAAATCTCAGCCGGTGGGAATTCCAGTCTACTTCCGGATTGTGTTTTGTAAGCCAATCGAACCCTAGGTAGAGATCAGCTGTTCCAAGGTTTGTTACTGCGGCCATGATCCGTTCCTCATGTCCTTGGATGGTCATTCGCAGCTCTACGTACTCCGTGATGGGTCCTCCACTATTTTCCGTTCCATCGGCATTGAATACTTTTACCGGCTTCAGTGTTCGCATTGTAGTGATGTGATTATCTCGTACGAACTTTCTGCTGACGGTTGTACCCGTGCATCCGGAATCTAACAGCCCCTTCACCAGCCACCTTCGTCGATTGTCTAAGGTCTCAATTAGGCAGGGCACATTGATTTGTGGTGCTCCCCTGCGTTGAATAGGGCGCACTCAGATTTCCTTATTCCAGTTTCCATGTTTTCCATTTTGTACTTTAGCGGTTTCTTCCTTTGATTCAGGGCCAGCCAACACAAATATATTATCGGTGGGATAGTCACAAAAGAAAGATGAAGAAAATAGTCCATGGGTGTACGCGTATCCGCTATCTACTGCGCACCCTTCTGAAAACCCGGCCCTTCTGCTGGGTCCTTCGCCTTGCCCTTATCCTCAACCGGACTCAATACCGGCTTGTTGGATTCTTCCATTGTGGACCTGACCTGTATCCCCTTTCGTTTACATTGGTCACAGTCCTTCCCTTCGCCCCACTTCTGACCACACTTGTAACAAAGCCCTTTGGTTCGGGCCATAGCTCGGTCGATCTGCATTGGGGTTCCTTGGCTGGTGCCTGCAGAATAGGCAGTGGCTGGTACCCCCGGACCCCCGGTAGTCGCCTTAGCAGGAGCAGTCTTGTCACTGGAACCCTTTGCTGTCTTTCCATCGATGTACTGTACTTGGGATCCGCCTTTCCTAATTTCCTCGTAGTTTTCGAGGTTTATTCTGATGCGGAGGGCCTTTTCTCTGTACGGGATGTAGTTGACAGGGACATCTTGGGCGGTGTGAATGGTTCGGACAATTTCTTGTTTGAGGGCCTTGTCCATGAGTCGGATGATGTTGGCGTCCTCTCCTTCAAAAGTCCCATCGTCCTTCTTTTCGAACCAGGTATAGCCTGCCTCCCTCAGCTTCTCTTCGAACCATGCCATGAACTCCTGTATTTCCGTCCGGCCTTGTCGGGTTACTTCTAGTTGCTCAGCCGCCTTGCGGGGTGTTTTTCCGTCATGGAAGCGAGCGTCTAGTTTCTCCCAGATTCCGTCCGTAGTTAGAGTTTCGAGCCATCCGTTTTCTTCGATAATTTCTGCATATTTGGCTGCGTCTCCCTTAGTGAAGTATGACGTCAGCCACCGATTGTACTCCTCTTTGGTGTTAAAGGAGGAGGCGTAGGCCTTGGCGTAGTTCTTAGCACGGCGTTTAAAGTCCTTGTACTCGGTCTTCTTGCCATCAAACTCCGGCGGCTCTTTGGCATAGGTGACTTTGCCTTTTGGCCGTTCGGTTTGGGTGCCAGAGCCTTCCGCTTCTTGTTGGGGTTCGGCTCGAAGGTGGAGGGCATCTAGAAGGTTCTGAAGCGAGGTGTGTCCGGAGGGATTCGACGGTGGGGAAAATTCGTCCGAGTCATTTTCTTCCTCCTCTTCCTCTCCGCCGCCTTCTCCGGGGTCCGTGTTCTGTTCCGGGTTACTCGGGGATCCAGGTGGCGGCTCTCGCCATCCAGATCCCTGTCCTTGTTCCGAACGAATGTGTTCGTTTCCATCCGGAGTAGGCGGGCGGTTTTCACCATCCAAGCGCCGTACCGGGTCTGTAGTTCCATGGGGGGTTCCAAAGCGTTGGCCTCCTCGCCAGAAGACAACCACGCTCATTCCGATAATCAACAAAGTGTCCAAGAGAAGTACAGTAGTTATGCCACCGAAGTAATAGTATACTACACCAATTGCCTGTACCGTAACTAAAAAGATAACCAAAAGAAGCAGAATGAAAAAGATGTCCATATTAAATAGGTTGTAGCGGACGACGTTGTCCGGCATAACGGTTTCAAAGATTAAGTACGGAATTTTTATAAATTTGTTTTATTTTTTGTAAGAGGAACGATAGAAAAGTGTAGTAGGAAGTAAGAGAGAAATGAGAAAAGAAAAGAAGTATATAAAGCTCGTGTCAAAAATTAAAGGTAGAGAAGAAGCGGGCGTCGGTTCTCCTGGGAAGTGTCGGGAGACACGTTCGTTTTCGAGATCGAAAAGGACGCCAATGAGGAAACCCCTGAAATATTCACAGAGGCACGAGAGAAACAGGAGAGCTAAAAAATAGAAAAAGAAAGAAATGGTTGCCAAGAGTCTTGTTTTTGAAGCCTAGGTCGGGGCACTGGCGTTTATAGCGCAGCAGAGTGGATAGGGTGAGGTTGTTGGGTTTCAATTACGAGGTCGGTCGACCACCCTACTCGTTTATAGCGAGTCTGGAATTTACGTCTCAAAGCTCGTGTAGATGAGGGATGACCTCGTGTAACAGCTCCTTGAACTGTTCACGCCTGCCCACCCGAAGTCTCCTACTTCAGGCTAGAGTCGAAGGGCTTGTGGGCCCGTGGGGAATGGTAGGGAAAGGGAATTTGATCTAAAAAGGAAAAAAGGAAGAATGTTGGAGAGGGTGCGAGAAACAGAAAGAGTTGGTTGAGGACCAGAAGAGGTTTGAGTAAATTGAGTTGGTTGAACGGGTACGAAGGCCAACAAGGTGTTGGGCCACGTGAGCTAGACTTCACAATTTGTTGGAAAGTTCTCAAGACGAAGTACGAGGACGACGTAGACAAGAGAAAAGAGTCAATATTGTGAAGTCTAGGGAAACCACAAATAGACGGTAGCTACTTATAATACAGTACTCGTGTAAATAGCATGTCTTACATGTGTTGTATTGGTCCGTGCGTTGTTTGTACATATTTGTATATAGTGGCAAGCGCTTAGTAAGGTAAAGAATTCGTAATACACTAGAAGCACTTGGAACGTCGGTCGCGATGTTCGGTGTCGACACGTCCTTCTTTGAGGCACATCAAGCCAACGCCAAACTTCTTTGTGAAAAAATTTCAAGTGGAAAGACTCTTCTTCAACTACCACGGACACTGGGGGCACACCTGCAGACTTAGCTCGCTTACCATGTGGTCCAACCTCCTCAGCAGATTTTCACTGCAAAAAAATTCGTCTTCGCGCTCCGAGAGCAATTCCGAGGCCTCTCCTTTGGCCGAAGGCTCTCAGGGAACCTCTAGGACCCGACCCATCATACCCATTCCTGTACTTTCTCGCTCTCCTTTGCCTATGCTCCCTACCATTCCAGAAGATGGAGTTTTGCGGACACCATTCCAACCAATACCCACATCTTCAACTACAACGTTTAGCTATCCCACACCGGCGACAAGTGTGCTTTCACCTATTGAAGTTCGTTCGCGTGCTCTATCTCTTGGTCCCGCTACATTTTTGCAAACCCCATTCACTCCCGTACCTCGTTTGAACGAAAATGATACCATGGCTACTCCCGATGAGCCTCGACCTGATCGTTGGACTGAGCAGTTGCATCATTTACACGAACAATATCTAAATTTCCAAATTCGTGCCTCACTAACTCATTCGACTCTACCTACTGTGGAGTTGCAGTGTCCGCATTGCAAGGACTTTATACGAACTGGTATTGCTGCTCCTTTCGACTGGCCTAACCATGGGTGTCTCTCTTCTCAATACTTCAACCAACTTCTTTCACACATCCAATCATGTTCTGCGGCGTTAAATGATTCGGACAATGAGAGCGATGAAGACCGACTGTAAGTACCCTTGAACTAGTATTTGACAAATTTTCTCACTTAATTTCTCGATTTAGCCCGGTCAGGTCGTCATCTGCACCACCGAATCTCACAAGAGTTGACTCACCAATGCTCGTCAGCTCGGATGATTTGGATGTCCTCAAATGGTGTGCAGGCGTTAGGATTCCGTGGAGTTCCTCAGGAGGATTATTCCGTACATTTCCATGGGCTCGACTAGCTGAATCAGGAGCAGTGAATCTACCTGTATATATTGAGATAAAGGACAAAGGGAAGACGCTCATTGCATGGTCAAAAAAATGTACCGGAGACGGGGATCTTACTGTTTGTGCCGAATGCAATGATCTCCCTGAACTATTCGAACACATTGAGTCTGTTGCACGTAGAGCAGCACCGGGAACCAATTATGCATACCTTGGGATCGACACTCTGATTTTATTGCTACACGAACGGTACAATGAACTACAAGCATGGAAGCTTAAGGTAAACAGCTCTCTGATGTACTTCGGATTTGACATCACTCATCTTGCGATTAATAGACATTGAATCTGCGTTGCGACCTTGTACTATCTCTGCATCGGCTTGATGACCATGAGCGACTCCTTGAAGCTTTATCCGAGCGAAATGTTCCTCGTGTTCATCAACTCCTTGCTCAGGCTCGAAGGCAGGGTATGAGCATCCCTGCAATCATCAGTCGACTCCGCCTTGCATTTGATGGCTTATATTCTCCGAAGGGATTTGTGACAGATGATTTTTACCTGGCAGTCATGGTTTTATGTATCGGCGGGGAGCACTTACTCAAAATTCTATCTGAGGAGCTCGGTTTACCATCTCTTCGCTTGCTTCATCACAAGCTTCTCTTCATCAAAGTCCATCCAACTGTCGGCAGAATTGCGATGCCTGTAGTAACTAGGAACATTGACAGTGTCTTCCTTCGTGCACGTTTGAATGCTATATGCTCAGTCGGGGTTCCAAAACGTGGCGCTCAAATTATGATTGACGAAATAGCCCTAAATGAACAAGCCGTCTACCTCAAAAGCGAGAACAGTATTGGTGGTCTATGTTGGTTGCATACTCATGCTGACGAGCTAAAGTTGGATTCATTTACAAAAGTAACCAAAGTTGCAAAGAGTGTGGCCAAAGGGGATATCCATCTGGGCAAGGAGATGACTGTTGCAGTAATTGGAGTTTTTGGTGAAACGAGTGTTTATCCAATCCTGGTAGCTGCTACGTGCAAGAGGGAGACGGCTGCAGACTCCGAGTTTACTTTTTGCACAGTGTCCGAAGCCTACTTTGCACACCCTGATGCAAGCCAGATACCTCTCTGGTGCTGGTATACTGATGGTGATCCGAAATGCAGACCTGGTGGACACCAATATTTTGTTACTGTTACTCTCCCACATGATTCCAGACTATACCACCTGTTGAAAGATCTGCTCAGCCTTAATCTTTTCACTGGACCCATGACAATCACCATTGGTTTTGATTGGCATCATATTGACAAGCGTAAGTGGCACTAAATGATTCGGTTAATCAATCAGTAACAATTTGTGAAACAAACAGGCTTCAGTACATGTATCCGTTCTACTGCAGGCATCACTATCAACTCAGGTCACTGCATTGATCGAATCATGCTTTTGCGATGGTTGCAGCGTATTCCAAATATGAGCCTTTGTCAAGCTCAGCGTTTACTCTATCCTCGAGATGCACAATCAGTCCCTCGAGCACTCAAGCTTTTTCAGGCAATCATCAAACTTGCAAACCTAGACATTGAACTTGCAAATCCTGGAGAAGAGCAAGACTTTGATTCAATTAGAATGCTTGCAGAATTACTTTCGTCTCTACTTGATCCCTTTGTTAAGACGGCCTGGACACTTTCCCAAGCTGTTACATCGCTTTCAAAGTTCGCCCACCTTCTCTGCGCTCAATTCCGAGCACATAGGCTGCAATTTTGTAGCAATCAGCTCTACTACGACTCGCAGTCAATGGTCAAGAATATTATCTTCAATATTGCGAAACAACAGATCCTTGACGACTCACAGCCGTTCCGGATTGCCAAAGATGGGGATAATGAGGAGGAGAAGTATTTTGGGATTCTTCGAGTCTTGGGAGGTCATTGTCCAGGAATGAACCTTAAAGAGGGGCTTAGTCGAATGGGGAGTGCAGCAGATATAAATCGAGTGCATGAGGAACATCCAACTTGGGAGCCTGGTCAGCACCGTCTTGAAGCTACTACTGCCGAAGGAATGGACAAAGTCAATGCGAAAACAAAGTGGGACGCCGATATCATTGCTGGGAACTGTGATCTTGAGGAGTGTTGGATGGAGGGAAGAGATCAAGCTGTCAAAGCTCTCAAGTCATCTTTCTTTCCAATGGACGCCCGATACTACGACTTTGAAACTCTATTTGCAGATTGTAAAGCTGACCTGCTTCGTCCATTTGGAGACAATGTCTATCCGGGCATTGCGACAGATACTTCACATGAAGAGGATGAAGAGGATCGTTCTATGGTGCAGGAACCGCAACCAAGTGATATGGCTTTTGAGCCTGGAGTTGACGATCCTCCATCTACTACCCTGTGATGTGACAAGTAAGTTTTGAACCCTCGCTACCGTTCCTCGGCTTATTCGGATATTTCCCCAGCTTCAACTCTTAATTGCGAAACTCATAGAATATGCAAGAATAATCTGCAGTCTTCTCTTCCATTCTGTTTACTTTCAAAAAAGTATATTCTAACTAATTCTACATACTTCTACATAGTTCCTAAGATAGCTGCTAGACGTATAAAGGTAGTCTAAATAGTTAGTGATGTATATTGATTCTTACCGCCCAATTCTATTAGTATTCACTATAAACTTTCGTGTGAACGTAAGTTCGTAAGTTCTAAGAGTTCGCAACTAGCGTACTTTATTACTTACACTTCAAGCGATACTTCAGCAATTAGCTGTTGTACATTGGAGGAGTACTTCGAATTAAAGGTAGGATTAACACTAATCATTTACAGGAAGCTAATCTAGGGTATCCGAGCCCGAATCGAACGCTGATTCATTACATTGGTGGACACACTGGGAACCCGTTGAATTAGTTTTCTATCCCACTCCAAACTCCAACTCTAAGCTTGGCTTCTATCACTCTGCGACTATTCACCTACTACTGCATCATTCTTACGTCGATCTCCCTTGCACTGCCTCAAACTGAAAATGTCGGACACCGCCTCGAAGGATCAACAGTACACTCTAGAACCCCTGACTCAGTCCGTTGATAAAAAGTTTCACGCTTACACTATTTCGGATAAGGATAAGGTTGAGCCGCAACTTTCCCTTCGTCCCACTTTTAAAGCTGGCTACAAGATTATCGGTAATCCTGAACTCAAGGAGCGCCGAATGCAAGCCTTGAAGTTTGCTGCTGAAGGACTTAACCGCCCTGAGCTCCCTGCCTTGTTTATTCCTTACCGGGATACTCTGAATACCCAATTCACGGATGAGGTACAGTTACTTGATGACCTTATGTTGAAGATCAAGGTATGTTCCTATTCTAGTAATAATTCCGATTCTATTCCTATCTATTCTTTCGATCCTGAGCTCTTTGCTCGTTTGGGTTTTGCGTTGAATCGTCTTGTAGAGCGTGCGGAGCGGTCATTTGCTATTTTGGGATATAGCTTACCCAGTTTTCCGGCTTGGAAATTTGGTAGTGATATCCGATATCATTTTTTTAATGAGAATGATTTCGAGATCTTGGGAATTGCTTATCGTGCTCAGGTTGAGCATTTCTTACAGCGTCTTTCGACGGGCCATGATTTTATCACGGGCAAACCAGTTGGTAACGATAAGTATATTTCAAAAACTCCAAAGGATAAGGCCAAATCGGGCAAGAAGGAAGAGGCTGAGGAGTCTATTTCTGCTGCCATACGCAATGCATGTAAGCAACAATTTGCTAGACAAAGCACGAATACTGATTCTGGAGGAAATTCCTCACAGACAAAGCTTCCTAGACCATCTCAGCATATCTCGGACCTTTGGGTTGGCTCTGAAGAGGAGAATTATGCTTCCGCGGAGGAGGATCAAAATTCCAATTTACCATGACGGTCCCCCATCTGATGATGAGCCTTCTGATGATGGCATTCCTCGAAGGAGTAGAAAGGGTAAACCGAGCCGAAAGGTTGGTAAGGACCATATTAATGAGTTCGAATCCAAGCCTGATGCTCCTTGTTTTAAGTTTGATATGAAACTCAAGCTTGATTGGGTCCCAACCTGGGATGGTGATACTAATGTTATCGTTCGATGGATAACGGAGGTTAATGACCTTGCGGATTATTCCACTGACATTCGGAAACAGTTAGGAAGCATCGTACCCCGTAGACTTCAGGGAAATGCCAAAACTTGGTACTATTCTCTTCCCAGAGATCACTGCAAAAGTGTTGAGGTTGATTGGAAAAGACTGCGTAAAACGATTGCCGAATATTACATGAATCGTAAGTGGACGGAAGTGATGCGCAAAAGAGCCAATCGTGCGAAGTATAGAGAAAGCCCTCATACTCGTGAAAGCCCTAGTGAGTACTATATTCGTAAAGTGGATCTTTTGAATACAGTTTACGATTTGGATGACTCTGAAATAATCTCTGAGGTTATGGATGGTGCACCTGCAAGTTGGACAACTATTCTTACCACTCAGAGTTATAGGACTGCAATGGAGTTTCAATCGGCAATCAAATTCCACGAAGATACTTTGCTTGACCTTGAGAAGTCATCCTACTTCTCTAACATTTCCAATGAACACCGAGATAGGTCAAGCTACTTACCTAGTCGTGTTCATTTAGTTGGCACTCGTACTGATCTTCCACCACCACCTTTCCCCAAGGATGATTTGAATGTTTCGAAACGTGCAACTCCTGAAGCAAAAGGTGCTCGGCCATGTAGGCATTGTGGGAGTAGTTTGCACTGGGATCGTGAGTGTAAGTACGCAAATAAAAGACGAACAGCTAATGTTCGACTTTGCGAAGCCAGTGTTGATGACCTACAGGCTGAGGATGAATACAACGAACTCTGCGGTAGTGTTTTTGAGGAGGATTTTTAATAGAACCCTCTGAGACTACCGAGTATGAGACCCGTACATATTTCATTCGTAACTCGGCCTTGGAGGGAGGTATCAACCCAAAATGTGTTTTGCTTCAGTCTAGAGGTCTGGGCACCTAGGAATTGACGATGACCGTTAAGATGGCCCATCTTGGGTCATCTTAGGTCATCGTAAGTCATCTTTACTATTACATAAGGTCATCTTTACTTTTCCTTAGGTCATCGTAACTATTACGTTAGAAATCCCAATCACTATCCCGATGACTATTCCTTTGACTATTCTCATGAATATTCATGAATATTTTGTTTGACATGCAAAATCATATAGATACTTGAGGTTATTTTGGAAATTAGACTTTATTTGCAATACTCATGTATATTCCTTTATCTGTCTATTGTAACTTAACAATAGAAAAGGCAACATTGTATAGCCCATGTATCTGAGTTGTATTGAATCCATCTTCACAGTGCATCTCAAGGCATCTTGGGTCAGGTCATCTCAAAACATCTCAAGGTCATCTCAAGGCATCTTGGGTCAGGTCATCTCAAAACATCTCAAGTCATCTCAAGGTCATCTCAAGGTCATCTCAAGTCATCTCAAAGTCATCTCAAGGTCATCTCAAGTCATCTCAAGGTCATCTTAAAGTCATCTTAAGGACATCTTAAGGGCATCTCAAGGTCATCTTATGGGCATCTCAAGGACATCTTATGGACATCTCAAGGACATCTTATGGGCATCTCAAGGGCATCTGGTATAGCTGGAAATATGACTTCAGACCAATATCACCAAACCAGTAAAAACCATGAAAGCATCAACCATGTGGCCCCATTCTGGATGAACCTTTTCTAAATGACCTGACTATTCCAGGTATTGCCAGATTACTTCATTTTGGAAAACAATGAAATAATGTACTATGAGCCATTTTTATGTATAACATTGCACATTTGTAAATCAGGAAGTGCCTGGCCAGCAGGATCCAGTTTGATTTTTGAAAGGTTTGTCATTTTAAGAATGCTCCAGAATACTTGAAACCTGCTTGATATAACCAGAATAGTAGATCATGTGCAGTTGCATTCACCTAGGACATAGTAATGTTGTGTTTGGTGATGAAATAATGCTTCAAACTGGAATTTTTTTATGTGTGCTACTATTAGTTCATCTATATGATTCTCTAGAAACCTATGTAAACACTACTGTAATAATCTATAGAATATATACATTACTAATTTATGAAGTGCCATTTGTTACAAAATAAATATATGGATTCCATACTAATTTGACATATCAATATTATGATGTACCAGAAGAACCTGCTAATTATGAGAAATAATGATGGAAGGATTAACATTATTGGCAATGTGAGATCAGCTAGTTTATGTATGAGAAATTAGTATTAAAGCGGGTCACCACAAGGCCGTTGCAATGTCATTAGCTATTCCTGCGTGAGAGAATAGTGAATGGAAGGATTAGCACAGCCACGAGGTCGTCGTTACCTCAAGGTCATCGCAAGTCATCGTAAGGTATCAACTAATCATGCGTGAGAAAATAGTGGTGCGAGGATTTGCACAGCCACAAGTCATCGTAATTCAAGGGTCATCTTTACTACATCTTTACTACATCTTTACTTACATCTTTACTTACATCTTAAGGGTCATCGTTAATTCCTGGTGGCCCTAGAGGTCTCGGGTAACACACAAAATGTACAAGTAGGTGAGAAGGAAATTCAAACGAGTTCTAACCTGCATTTATCCCATCATTCAGGACCACCTTTTTCTCATGAATTCAATTCTATTACATTCAATTCTGTTGCTACTGACGTTTCTAATTCAGAATTTGATTCTATATTAGACGAAACTATATCAGACATCACTCCAAACGCTGATAGTGGGTTGACTGCGGTGAGTAATCCCCTTCCTGATACCATCGACTCTGCCCGTACCTTTCGGCTGGGCACTGAACACACCGCTTGTCAATCATTCAATTCTAAACCATCTCTCAACCGTCGTAGCCGCCACCGCCTCGCCCGAGAAATACAAGCTTCGGGATATGTATCGAGAACTTATCAAGGCATGGTCTATGCTGCTGGATTTGAGCAAAAAATAATTTCAATCCGAAACACAAATTTTTCGTGTTTTCCGAAAGTTTGAGCGTGACATGTCACATGTCAAATTTCCGAAAGTTTGAGCAAGACATGTTACATTTCCGAAACACTTTAGATACTCACTTCCGAAAGACTTATTAGACAACCTTCGAAAGATTGAGCGTGACATGTGACACCAAGAAATTTCCGAAACTTTGAGAACCCTAGGGTCCGAGTCTCCGAAAGTTTCGGCTATTGTTTGACAATCCTTATATAATACACAAAGTAACTTAACAGACAATAAACTATAATATCAAGATTAATTTTCCATATTTTTACTTTATAAATTAATAGAATGGCTGGTAGAAATGTATTGATATCCTATTTCTCTACTATGTTCAAAGTCTTTTTCATGATTAAGTATACAGCACATTAAATTACTAAAAAGCTTTATTGGTCTATATCTAATTCAGCCATTATTTGATTATACACAGCAAGAGCTTGAGTTCATAATTCTGATCTAGGTCTCTATACCAGTTCTCCTATTTTTATGCTAATTCTTTGGATTATGTTCAATTATATACTACATGTGTCCCATTTAATGTAAACATGTTCTATGTATATAGATTGGTGTTGTATATTTCATTAATTTTCCGCATTTTTGCATCATAAATTAATAAAATGGCATGTTGCATGATATGAAATATATGGACCACTGCATTTGGATTGCAAATTTGGTTCTGGATTTGCTAAACAAACATAGTAAGCAACAGCTATATGATTAATCTGGAATGAGGGGCTAAGGGTACAGAGAATTGTTGAGATGTAGTTCACAGAATGCATGGAAAACTAACAGGCCCTAGTATAAAGGAGAACTGGTATAGAGACCTAGATCAGAATTATGAACTCAAGCTCTTGCTGTGTATAATCAAATAATGGCTGAATTAGATATAGACCAATAAAGCTTTTTAGTAATTTAATGTGCTGTATACTTAATCATGAAAAAGACTTTGAACATAGTAGAGAAATAGGATATCAATACATTTCTACCAGCCATTCTATTAATTTATAAAGTAAAAATATGGAAAATTAATCTTGATATTATAGTTTATTGTCTGTTAAGTTACTTTGTGTATTATATAAGGATTGTCAAACAATAGCCGAAACTTTCGGAGACTCGGACCCTAGGGTTCTCAAAGTTTCGGAAATTTCTTGGTGTCACATGTCACGCTCAATCTTTCGAAGGTTGTCTAATAAGTCTTTCGGAAGTGAGTATCTAAAGTGTTTCGGAAATGTAACATGTCTTGCTCAAACTTTCGGAAATTTGACATGTGACATGTCACGCTCAAACTTTCGGAAAACACGAAAAATTTGTGTTTCGGATTGAAATTATTTTTTGCTCAAATCCAGCAGCATAATGGTCTGTGATAAACCCTTGCTCGAAATGCAAAGGCTAATCGATAGACCCCCGGGTTGCGCATTTTTAGGTTCTAAAGCTACCGAGGCGAAGGTAAATATCAATGGCATGGACTCTGATGAAACTTCAATAATCATTGACTCGGGATCCGATATCACTCTCATCTCTCATACTCTTCTCAATTCTCTCATTTCAAAGCCAAAAATTCAGGTTGGTCAAAAGATTAATCTTATCCAGGTAACCGGGTCATCTTCAATATCCGGTTTTGTAAATCTGGACCTTTACTTCAAAACTCCGGACGGACCCGTTAAAATGGCAGTTGAAGCTTATGTAGTTAGCGGGATGAGTACTCCATTAATACTAGGAAATGATTTTCAGGAGCAATACTCACTTTCTATTACTCGACGAGAAGGTCTCAGTTATTTGGGTTTTGGAAGTACGGGTCGAGAAGTTGAAGTCACAAATTCACTATGTTCTGGTCCTCTCGACACAGACGGACATGTGTTTAAAATTCGAGTTGACAGAAAAAGATTCGAACGTCTCCCATGGCACTCTCAACACCGCAAATCTCAGAAACTGCGTAGATGAACTCGAAGTTCCCAGGCTAATGGTGAAGTTAATTCTTTGGAACGAATAGTGATTCCCCCAGAATCTTCAAAACTGGTTAAGGTCCGTGCTTACTTTCCTGCCAACTACAATTCGCTCTTTGTGGAACGCTGCCTACGACACAATTCCAACCCCGATGATATCTATGGTGCGGCTGATACTCTTATTTCACGAGAAAATCCAGTACTTCATGTTTCAAATTTCTCCAAGCGGCCTGTCATAATTGCTGAGGGTGAGTTGCTAGGCAAGTCTCATGATCCTCGATCTTGGCTCGACAAGTCAAAGTATTTCTCTACTGATGATCGAACACATATTGAAGCACACGCTGCCCTCATTCAACACCTCGTGCATACACAACTCGCTCAAACTTCACATTCAGAGACATCTGAGAAAATGACGCTTTGTTATAACAGCCTGTAATCATTTTAGCCAGGTTATAACTGAATTGTAACTGAATTATAACTCAGTTATAATAGTTCATGAACTGTTATAACCCTCATAATAGGGTTATAATATATTGTCATTTTGTGTGATGGATGACCCGGAGTGAAACAACTATTTCATCAAAGGCACAGATCAATGCCACTGGTGAGGATGATCCTTTATCATCAGAGCCCATCGAAGGAGGACCGAAAACATCGGAGGTATTTATACCTGAGGTTTCTTCTAGTCAACTAATTTCTGAAGTTGATATCTCCCCAGATCTCACATCGACACAGCGCCAGATGATTGAACAGGTGTTACTAGCTAATCCAAATGCGTTCGGGTTAGATGGTCGGCTAGGGAATCATGATGCGAAGGTTGATATTCAGCTGAAGCCTAGTGCGAAGCCAATTTCGCTACCACCTTACCCAGTTTCACCAGCAAATAGGGAAGTTATTGATAAACAAATTGACTCTTGGCTGTCTTTAGGTGTAATCGAGCCATCCAAGAGTCCGTGGGGCACACCAGTATTCATTGTTTATCGTAATAATAAGCCCCGAATGGTTACTGATTTACGCAGACTTAATGCAATGGTGGTACCAGATGAGTTCCCGCTTCCTCGACAGGAAGACATCCTACAAGCACTTACTGGTTCTCAATGGTTATCAACTCTTGATGCCTTGGCTGGTTTCACACAACTCACAATGACTGATGAGGCCGCAGAAAAATTAGCTTTTCGGTCTCATCGTGGACTTTACCAATTCCGTCGTATGCCATTTGGATACAGAAATGGCCCTAGTGTTTTCCAACGGGTAATGCAGGGGGTTCTCGCTCCATTTTTATGGATATTTGCATTAGTCTATATTGATGACATCGTTATTTTTTCAAAGACGCTCGAGGATCATGTTCAGCATCTTGATCAGGTGTTTAAAGCTATCGAAGGAGCTAATATCACCCTTTCCCCGAACAAATGCCACTTTGCATATCAATCTGTACTTCTTTTAGGGCAAAAGGTTTCTCGTTTGGGCTTATCAACACACAAGGAAAAGGTAGATGCCATCTTAGCACTCCAAGAGCCTCGAAACATCACTGAGCTTCAGACCTTTTTAGGTATGATGGTTTATTTCTCAGCCTACATTCCATTTTATGCCTGGATTGCGCAGCCACTTTTCTCTTTACTCAAGAAGGAGACACGTTGGGAATGGTTGGAGGTGCATCAGGAAGCTTTCGAGCTGTGTAAACAGGTTTTGAGTAATGCTCCTGTTCGTGGATATGCACAACATGATAAGCCATATAGACTTTACACAGATGCTTGTGACTATGGACTTGCAGGAATCTTGCAGCAGGTACAACCAGTCCGAATTGGTGATCTGAAGGAGACAAAAATTTACGATCGCCTTCTTGCCGCCTTTAAATCTGGTGAGCCTGTACCTCGACTTGTATCATCAGTAGTTAAAGATTTTGACGACGTTCCCATTCCTGGGTCATGGCACTCCAATTTTGATGATACTATAGTTCACATCGAACGTGTCATAGCATATTGGTCTCGAATTCTTAAATCACCCAAGCGTAATTACTCTGCGACCGAACAAGAAGCCTTAGCGCTTAAAGAGGCACTTATCAAATTCCAGCCATATATAGAAGGCGAGTCTCTATTAGCAATAACCGATCACGCAGCTCTAACTTGGAGTACAACATTCCAAAATGTCAATCGTCACCTACTTACCTGGGGAACCATCTTCACTGCATATCCCCACATGAAGATAGTGCATCGGGCAGGACGAGTTCATTCCAATGTAGATCCTATTTCCCGTTTACGACACCGTTTGCCACCCCAAAATAGTCCCTCAACGAGCCATATTACTCCTATTCCGACAAGTCCAGATGATCCTCTTCGAGATATGTTTACTGAGATTGGGGAGAAGTTTGAGGAGAAGCTTATAGCTGTAGCTTCCAAGTTTTGTAATGGTATAATGCCTGACAATTTGGAGCTTAGTGCCTGTACCTTTGAAGTTGCCACTTCCACGGATGAGAATATTCCTTACACGACATCTAACCAGCATAGCCTATTGGTTGGTATTTCTGTAGCTGAGCTTAAGCAATGGAAGAAAGGATATGCTAGTGATCCGCTTTTTAGACCCATCATTGATAGTCTATCGGAACTCTCAGCAGTACCTGATTGAGGATCTAACTACTTTTGTGCAGATAATGGGTTACTTTACTGCGAGGATTGGCATGGTAACAACAAGCTATGTGTTCCTCAAAGTCTTCGTGTTCAGATTATGGCTGAAGTCCACAACTCTATTACAGAATCTGCACATGGGGGTTATCACAGATGTTACAATAGGCTAGCTAGTACTTACTATTGGCCAGGGATGTCCCGCGACTTGAAGAGATATATCAACACATGTGACATTTGCCAAAAATCAAAGCCTCGTCGGCATGCCCCAGTAGGGCTATTACAGCCTATTCCTATTCCGGAAAGTCCTTTCGAGGTCGTAACAATGGATTTCATCCCCGAGCTTCCAAAAAGTGAGGAAGGGTTTGATAACCTCTTGGTTATAGTCAATAAGTTGACCAAGTTTGTAACTTTCATTCCCTGTGCAACCAATATTACTGAAGTAGAAACGGCTCAGCTTTTCTTCAAACATATCATTTCACGCTTTGGTATTCCTTGGCAAGTGATCTTGGATCGCGATGTGCGTTGGAGGAATGAATTTTGGAAGGAAGTTTGCCGACTGATGGGTATGGACCGTGCATTGACTACTTCCTATCATCCCCAGGCAGATGGACAAACGGAAAATCTTAACCAGACATTGGAAATTGCACTCCGTGCATACATCGGACCCTCAAGAACAGATTGGGCTTCACACCTTGATGCCCTTGCACTTTCTTACAATACTACCCCACACATTTCAACCAAATTTGCACTGGCTTACTTGCTCTTTGGTTTTCTTCCAACTACAGGCTCTACTCTGCTAGTCCCAACTGCAAAAATTCCGTGACTGCAGAGTGGTGGGGGACAGATAAGGCATGAAGAAGCTCAAATTATGGTCGAAAATTTTGAAGCTGATCGTACACGTGCGAAAGAGGCTTTATTCCTAGCTCAAGAATTTCAACGACGCAGATACAACAAAGGTCGTCTTATCTCTGAGTTTAATGAGGGTGACCTTGTGGTACTCAATCCGCATTCTCTGAAATTGCTTCGGAACGAAACAGGAAGGGGTAAGAAATCGTTAATGAAATATGACGGGCCATTCGAAATATTGCGGAAAATATCACCTGTCACATACCAGATACGACTCCCGGTGTCCTATGGTATTCATCCAATTCTCAACATAGCACATCTTGAGAGATATCAGGCCTCTCCAAAAGAATTCGGTGACCGACCAACCAAAAGTCTCAATCGTGACGATTTCGAGACATTACCAGAAACGGAAATCGAGTGTATTGTGGCTGAACGTTGGCGTAAAATCAATAAACGTCGAATTCAACAATTTAAGGTTCGTTGGAAAGGCTTTGATCCATCTCATGACGAATGGCTTACTCGTCAAGGACTTAGAAATGCTCCGGATATTCTTACTGCTTGGATGAATCGGAAACAGATAAGTAAAGGTTAGATCTGCCCTCCGATTTCACTAAAATATTCCTGGGCATTCTTATCTGTTCAAGAACGGCAAGGAAAACTCTGGAACACACTCTCGGTGGGCATATAAGAAATCAACTCTCAAGATACAAAATTCACTGTGCAGCAGCATCTTCTCCACAGAAATCGACATGTCTTCCATCATGTCTATCAATAACCTTCTTGTTTCCAATAACACCGACTCTACGGCTCTCATTTTACACTCTCGCAACAACCCTCTCACTCTTCTCGAGGATGTGTTTGGCGTTAATTCTTTAATCTCGGCATTTTTGAAGTCGATTTTTGGTGCTTCTTTCTATCCGGACACCCTTCCCAGCCACGCCATCATGCTTATCGACTCTGAGGACGGACCTATTCAGTACGCTTTCACTAAGGAATTTGCCGACAATCTTTGGGAAAAAGTAGGAGTGGTGATCTCTATTCTCAGTGGGATTATTGGGCAAGGAGGCTCATACCCTAATCCTATTAATGTATGATTCATTCCAAAACTACGAACTCTTATTGACTAGTTCAAAGGCTCCCATCTCTGCTACTGGCCCCAATTTCATTACCGACCTTGCCAATGTCACGCAAATTTCAGTCGAACGTTTCCCGGACAATCCCTTTTATGGGATCCGTGCTGTTTCAGTCCAGGGTCTCCAACAGTGCTTGGCGGAGGTCAATTTCGTGCTTGTTCAGTACTGTCATTGGGTTTATACCCGTGTTCGCACCATCGTTCGTGAGGGTGGCAATCTGACTGTTGAAATTGCCAGCATTTTATTAATGCCATATCAAGGTTCGAACTTAGAATTGAATTGCCCTTGAAACCTTACTCATTATTCATTCAGTCGTTGATGAGCTAACCACGCCATACATCCCTAGTGAATCTGGCTTCATTCAGAACGCTCTCGAGGCTGGGGGGGCACCTGTGATGTGACAAGTAAGTTTCGAACCCTCGCTACCGTTCCTCGGCTTATTCGGATATTTCCCCAGCTTCAACTCTTAATTGCGAAACTCATAGAATATGCAAGAATAATCTGCAGTCTTCTCTTCCATTCTGTTTACTTTCAAAAAAGTATATTCTAACTAATTCTACATACTTCTACATAGTTCCTAAGATAGCTGCTAGACGTATAAAGGTAGTCTAAATAGTTAGTGATGTATATTGATTCTTACCGCCCAATTCTATTAGTATTCACTATAAACTTTCGTGTGAACGTAAGTTCGTAAGTTCTAAGAGTTCACAACTAGCGTACTTTATTACTTACACTTCAAGCGATACTTCAGCAATTAGCTGTTGTACATTGGAGGAGTACTTCGAATTAAAGGTAGGATTAACACTAATCATTTACAGGAAGCTAATCTAGGGTATCCGAGCCCGAATCGAACACTGATTCATTACACTACCCCCAAGAATTTTGAAGTCCCCTACACTACACCTCCTTCACTTACTCCAGACAGTCAGGAGAACCAGACAGACAATGATTCTGAAGACCATCCATTCGAAGATTTACTGGCATTGCATATTGAATGACAGACAAGTGGGAGAGGGCACGAAACTAGACCTACTGGCATTGGAATTGATCAAAATGACTTTCTCGAGATGACTATTGGTGAAGAAATCAAGAAGACTCATTACCTGCACAAACAGACCATAGTCTCCCATCTCATTACTCCCCATTACCATAAAAAAAGCCACAACCGTCTATTCCGTGTTTGGACATTCACTGACGCCAATGCACCTGACCCTTTTGGACTTGTAAATGCAAACTTTACGGATCCTGGGCATTTTTATGTTGGAGATCTCGTACTTACTTTTGCCAAGACAAAAGAGTGTGTCAGTCTGGCATTAGTTCAAACAACGGACATATCCCAACGTGGCGTCACTGTCAACAGTGTGCTTATCGATACCTTGCCAAACTCTGATGCCAAGATTACGCTCACAGGACAGGTCTACTGTCTTCAATCATCAACACCGTGTTCTGATGGCGATGACTGTCAGGATAAAAGATATGGGCCATTGCCTTCGGCATGGCAAGAACGAGGCCGGAATTTAGTAGCCAATATTGTATATTTTGTTGTCGGGCCGAAAAAAGTGTATAGCTTTTAGATGAAACATCACCAAACCGGTACTTAACTTAACCGGCTGAGTCAAACGACCTTCCAAATGGGTTTGGCAGTTGTTTTGACATAGCCACACCCAGCGACCCCAGGACAAGTAAGGACGAGACCTTCGGTAAACCTCCGGCCTCGTAATCAGCTCAACTAGGGTCCAGGATACCTCTCAGGCCACCACACAGGGTCAGAATCAACAAAGGAGAATAGATAGAGGTGAGAGAGCCAGTAATGTGCCTATGTCAACATAGTACTGAGGCAAAGCTGAGCAGTATGGATCTAAGGGACAAAAGTGGACAGACTGGGGAACTATCTACAATGACCATCAGAATATATGAGAGCAACTGAATAGGTGAGAGTGTCCATAGAGATAGATATCAAAGAATAGAAACAAGGGAGAATCAATCAAGTTGATGGTAACGACAAAGGGAGAAGCTGATGATGTGAAGAATGGAATGGAATGATGGAAGATATCAATGAAATAATGGCAATGAGAAATGGAAATAGTAACATGGAAACAATAGGAAGTCAAGACAGGGGAAATTCGTGACAATACCCCCTTTTCAAGATGTGCTTGCACCTGGAGCACATAAGTACAAAAAACTAGAGTCAGCATAACATGCTATATCTGGTCAAGGAGATCAAAAGAGAGAGTCCAGAGAATAGTGGACTACAAATGGCTCATATCTAACCAATGAGTCTATCATCAAAGGAACCTCAGTTGCGACAGATAAGGTTGTTTTGATCAATATCCCATCTTATCTGTGTGAGGTAGTCAAACCGGATTTGATGACTGACAGTCCAGTTGAAGGTGAATATATCTGTCGCACTTACTGGAGGTTCCATGATGATATCCTTCAAATGCTGATAGTATCACTCTGGTCTAAGCTTTCCGAGCTAGTCAAACCATTAGCATCAATACCAACCCTGAAATCAAGTGAAGATTTTCCCTATCGAAACTCTGAAGGTAAGTTGTCTTTGTTTTTCTCATCACTTTGAATGATAGTACTTATCTATCGGCAGAGCTCCCCTCACTAGTATCAGTGAATGCAACAAGTTTACTTACCGAGGGAAACTCATTGACAATACCAACAAAATGCGAGTACTGGATGCATTTGATGACGATTCCCACCTATATCCTCAGGACAACACCAATGGAGAGGGACCAGGCGGACAACATTGGAGTGAAGATGATGAGACTGATCAGGACAAAGAAAGCAACAGGTATGAGTGGAAAGCCAGAGATCCAATACTTCAGGAGAACGACCAAGACAGTAGAAGAATGAACAACATCAAAACAGCAAAATTATTTGTCAGCGGGATGAGAACCAGGATGATGAGCAGGACCAGGACCAGGATGAGAACTGGGACAATGAGCAGGACCAGGACAAGAATGGGGACAATGAGCAGGACTAGTTGGATGAGGGCCCCCATATATGGTGGCAAGTACGAGTCCATTGTATAATCTATTGTATGATATTTTGGAATATAAAATAACAGCATACAGTCATCTATGACTATTTCGGACGGCGAAATTTCAAACACATCTAGCTCGCTCAATTACTGTACAAATACCTTACTTTCTGTGGATAAGCATAATCTTTTTAACAAGAGTATTTGTTCCTCATCTCACTTGTGCTATCGGATGAAAACCTCCAGTACAAAACACATATCAGTGAAAAATTGTCTTATCGAGCTTCCATGTCCATTTCGGATTTGACAAAATTGCCATCAACCAATTCAGTTGCAATTGAGTAGAGTCTCCCCATTTGGATTCTGATCCGAAATGTGACAGAATCCTGCATCCCAAACGCTCATTCGACTTGTTTTTTGCTCTCAGAGCATCGCAAAGCACTCAGTCTACTCCGGTAAACATCAGATATATACAATACAATGTAGTTTAAATAATTTTCTCTTATATTATCGTCGTATCGCTAATTTCTTGCGCTTATTTGAATTCTGTTTTCTCACCAAAACACAAAAAATTGAGCATTGTAGGCTGTCCGCTAGCATTTAGCATCCAAGACTCCTGCAGTGTGTTCTATAAGTTGATTAAAATATAGTTGCCAAAGATCAAGCTCGAGAGAGCCCAATTTCAAGCAAAAAGTTGATTCATCCGAAATGACCGTGTCATCCGAAACAGTCATAGATGACTGTAGTTCCTTTATTCTAGCAATACATAAATAGCATCTTTTTCCCAGCAGCTACTGAGATTAATGTTGCTTGTAGAAGTTACAAGGCCCGTAAGGGACTCGTCCTTACTTAACCCGAATCACTGAGTGTGGCAGTGTCAAAAATGAACCTCATGCCCATTTGGCAATAGTACCATGTGCGTGGTTCTTCTTGGCATTTCTGCCATCATCATGGCATCAGACGGCATTAAACAGTTTACGGCTTAAGGCAAGCTTAAGGTCTCATATGTGCCATGCGAAGCGATGGCCTCTTCTGTCATATATGTTTTCGGGCAAGCTGAACACGAATCTGGACTCGGGTTTTAATTAAGATCCCTCGTTAAAGAAATATGAGTCAATTTGCGTCCGAAGTTTCATTAAATTGAGTATTACGAGGCCCTTTAGGGACTCGTCTTTACTAATTCTGCATTTGCAGCGGTGGCAGTGCGTAAACTGTCAATGCCCCATTTAGAAGGTACATCATCAGAAGTTTCTAGCTCTGGAACTGTCCGATATTTGCTGCCATGGGAGCATGCTAATCTCCGTTCCGACTCGGAGTCCCCCAACCTTCTGAAATTTCAAGTGAAGAATTGAATTTCCTAGTGGTAAGATAGTTTTGTATATCAAGGTCAAATGTGTTGGTAATTTGCTTGTATGGGCCTCGTACATGCCACGCGAAGCGATGGCCTTCTTCTTTCATATTACCATTACATTGGTGCTTTCCTTCATTTAGCATCCCATCATAAAACAGGCATTAATCAGTGACCCATGCGGTAAAATGATTTGATCCAAATAATACCTGCCAATCTATTAATGACATCTTGCTTCACCAACTGTTTTTGCAATTTCCAAGTTCAAGTATGTCCTATCTCTGCGATTAATCTCAAACCTGGGAACAAAATACAATATAGGTGCATTTAAAATTTCTAGTAATATTCATTAAATAATTGCATTGTCCATAATCACAATAATAGTTACTTGGATGGACAATAGTCATGTCTTGGTAAGTATATATTCTTCTGTGTTTTCTTGATTGTCTAACTTGCAGTTGGGCTGCAAAAAGAGCAGCAAATGGTTCCAACAGCAAGGAAAAGGAGTACAAGGCACAAAGAGGAAAGGTATGAATCATGAAGAAGAGCAGGAAAGTGAGACATGAGCTAAGTTGAATAACATGAGGGTGGGCAATGATTAGAGTTGTCTTTTTGTAACTAGTTGAGACAAGCTACAATTTATATACTAAATGTATATCATTGGGTATCTATTATAACCTCCTCATCTAAGATGTCTTTAGGACATGGCACTGTAACTGTATATTGACAACATATGAGTACTATATACAGGTCCCATATTTGATACAGTTTAACCTGTATAAGTTATCACAAAAAATGATGTTTTATTATAATCTGGTTATAATCCTCATAATCTCCAAAAGCCTCAAAATCATTCCAGTAAATTATAACTGGATTATAATAGAGTTGTACCAGTTTACACTTATGTCAATAGTGTTACAATTTACCAAGAACACCAGCTATTATATGCCCAAATCTGGTACAAAAAAATAAACTAAAAATGTCAAAGAAATCAAAACAGTTCAATCTATCAATGCACAACTTTGGATAACTGTTGTTAAAATTTGCTACTTGCCAGCATTGAACACCCAAGCTCTACAGATCTGTAGAGGAGAGGCAATTAACCCACTGGGCCATCTGGCTGTATATACAACTGGACACTTAATGCAATATGTCGGGTAACCTCATGCAATAAGTATTGTTTGTAAATTATGTTTTAGTATCTTCCATGATAAAAATAGTTGTTTAAAGACATTTTCTTTGCTTACCAGTATATTATCTTTGTAAATGACAGCAAAACTCTATAGGTTATAATCTCCTTATAATTTATGCAATCATTATATGCAGTTATAACCAGCTTATAAGTAGATAGCAATATGCCACAAGATTTATCAAGCCTTGTAATAGCCTCTTGAGTATATACAATCATTATAAACAAATTACATTTAGATCATATCAGTATAATGGCAACTAAAATCATTTCAATGAGTTATAAGCTTCATAAATGTGTATAATAAAGTGTCATTTTTGTGATGAATATTACGAGGCCGAATTTATGAGGACTCGTCCTTACTAAACTCGACTCACGCGGATGGCTGTGAAGTTTCCATGTACAAACCCCATTAGGCAAATCAAAGCATCTTATCTTTCCCGGCATGCATCGGCATTCATCACAGTTTGCTGGCCTCGTCTCTGCCATGCGCAGCGATGGCCCACTCTCCTTTCATTGCACTGTATTCAGTCAGATATGATTTTTTGTCCCTATGAGTTCAACAACTCACTGGTTCTAGTGATGGCTTATTGTTTTGATAAGATGAAGTTAATTATAAACCACATTTTTACTGTATATTGCACTTCTAGTTACTTACCATAAATATTATGTCTAAAGTTAAGATTGTACCATCTTGGAGCCTACAGCTATAACCACACGCACATATTTCCCATGGGACCAATTAACTGTTCCACTATACTGACGTGGCACACAGCCACATCCAAAAAGGCACATCATTCTCACGGGGCCAATTAACTGTTCCACTGTACTGACGCGGCACACAGCCACAACAAAAAAGACAAGTCTTTCCCACAGGACCCATTAACTGTGCCATCAAAAACCGGGGATAAAGAACTCGTCCTCTAAAATCAGACTCGTAACCAGGACAAGAACAGGGATGATGAGCAGGAGGACAAGGAGGATGGTGAGCAGGATGAGGATGGCGAGAAAGAAGGCCATGAAAAGAAACTGATAAAGACTGTGACAGACGATGAGGAGCAAGATGGAGAGCAATCTGAGAATGACAATGGAGAACAGTCTGAAGGTTCTGAAGGTGGACAGCAGTCTGAAGATGACAACAAGGAAACACAGAAAGGGAGAAAGACTGTGAGAGACAACGAGCGGCCTGTAGGGGAGCAGTATGACGAGAACAGCAGCAAGAGAAAGGTGACAGAGACAGGAAATGGTATTGAGAGTGAGGAAAATATGGAGGCCTCTCAACAGAGAAAGTATAAGCGGAGTAATACAGGATCCCACTTGAACACGTCATCGACTCTTTCATCTTCTTTCCTCAATCAGTATTATATCTTGCCCGATGCTGAGGGGATACAGAAAATCGAGGACACGTGGATGTTGAATGTATGTGCAGCTCAGTTGTCATTTGTCATTGGTTCATAATCAAAAATTCTCAGTCGCAGTCACCTCGTTTCAAATCAAGTGACAGACTTGGGGTATCTTTCTTCTTTTAGGCTGCAACCGGTCTTTTCTGAAGCATACTTCTAAACAGCGATTTACAACTCTGCATACTATGCCGCCTGTATATGACCTGAATGGTATGCCAGAGGACTATTGACCCGCTTTCCATGTAGGCAGTGTTATTAGTATTATTCTTTTGTTTTGCTGATTCCACTCATTTCCAGGTAACAAAATATATCAGATATGTCAAGAATTTGCTTGAGCATGTGGAACACGACCATGGACAATTTGTCTGTGTGCAATCACTTGAAGAGGCAGATCAGGTGGAAAAAAAAAAAAAACAGAAAATGCTTCATATTCTATGAAAGTTATTCTGATGCTGAGAAACAACGATTGCTAGCTCAAAGCCATATAGTGTTATGAGACACCCCAGGTTACTCCTTGAGGAGTGGCAAGAGTCTTTTCACAAAGGAAGAGCTAAGCCAGTTAGGCAACCTACACCATCTTCGTAATGCCCAAGGTATGGTCGATTCTAACCGATGAGCTTGAATTAATCTAATAGTTCCAGACCAATCCACCTTGAATGCCCAACATTGCCAGGCAACCTTATTGGAAGTTCTTGCAGAAGCTGAGAGAGGACATAGTGGCAGAATTTTGAATCTTCAGGACTTTCCCGCTGTCTCTAGTGATAAATTTTTTCCAAGGGGATTGGCCTTGGATGTTCATGTGTTGTTTCAGGTGCTCAGAAACTGGTTGGATGCATACCCTTTTCCAGTAATGAGATGGGGGTTGTGTGCCTCTGCTGATGCTCTTCACAAGTGCCACATCAATACTGTGGGTTTTGCTACAGCCTGTTCAATGCTTTCAGGTGAAAGATATTGGCTGTTAGCTTTACCAAAGGACATGGACTTCAGTCATTTCAGATCCACTTTGACATTTTCTAAGTGTTGCATTCCATGGATGAATCAGGATGAAGAGACGAGGAATAATGGAGTGCAGGATGATGACAAGTGGAGAGTTGTTGCCTTGAAATTAATTCCTGGAAACACTTTGTAAGCACGTACTGTGTTTTAGACCATTCTGACATTTCCTCCATGAGACCAAACACACCTCATTTTATAATAACCATGTCACCATCCATCTGCTTTGGATCTCATTTCTACTGCTCGTCAACTCTGTGATTCCTGTTTCAGAATCTACCATTCCTTCGTTTGGGGAAAGCATGTCACCAATCAAGAACACCCAGAACATCATCGCCTACTGCTCTACCTTCTCACCTTTATATGCAAAACCATGGAAGGTGATGAGGACTATGTGCAGCTCTGCAAGTCAAGGCAATCCATTCCCCATCTCCCTGACATAGGCTGTTTAGAGGGGTTAAATGACCTATTTTGTCTGATAAACCTTGTGGAGTTTGGTAGTATCATCTTTAGGGAACATTACAGCATGCTGCTGTCAAAAGAAGATACCAAAAGCATCAGATTATCTGGATACTATGCCTATAGAATTGTAGCCTGGCTTGAGAGAGAAGTCGAGCTTGTTCCTAGGAGCCCTGATGCTAACCTGCAAGCAACGGTTGTTCTGCCGATGTATAGGAAGAGGCTGCTTGGACAACAAGCCAGGGCTTTGCACAATCACTTCTTGAATGCTTCTAAGGCTGGAATCAAGACTGTTTCCATGTTAGCTTTTCAGGAAGCATTGAAAAAAGATTTTGGCAAAGATGTGTACTTTTGTCAAGGCTGGAAAGAATTTCCTGAAGCAGAGTCTCTTGTCCTGTGGATAGAATATCTAGAAGAAGACGTTTCCGTTAGATTCTTTTCCAATGAAGAAAAGACAGGACAGGAGGGTATTTGTGACAAGGGCAAGACAAAGTTGAGGGCATGTTATTTGGTGTATGCTTGAAGCGCTGGAGGTAAGAGTAGGTTTGGAATTGGGAGATGTTTTATTCACTTCTTTTCCAGAAGATGACCTGCCAGAAGGAGGACCATTACTGGAAGAGCCTGAGGTGCAACCTCAATCCCGGAAACGGTCAAGAAACATGTACTAGTTTTTCTCAGCTATGAATATGGAACTTAGGGTTACTTGAGCGAACAAGGGCCTGAGGGCATATACCTGTGTTTCGACTTTTGGTGTATTACTACTAAGAGCTTCCCTTCAGATTGTATTCCAGCTCACTGGGAGGGAAATATCTGGTTTTGATCGCTTTTTTTCATGTTTTTGGAACACATTCTTTCCAGGTATTAATTGTGTAGAGGGAGCCAGGGCATGGGGCTGGAAGACAGATGGGTTGTATAATAGATTCTGTTCTCCTATTGAGCTTGATATCACAATCACATGGGCTTTTTTCTTTGTGAAATGACTGTCCAGAAGGCATGAGTTTAACATACATCTGAGCTCCAAAAGCTCATGTCCAAGGTGGATTCGAGTTTGCAAGAAATTATCGAGCTAGCAGTTTGACCCCAATTATCACACCAGAGGGAAGAGTACTTTTTAAAAAGTGGCCGACAACTATCATCCGGACTAATTGAAAAGTAGCAGTGAATGGGGAAGGGGCCATTTTGAGCCACAGGTCCTTCTAAATAGGGTAATAGGCCTCTGGAGTGCTGCCAGAGCCGCTTCAGGGCGCTTTTTTAATTCCTTTTTGGGTAAAAAATGCGGCAAACATTAGAGACCTTGCGCAAACGCCAACCGTTGGCTCTACTGAATTAAATGCCGGCATGTTCATGTGACAATTGAATTGAAAACTGAATTGCAGAGCCAACGGTTGGCTTTGCGCAAGGTCTCTATTGAATGAATTAGTTTTACAGCAGCTTTTTAAAAGGTAGCACTTCCAATGATGGCTTTTTAAAAAGTGACATGTCCATTAATAGTATTGCTCAGGTAGCATGCGGGGGATGGAGAAGTGGCGCATGGAGGGCGGGTATTTCCCCACGCCTTTTTTGGGCTTTTTGACAGCTTTTTAAAAAGTAGGATGTAAAGTTATAGCATTACTTTTTAAATAGTAGCAGGTCCATTAATTGATAGTATGGCCCATGTAGGACATACAGGGGGCGGAGAGGTGGCTCATAGGGGGCGGGTATTTTCCCACGCTTTTGTGCTTCTTCTACAGCTTTTTAAAAAGTAGGATGTACAGTAATAGCATTGCAATTTAAATAGTAGCATGTCCATTAATTAATAGTATTGCTCATGTAGGGCATACGGGGGGCAGAGAGGTGGCGCATAGGGCGGGTATTTTCCCACGCTTTTTTGTGCTTGTTTTACAGCTTTTTGAAAAGTAGGCTGTAAAATAATAGCATTGCTTTTAAAAAGTAGGATGTACAGTAACAGCATTGCTTTTTAAAAAGTAGCATATCTATCAATGAATAGTAGGGCATGCAGGGGTCAGAGAGGTGGTGGATATTTTCCCACATTTTTCTTGTGCTTGCTTTACAGCAGCTTTTTAAAAAGTAGCATGTCTAGTAATAGTATTGATCAGGTAGAGCATGCGGGGGATGAAGAAGTGACACATGGAGGGCAGGTTTTTTCCCACGCTTTTTTGGGCTTGTTTTACTGCTTTTTAAATAGTAGCATGTCCATTGATTAACAGTATTGCTCATACAGGGCTTGTAAGAGGCAGAGAGGTGACGCATTGAAGGCAAGTATTTTCCCACGCTTTTTTGTGCTTGTTTACAGCAGCATAACATATATTGGAAAAATCATGCAATCAGAAAAATTAGATTTGTTAGCAGCTTTTTAAAAGTAACCCAGGCAAATTTTGTAATAGGTTAATGGGAGGGTGCAGAGAGGTGGTGAATAGATCACATGCATTCTATAATTTTTACAAAAACTACAAATTGGGGGGTATTATTTATCTCTGGGAGTCCAAATCTTCAACCAAAAGTGATGATTAAACATATATTGAATGTCTATCCTATATAAATCATCTTGGTTCATATTTGGGTTTTGGCATTGGATATATCCACATGTAAAAATAGTTAGTAGATTGGGTGTAGGCGTCCAAATCTTCAATCACAAGTGGAATGTTATCAATGGTTATGCAGATATTGATTCTGTCAATCCTATGTAAATCACCTTCTCTAGTTTAACAGATGTCTTTTATGCACTCTATCAGCACTCAATGTTGACTAATTCTTTCATGGAGATTCAATGACAATCACATACATAAGCTCTTTCTTTGTCTTTTCTCTTGATTTAACTACATAGCTGAAAGGGCAAAAAGACTTACACACCAAAGAATGGGACAGATGACATTCAAATTTATCACAAATATACTCATTCCATAGGAATGCTCAATGTCTGAACTACAGATATGCATTATTTCAGGTGTCAAAATGCTGACAAGACATGACAAGACTGATGATAGAATGTATACTGATCAATGTTATGAGAATTCTTTATCAGTGCAGGTTCCTGGACTGTGATCAACAAAACCTTGACTCATCATATAGATATGATCAAATTTGTGCATAATATGAAGTTACTGTTAACAAAAGACATAAAATCATTACCATACACTATTCTACAGGTAGGTTCCAATCCCAAAACCACAATGTGAACCAAGATGATATATATAGGATTACATTCAATATCTGTATAGCCATTAATGATATTCCACTGTTGATTGAAGATTCAGACTCCTAGTCCCAAAAAATACCCAGAGACATTGCCAGCTCTCAAATTTCATTTTGCATTTTTCTCTTCAGCCACACCTTCTATTTAAAATTAAAATGCACATTCTACAGTGCCTGATATGTGCTCTACCAGCTGCAAGGCTCAAATACTATGGGGAATTTGTGTTGCTTATTTGGACCTCTTTACTAATCTGACATCTGCAAAATTTGCTGGGTTACTTTTAAAAAGCTGCTAACCAATCTAATTTTTGTGATTTCTTGATTTTTCCAATATATACATGTTTTATGGACCAAAAAGTATGGGAAAATGTCCAGCTCTCTAATATTTTATAGCTACTATTATATCACCTGATTTTGTGATTTTACATTTTTTTCAATGTGTGTGATAAAGCACAAAAGCACAAGAAAATACCTGACCTAGGGCATGCAAGGGGCAGAGAGGTGGCACATTGAAGGCAGGTATTTTCCCACGCTTTTTTGTGGTTGTTTACAGTAGCTTTTTAAAATGTAGCTTGTCCATTAGTATTGTTCATGCAGGGGGTGGAGAGATGGCACATGGAGGTCAGGTATTTTCTTGAGCTGGACATTTTCCCATACTTTTTGGTCCATAAAACATGTATATATTGGAAAAATCAAGAAATCACAAAAATTAGATTGGTTAGCAGCTTTTTAAAAGTAACCCAGCAAATTTTGCAGATGTCAGATTAGTAAAGAGGTCCAAATAAGCAACACAAATTCCCCATAGTATTTGAGCCTTGCAGCTGGTAGAGCACATATCAGGCACTGAGAATGTGCATTTTAATTTTAAATAGAAGGTGTGGCTGAAGAGAAAAATGCAAAATGAAATTTGAGAGCTGGCAATGTCTCTGGGTATTTTTTGGGACTAGGAGTCTGAATCTTCAATCAACAGTGGAATATCATTAATGGCTATACAGATATTGAATGTAATCCTATATATATCATCTTGGTTCACATTGTGGTTTTGGGATTGGAACCTACCTGTAGAATAGTGTATGGTAGTGATTTTATGTCTTTTGTTAACAGTAACTTCATATTATGCACAAATTTACGAGGACTCGTCTTTACTAACCCAAGTCTTCTAGCCGGTCGTGTGTAAACCCTTTTGGAAATGGTGCCTCCGCTCTCTTTTCGGATTTCACAGAATCCCGGATTTCTCCGTGCCCGAAACACGTGCCTTGCCACGTCAAACAGCTTTGCTTTCAACCATCACCACCATCGCCTTCCTAGCATGCCTCTGTGTTGCCAAGACCTCAAAGCATCAAAAGTAGCATGCAAAATATGCTCTCTCTCACCGTCGCATTCTTAGTCTTTTGCTTTTGTATGGTGTTTGACTTATCGCAGGCACATCAAAAGACTGGTGTGTGCTTATCAACGTGGTCTATAGACGCATTTACTGATCGTTCATTCCAGATACCGAAACATACCACTACAACGGGTTTGTTCAGGGACTCTGCACCATCATTCAGAACTTACTGACACAATGTGTGCGTTAATCTTGTAGGACTGTATATCCAATCGAGTTCGCTTCCGTCACCCGTATACCTTTGCGTGTAGTGGATGCTCTTAATGTGAATGAAGTATGTTTTTCTTCGTTAAATATCAAAAAAAAACATGCTTAATACTTATATACAAAAGATGTCTGTCAAACAAGACTTCAATGATACATATGTCACTTCTATTTCTTTTCTTTTGCCATATCTTAATGATTGCTCTATAGACCGATTTCATTGATTCAGCCTGGAAGACACATCATCTCCGGAAATTGCTTGTCCTATGGAAATTGTATTACTAGTGGAAATTTACTACCTGCTCCTCGCAATCCTGCCCGGAGTACTTTATTGAATTCAATTCGATTTGATTTAACTTGATTTGATATGTCGACTATGCTTGCTTCGTTGCTTTCTACTCCCACTCCTCCATATCCGTTGTGCACTGTGACTGAAGTTGACTTGACACAATTGCTTCTGCCCCATGGCAAGTCCAATTCTTCATTGGTCATTTATTCCCCTGGTGTTTTTCACCATCACCTTAATTATGTGCCCTTTATGGCCCATCGTGGTATAGTCTATATATTATCAAGTTCAGTTGTGAGATATGATGGTGCTGCTCTGTTCATGGTGAACGACGGACTAACATATATTGTTGACACCATGTTGAAATTAACGTCAGACTTTTTATTGACACTATCTGGAGAGCTTGATGGAACTTCAATTATACAACCTGTATGTTCCATGAATCATTTAGACATCTATGTCCAGGTTAAACTTGTAAGTTTAAAAAGCAGACAGAACTTCATAATAGCACATGATTTTCGTGCATTGGTGCGAAGTGTAGTAATACACCACTCCTCCATTCACCAGCATACAATATCTAACGGGATGTTCAGTCTAAAACATATTGATTGTGTCTTATGCTCCAAGTCTAATCTACCTAGGATGTTACTTTGGACAAGTTCACAAAAGGTAATGCAAATGCTATTAGAGCCCTGCATTTTGAGAATATTTTTATGGAGTTTGCATGCTTCGGAATTTATTGATTTCTTTCAGTGTGTTGAACACAATGTCTCACACTTAAATCAAAAGAGAGACGTTGGTGGCGGACATCAGAAACAATTCTTGTATTCTGAATTAATCAACAATGCTATCTGTCCACCGAAGTATGATCTCCAGGAAAAATTGTTCTTTCGTGGCTACCACCTTTCTGCAGTTTCTGAAATCCCCAGGCAGTTCTTGTATGTCAAAATGCCTATGTCAGAGTTACAGCCTATGTTAACTGTACGTCAAATGAGGGAATTGGCAAGTTTGCATGGGATAAAATTTGCAGAGAGGTTCAAGGCAAAAGAATTATCACAGCAGCTACTTGCTCATGTCTGTACAGCCCAGTGTCCAAACATAATTTCTGTCTTTGAATTTATCTCTCCTCCTACATAGAATCAAGAAGTCGAAACTGTTACCTTTCCACCTCCAAGGCCTGAGAATGAACTTATAAATAAAATTATTACTGACTGGACAAATGAATTCAATAGTTCTCAGATCAGAGAGATTGGGTGTGCTTTTTGTGGTCAGCTTAAACCACAGAAAGACATGGCTGGATTAAGAATTACTTGCAAGTTCTTGAACAACCAGGGGTAACCCATACACAGCGTAAAATGGCAGATTGCCTTTGGGAGAATTGTCCGAAATTGTGGGGGAATCCTTGTGAGATTGTCTGTGCGTGCTGCAGGTGATGACAATCAGATCACAATTCACTTGAGTGTCAGAAAATCAGCACTGCACAAAATTTTCCGCGAAGGGAACGGCCATGTGACTGTACCTTAACTTGCTTCACGCGTCAACGTCGACTGCTTCTTTGCACGCGTACTGCTTCTTTCAGCATGCCCGACGTCGAGTGCACATGTGTCATGTGTGTGGATAAACCACCAATACTCTGGATCGTCAAGAAGAGAACCTTTGAAAAGCACATTCAAAGATATGGCAAAGCTGTTGCAGAACGGCTGAAGAAGAAGAAGAAATCGGAGCATAGAAATGAAGAGACACGACAGATCTTGAGACAACAAAATGGGCAGATAAGTGGACCTAGTGGTGCAGGAGGCGGCATTGAAAGAGCGGAAGATGGGGAAAGAGACTGGCATGACAAAGACTTCCAGATGGACCCGGAACCCTTCATACCGAATCCTGCACCCCAACAAGCTCTAGAACTTGATCTCTCCTCCAGATACTGTATACAGACCAATCAGCATTCCCGGCTCTCTATATCCTCCACTTGACGATGACAATGAAGAATCCGTGCCCCCGGTATTCCGAGATGGGGATCCCACTTACATTCGCATGGGCTATCTTGGTGCCGTGTACAATCACGTCTACTCAAATCTTCCTGTTCGGGCCACGGAAGACAATCTATCTATGTATCTCAATGGCCTGGAGGCAGCCAATGCAATCCTTCCCAAAGATCCAACTCCTGTTCATACTCTTGCAAGTGCCAAACGCCGTCTAGGACTGGAACCCGACAACTACATTATTCAGTACATCATCTGCCCTAAATGCTGGAAACACTTTACTCCCCAAGAGCTTTCCCAACTCGAATCCCCTTCTTGTACCGTACCCAACTGCTCCGGAATCATCTATCATGAGAAACGCGACTTGCAAGGCTCAATGAAACGACATGCATTCAAGATTATCCCCCAGGTTTCACTCATTCAAAGTTTGAAGCAGATGGTTAGGTGCAAAGGTTTTCGCAAATTGGTTCGAGATAACTGAGGAGCCCCGAGCCAAAATAATGACGACAACTTTGTCATGATGGACATGTTTGATGGTGAGTTATGGCATGAATTGAAGTTTGGCATACAGTGAGAGATTGGGAACCTTGGCGCAATTCGAGACATGCCGTTGGCCCTAGAGTCGGAGAAGAAGCTTGTCGAGTGTCGATTTGGACTCCACCTTGTGGTAAATCTTGATTGGTGAGACTTGTTACCTTCAATTACTTGACTCTGAAGTCATTGCTTTTAGGTTTGGCGCCCTTTCCAACTGTCCGCATTCCACCGGTCCAATGTATATATCAATTGCAGACCTTCCTTGTCAGGAGCGGTATATGCAGCAGAACATTATTTGTGTGATGATCACTCCTGGACCCACTGAGCCCACAACAGAGCAGCTCAACCATTGCATGGAGCCAATGGCACGAGAGGCATGCGTTCTTAAAGATGGTTTGCATTTCTCGCCTATTCATTATGCTTCTATGACAGATTTTCTGATAGGTTTGATGATGGAGATGTACGACGAGAACGACGAGAACATCGTTGAAGAAAAGGTACATGCTGACTTTATATGCAATAATTGCGATACCCCTGGTGCCCGGAAAATAGCTGGTTTTGCTTGCCATACGGCTGACGTTCATCCATGTCCATGGTGCCGATGTACCAGTCTTGACATTGATAAGCCTACACTACCCCTAGGCCTTTATTTCTAGTGCAAAAAAGTTAAAGATAAAGTATATGTTTGTGGTTTAAGATTCATTCAATTTCTTGAGCACAAAAAGTAAATGTTTGCCACTCAAAAAGTATTTACTTTGCCACTCAAGATTGTTTAACTTTCTTGTGCCACGAATACAAAGGTTTGCCACTCAAGAAACTTTAACTTTCTTGAATGACAAAGAGTTGATTTGTTGTACAAGAAAGTAAATTAGAACAAAGGGGTTGCCATGGCAATGGCAAGAAAGTTAAACAATCTTGAGTGGCAAATCAATCCTTTGTCATTTGAGAAAAATAAGCTTTATTGAGTGGCAAACCTGAATGTTTGTGGCACAAGAAACTTAAACAATCTTGAGTGGCAAAGTAAACATTTTTTGAGTGGCAAATATATACTTTTTGTGCTCAAGAAATTGAATAAATCTTAAACTACAAACATATGCTTTATCTTTAACTTTTTTGCACTGGAAATAAAGACCTAGGGGTAGTGCTAGTGGGTACGATATCAAAGGTACAGTCCAATTTTCATTGTTTAAATGCAAGTACTGATTAGGACTTGCAGCCTTTGTTTTGCGCAGTGACTATAATATGCTCAAACAAAAGTTCCTTTCAAGGAACGCACCTGCACAACGTCAGAATGAGATACTCTCAAGGCAGGGTGTCCGGTTCTCAACCCTCGATTGGATTCCTGGCTGGTTACCTCTTCGTCAAACAGCACTCAACTTTATGCACTGTATCTTTTTAGGTTTTCTTGTCCAAAACCTGCTATCCGTGTCGTTTCTTTGCTGATAAATTATCACAAATAGGTGTCGTGGCTTGGCTTTGGATGCAAATTCTGTTTGCTGCACATGTTCCATGGTTCTGGTCCTGGATCAGGTCAAAAGCAGTTTGACGACACAATAAACGACATATGCTGGCCATTGCATATCACCAGGTTACCAAAAAAACGTGCGTTGCTTTGTTTCTCTTTATTCAATCTTCTGTCATGTACTCTGGTAGCTTGGTGAAAACCAATCACTCAAGAAAGCAGACGAATGGCAATGTCTCTTGACAGTCACTCCTGTTGTCCTCTGGTTGGCATGGCATAACTGTGAGGATGAGATCCCAGATACAGAGCCTCCTGTCGCTCCAAATGAGATTATCAAAACAATCCATTCTCGAAAGTGCAAGTCTCTCTACGATGTCATTCTTATGCTCTGCATTGCCGTGCAACTGCTTTCAACAAGAACCATATCTATGTCTCAAGCAAAGTCAGGTATTGTTCATTTGTCTAACTACTGTTGAGGGCTTCTACTCCTCGGTGCTTCTCTCTCGATTAACCACCATCTTGCAATGCATTTCACATCTATGATCAAGGTCTATGGTCCTGTATACTCTTGGTGGCTTTTTGCATTTGAGTGCTTCAATGGCATGCTGGAAAAAGTGAAGCTGAATGGTCATGATGGGGGACGAATGGAGCTAACGATGATGCGGCATTGGGTCTTGGCGCATTTGGTGTATGAATACCTTCTAGAGTTGCCAGAAGACGCATCCAAGGGAGAACGGGATATGATTGACCGAATCATCAACGCGGAGGTCAAGAATCATCGAGGTGCGATGATGACAGAAATCGCAATCTTCTGCAGCAAAGCGTCTGTCGATTCTATATCACTACCAAAGCACATCAGGAAAAACTGATATAACCAAGGACTTAAAAAGGATAATCAATGGATAAATCAGCTTATTTATGGTGTCCATAGTTAAAAATGACTACTATGGCTGAATTTGACAACCGATGACAACTATGGATAAATGAAAAATTTAACAGACATAAAAAAGAAAACCATGGTTACCATTGTTGTCTGACAAAGAAGCCACTTATCCATGTATATCAATTGCTACTATGGTTGTTTGCATAAAATGTGACATTTCTATAGACATCTAAATAACATCTTTTATAAGTCAATGCAACCACAAACAGACAATAAACATTTGGCTTCAAGCTCATTATTGAAATATGAACTATAATACAATGTGTTCATAATTAAATAAAGTTAAAGTTGTCCATACATATCCAGTTTACACTTGATTATAAATTTTCAAGGCCCATTTAAACAGGTACTACAAATAGGTCCCATGCATTGTACTACTCCGATAGTGCCTACTATTACATTCCCACAGTTTTGCAAGGCTTCCTGATCAAGTTATCAACGGTGCTGGACCAACGTCAAAGACGTCTAATCTGATATTCCTGTAAAAATTAGAAATTAGCGTGAGTGGGATCAACAGAATGACGATAGCATACCCATTGAACAAAAATGTTGACACATTGACCCAGCAGGCTCGGTGGTCTCCAATCGCTAATGGTTCGTATTATCAACATGAGAGGGAATAGCCAATGACACCCCCGTCACTTGGCAGCAGCAGCAGGGGCATTTGCTCATGCAAAAACGCCCATTCCGTTTCGCTCCGAGGCGGTGCCCACGAATTGTCCCATGTAATGGGATACCCACTATTCCAGTGAGTGTCTGCATGAGGCCAAACCCCTTCTCTGAAACCTGTGCAGACGGATTTTACTAACGGTTGATTGGGATGTCGCACCAACATGCTCTCAAGTTTGTCGACCTTGACTGGTGAAACAATATTGAAGAGATGTGGGTAATCCGAAATGGTTCGCATCGCTTCTTGGTTTTCGAATTCGTGTGCAGGAGGGCGAGGTAAGGCTATACCAGATTCAGTTTTCTTTATCGTGATACTGAACAACGGTGTCTTTGATCCCCAACCAAACCCCCTTTGATATCTAGGCAAGACTGCGTCCCATTCAAGTCGCCTTTGATCCACTCGGTTGGGGACAGTTTCTGTCAGTGTGACCACCTCGTCCACATCTGGAGCAAACGTGACTGTACTGACACTTGCCCTTTGCAAGTCTACATTCCCCTGCATTCCACTTTCGGCAGGGTTCACCAGACTTGGCTTGCTTGTTGGGATGAGAGGCACTGACAACTCCTGCCCCAAAGCTTTGGATGTGTGTAGTCTGGAGATAGATGAAGGAGTTGAGGTCTCCGAGATGCAAGTCCCTCCTGTCCCCGACGAGCTTTCTGACTGCTTTGTCATATGACAGGACTCGGGAGTGCACAGGCCTTTGAACGGCAAGGAAGAGCTCTGTAATGTGCTGTCGGTAGATTTCGAGAACGTTTTCAAGATGTGGGAAGGCATAGACAACCGCCGCTCGATACCTACTCCAGGCTTGTAACCACTCAGAGTCTGAGGTAACTGTTCGCCCCGAATCTGCTTCATCATCAACTTGAAGTTTGAATCCGTCCCCGAGTCGTTTGGTACGTTTTCGCTTGCCAACGAGTGAGAACATATGGCTGTAGACGACGTCGAAGTCAACCATTTGGTCTGTGAGCACATTGAGCCACTGAGACTTGGGGAATGGTGGACAAGTGATTGACGTGGTGATCTTTCTCCTGGCATACTTGAGGTTTCGGCTGTAGTTCTCAACTGCAACCTGAGTCTCAAGCTTCTCGGGAGACAACGTTGCCTCTGCAGCGACGGTGCCAGCTGTAAAGGGGAATTTGGATGGATCAATTCTTTCCTTTCCTTCATTGTCTGACCCAGACTCATCGGAAGAGGACGACGGCGATGGCGATTCACGACGGTGTCATTTGTGTTGTCTTCCATGTCCATTCGGAGCCTCTTCTGGGGCTTGCGAGTCTCCGTGTTGGGGGGTACTTCCAACTCCTTGTATGCTTCCTCCCCTGGCATCATTGTTTCCCCCGGATTGACTTCCTCTATCATCGTCTGGCCTCCTACGTTCTCTATCGAGAGACTCGATTTGGTCCACGTATGACTTGATGGCGGAGAAGACACCACCTGGTGGGCTTGGTCTAGCCATGACAATTTCTGTGATGTTCCGAACAGCCATTTCTTTGGTGACCTTGCTGTCTCGGTAATCTTCAACGACGGACTGCAATCTTCCAACGGTCTCTTCGGGAAATCCAGTCCCTTGAGGTGGATGCCTTTCATCATTGTCTCCTTGACCGTCGTTTCCCAGTACTCCTCCTGACAGATTCCCTCCTTGGGGCTCTCCCTGATAAGTGGCCCTTGGTTCAGGATTGGTACCGTGTCCACTTGCATGACTTCCTGATCCAAGTGTAGAGCTGCGTCCATCCTGAGACATGGAGTCCAGAGTGAAATATGGGACGAATATGTGATGAATTCGGTAGAATTAGGTCTACACGGAGAATACAAGTAAATCACTATTGTACAGTAGCACGTTAGGGAGAGAGACAAGAGAATCAAATAAAGAAATACCTGAGTATAGCAGCTCGTCGCGGAGAGAGGCAAGAGGTGAGACCTCTTGATTGACCTAATTAGCTTGCTAATACTCAGGTCAGCGATCGGCTCACGGCGCCATAGCCACTGTTGATAACAGTGTCAGAACAGCGAGCGACCATTCCTCGTTCTACCTGTGATCAGGTGTCAGAATGGTTAGTGGGCTGTTTTGACAGCTCCAGAACTCAAATACTCACCGCGATTGAACTTGTGTAAACAAATTTAAACGTCGACACATCAAACTTGGCCGAATAAAATGGTTTGTCACGAGGATCGGAAGAACGTATGGGCTGCGTGATCGCGGAAGAATGGAGAAATGAGACTTGGCTCAGCTCCGACGCCGCGGAGGGATCACTCAAGGCTGACAAAGACGTTCTGCTGGTAATTCTCAAAGAGCTGCATGGCGAGACCAGCTCTCCGAGGTAGCAGAATCAACTGTGGAGAGAGAAGGTAGAGGTGCAACAGGGAGAGAGCAGTGGATAGCATGAAGGAAATGATGACAAATGCGACGATGTCAGTGACCCGAAAGGATGGAAGTGATACAGGAGCTTTGGGAGAAACTGAGCGGATCCTTCAGCGGGAACGAAAGAGCGGCAGGAACAGGATCTTGGTCCAACAAACTTTGGAGGTTATAAAAGAAGTACAACAACTCTTGTATGCTCAGGCTGTCGCTAACGATGAAGCATCATCGAAGGCGAGGGTCCATCGAATGCTTTTCGAGGACCTTGATCCGGGGTACCGGCAAGCTTAGGAGGCAGAGCAACCCAAGTTAGTCAAAGAGGCACTCGACGCCATCCTAGACGGTATTAACAACTTGGCCAGTATCAGCGGAATCATCAAGCTGGGTCTGCTGGTGCTTGAGATGATAGAAGAAACAGAGCGGTTGGCGAAGAACGGGATATTTCTCCTTGAAGCAGAGATGGGAGTACAGGTAAAATCGAGCACCGCTGAAGTGGTGGTGAAGGTAGTAACAGCAGACATTGATACGAAGGAAGGAAGAAATAGTATTGCTTTTAGCCAGTCGGTTGGACATCACGTCATTTATCGACGCAAGAGGGTTTAAAGCACTGGAGAAGCAGCAGAGAGTAGCATGCTTCTAGAGCCGGCGCTGCGAAGAAGGCCATTCGAGATGGCAGATGGACAGCGATGACCTGGACTCTGTCATGCCATACTCCTTAATGGTAAGTCCCATATGGTCCAAACTACTTTACCTGTCCCCCTAGCTACCTCCCAATAGTGCCTCCCCAACGGTGGCTTGGATAGAATTGCCTTCACTTTTCCCAGTAACGATTTTTCACAATCATCAGAGCCCGATACACGAAAGACAACATATTCAAGCGGCTGAGCTCCTGGCGACCTCGGATTGCCATGAGACTGTAGACTCTGCAAATGGTTTTCATTGCAGATCATGCGGCTTTCGAGCAACCCCAGTACGTCGTCTTCATTAAAGAAGCCATTGTGCAACTCCAGAGTAAGTCGCTGTAGAGACGGACAGAGTGGAAATGGCTCGTGTAGCCGGAACTGAAGTCGGCTGAGAACTTTATCGTATCTGGTTTGTTGCTTCTCGATGAAGAAATGTGGTGAAATATATTGGAAATCCTTGAGGGCCGGAAAACTTTCTAGTATCTCGAGAAGCGCCTCGTCTTCAATAAAAACTTTGTCCAGACAAAGTACAGTCAGACCTGATCGATTTTCCACGAGAAACCCCAGCATGGCCCAATTCATTGGTTTCAAGGCATTTGTCTGGTCTTCGCCTTCATCCCCCGCATATTCCAAGACTAATTCCTGTAATTTCGGAAGACTCGCATCTCGAAAGAATTCCTGAAGGAGGCAGATGCCATTGAATTTGACTACCAGACTACGGAGTGTTCTATGAACGATAGGATGTCTCTGAACAAAGAGTTCATTTAGTGTGATGTGTACAATGAGATTTTCCAGACGTGGACATCTGGGCAGGGGCTGTTCGACATCGTGATCCACCTCGAGAGAAATGACAGATGGCCACAGCATGTCGCCATTGTCGTGGATTCGTTGGGATAACTTGAGCCGAATGAGATTTCGAAGCCGCTCGTTAAAAGGAGCCGCAGCAATCACGGGAGAACCCCAACGATTGATGAGATGGAATTCTTCAACGGAATTGGCCAAAGGAAGAGAAAGACGGACTGCTTCAATGAACTTGGCATTATTTTCCTCCAGCACCAGCTTTCGGGCCCGCGCCCATACATTTGCTTTCATGAAAGCCGTGATGATAGGCTGCGAATTATAACATCCAAATCTTGACAGACGGATGTTTAAGGAAAGAGCTGGAGACATATCAAGGCATTTGATTTGTTGACTCAAAGTCAGTCTCCCATCGAACCAGAGATTGGACAATAAGGACGGTGTTTGGAGCACTATTGAACGCCATTGCCCGCAGACCCGTGCGAGTACCAGAAGTGCTCTCCAGGCACCAGTCTTCTTGACGTTTGATTTGGAGGTGCATAAGTCCAACGAGAAAACTTTGAGGAGGAGCTCAACCGGCATTTTCGTTACATAACACTGACGGGTACGAGTATGGTCTACGCTCTGCGTTTAACGATTCCGCTTAGCACTGCAAACTGGATTCAACATGGAATTCTTACTGTCAGATCCATCCCGTTAAATATGCCAAGTCCCGTTGAATATGAGTCCCGTTGAATATGAGTCCCGTTGAATATGAGAGTGCAAAGCAACAAGAGATGTTCTAACATTCCCATGCTATAAGTGACAGGTAAAATACAGATGCATTACATGTAATACACGCGGCAGGAGTAGATAGATAGATAGATAGATAGATAGATAGATAGATAGATAGATAGATAGATAGATGGATGGATGGATGGATGGACAGATAGATAGATAAATAGAGTTAGACAGTGTAGTCCTCCACGAATATGCCGGGAGTAGATGTTCAAGTTGTATAGCCCGCCACGGCATACATCTACTCCAGTAAGAAAGACAAGATCATTCACCCCATGATGAAGCACTATACACAATAACTGATCCTCTTGCTACCTCCCAATAAAGCTCTGGCGACGGCCCCAGCAAAAATTTCAGCACTCGACTCCGCAGCGACTCTTCACATCGAGGACAACCAGATATGCGAATTACTGCTTTTTCGAGTCGTACCACCCGCAAATTGTGCTCCAGTCCTTGTAGATCGCTGTCAGTGGTTAATATACGCATTCTAAGAAGCTGAACCAGGTCATCCTCTTCGATGAAATCTTCGTGAAGCTCCAGAGTAATCTGACGCAAAAGGGGGCATAGTCGCCACGATTGACAAGGGAATTGCAAACCCTTAAGAAGACAATCATATCTTGTTTGACTCTTGGCCCAAGAGTTAGTACAGAAGTCTGCAGAGACAAATTGCAGAGATTGAAGACGAGGGAAGCATTCAAGGATACCAACAATGTCAGCATCAAGAACAAAAACTCTACTGAAAGTAAATGTTGTTACATTCTGGCAGAATGCAGCTTCGAGCACGGAAGATCCAGGACTCTGGCAACGCGTGTCGGTAGAAGTTCTAGGCCACCACCACCATAGGTAACGGTCATCAGCTTCAAAATGAATCTCCTCTAAGTTCGGGAGGTATGCATCCTGGAAGATCCGTTCTAGTATCAAATCGCCTAAGATTTTGAGCTTTAAGATACGAAGCATACTGTAAGAAATTGTCGGATATATATCCGGGTCATTATCTCCCCAGCTTGAATATTGTCGTCGTGATTGGATAAAAAGAACAAGTTCCTCCAAATTCGGGCAGACTGGAAGTCTGGATAAACGCCTGCTTTGCGGAAGTTCAAGTTCCGCTGACTTGATAGAGAGAGGGTATGGAGCTTCATCGTCTTCGCCCTCATGTAGCATTAGCTTTAGATGGCGGATGGATTTAGGGAGTAAGGTTTTGTAGGGAATTATGGTCATATTCGACTCGTGACTTAAAAAGTGAAGCTGCTCCAGCAGAGGATTTGTGACAGGAAGCTGATTGAAGATAAGTGCACATAGAGGACTGTCAACGTCTTCAAGCACAAGCTTGTGGATACGCCCAAAGACACCTTCCTCATTCAAGACGCGGCAGATTGGGCCCCCGGAAGACCCAAAGGAAGATGAAAAGTGGAGCGAGAGGGAAGCATTGAGATAACCCAAGTGCAACAGATACTTGATGAGCTCGATATTTTGTCGCGGACAAATACAAAGGGTGGAAAAAAAGCGGGGAGTAGAATGAATCCAATTGCGCCATCTTCTGCAGACCTGACTCAATTCTAGCGCTGTCCAAGCGCGTGAGCTCCCAGATCCTACGTCCGACTCAGGGACTACAAGCTCGAAGAGATACCCAAGAATCTCTTGAGGCAATGTATCGATGCAAATTTTATCGATCCTGATGCGGGCCCCACTGTCTCTACGATTTTCGATTATTTCTTGGTACTTGTTGGTTTATGTCAGTGGACTGATGCAAGCTCGCAGCTGAAATGGCATCCATACCTTACTGCCCATCATGATGACTTAGCGTCAGTTGTTGAAGTCGAAGTAAGAAGCTTATTTTCCCACGCAGTCTCTGCAGCGGTAGTGTATCTTATTACTATATGGTCTCAAGAGGCTCCAGGCAAAGCAGGCCCACCAAGTGTATTTTCATTAGTATATAGTCTGATAAGAATATTGCGATTGGAAGGAATTAACAAGGAACTTATTACATCGGTCAAGAGCTGATGAAGAAGACCAGCTCGAAGGTTGACCTTTTGCAGTGCAATCGGGGACTAGCCAACAAGTCTGTCTGATGTCTGATAAATGGATAATGGCATCACTTGGGTTACCTTTCGAATCTGTACTTTTTGTGACAGACAGTAATCCTTGGTTCGCCGCGTTACCTGAAGACAGCTTTGAAAACCACTCCACATATGCCAGATGCTGCTTTGGCCAGGTAGAAGGGGCTGGAATCGGCTGCTTCAAAGTGTTTAACGATGTATCTGGAAGACGGAAGATGACTCGCACTCGAGCCAAGCGACAACCTGGAGATTCACAAACAATGAGCTCAAAAAAGTTTCCTCCAATTTTATACTAGGGTACTAACCATTCAAGGAAGCACTCTCTGCATCATCGGAATTCATGACAACAACTGTGTCGAAACGTCCAAGATCTTTGGAATGATGCCTTGGAATTGCCTTCACAGTTTCCCAAATCTCGCCTCCCCCTCCCAGTGATTCTGAACGTATCTTGAACCGATGCCAAATATCGAGCACTTGGATGGGTATGGGAGCATCGCGAATTATGCCGCGATCTCTCTGCCGCTTTGAAGCAGGAAGAAGGGAGTTTAGGTACTCCTTCAGACACGTTAAGAACCGCGGAGAGGAATGAGTGTTCAAGATTCTTTCAAGTGACTTTTTCGGTTCTACAGGCTTTCGGGCAGTTGTATACATGTATGTTCCCTTCAAGTCACTTGCCTTGGGACCTTGATCAACGTCCATATTTTCCTTTTGAGCTTTGGGTGTCTTATATCGACAGCTTTCCTGTAACAACGGATCCAACATGAGCTCTTCTGATATATCCAATTGCATGTCACTGTCAGGTTCCTGAGGTTTGGCTTCACCAGAATCCGTATTCGAGATATTGGTGAGATAATAATCAAACATGTCAACCTTTTCTCGTCGAGAGATCCACCGAACCATTTGGGGGAAGTGATCACGCTTGTTGCTAGCCCTCCAACCACTTTTAGCAAAATCGATATGAAGCCGCTCAAAAAGCTCAGTGTTGTAGTTATCCGTTGTGCCGAAGTATTTGATAGATTCGACATAATGGATAAGGGAATGGAATTTGGGAATATTGAATTCTTCCCGTATTTCCTTTTCTATAAAATAATCCCGGTTTAGATGCCATTCATGCAGGGCATTCTCCATGTATTGGAGTGTCTCGTTGTCATGCGATTGATACTGGGCCATGTATATGAAATCCAAAATCGCTCTGCAAGCTCTGACGCCTTTTCCTGATATCTCGGGCACCAAGCAAGTGAGAAGGATTTTTCCAATCTGCTTGCGTTCTGGCCCGGATACCTGTTTAAGAGCAGATATGCCGTTTTTGAAATGCCTGACACCAAACGCGGGAGGCAGGCTCCTAATTTTTCTATCAAGCTCTGCGGGTGTCATTACTGCTTGAATCCAAGATATTAAATGTTTAAGAACTCCTTGGTACAGTTGGTGGAGTATGTCAGGAGTGATAGATCGATGGATATCACAAAGGCTTGGGAAATCACTCCAGAATGGATCAAAAGTGCTTCCAGCGACATCAAAATTGGCCATGCAGTATTTATGGATGTTAGTTCTTTGGCGCTTAACACCCATGGGGTACACTGATCTGGATTCTTTGATGGCATTTTTTGTAGATTCACTTGTCCTGTCTTTTGGAGGACGTTTGGGATGAAAGTCTTGGAGATTTTCAGCTGCGGTTTCGCATTTTGGACAAGTTCCATATTTGACCAGAGTGACAAGACACTGCTCCGGGTAATCTGCAACATATGCAGCTAAGATAGGATGGACTTTGCGGACCTCTCCATTCCCCCCCGTCATCTCCACGCCATTTTTCCCCGCCACTATTAGAGGCTCAAGGATCTTCCTCATAGAATCATGAAACAATTGGTAGGTCTTGACTTTGACATCCACCTTTATCTCGCCCTCAGCTTTCTCAACCTTGTCCACAGGGAGATATGCCAGCAAAACACAGGCCCGATGACTCGTCTTCCTACGCATGGCCTTGGGAATATTCCCAATAGTGAGATAAACCAGATAAGCTGATTTTCCTCCCGAAAAATTCATCAAGGAAGTTTTATCTGTAGCAATGATCACTGGCGCTATGGTCCCTTTCCCAATTGTTGCCTTACAAACAATTTATATCAGTGTCCTGAAGGCCTAAAGAACATTGTTAATGATGTACTTGAGCAGCCCACCACCACTTTCCCGTCCACATTTCAGAATACACCCGAGTCTCCGACTCTTTGTTTCTGAATACGCGAGACGGTTTATAGACAATATGATCAGCCAAGGATGGATCTCCCCAAAGACTTCTGACAGCTTCGACGGTGATAAGGTTGACTTTGGTAAGCAAGTAACTAGTAGTATTGGCGAATACCGATACTACTAATGTCCAACAAAACCAAAGTATACGCTTGTGTTGTGTGAGGTGTGACAGAATATAGAAATACTCGTAAAGTGGCTTGAGTACAACTGGAAGTCTTGCGGCGGAAGGTTTAACGACGATAGTCGGTTACAATAGTAACGATTTTGATAGTAGTTTTGGATAGGAAGGGTTGGGATATGATAGGTCTTGTGGACAAGTCAATAGCAATGTGTGGCGCACTAAACAAGCTCTAACCACAGTCTGGTTTCAAACAAAGGCCACAGTCTGGCACGAAACAATAACCACAGTCTGGTTTTGAACAAAAGCCACAGTCTGGCTATAGCGGCGCTCAATCAAACAAATGCTCTTTAACTCTGTTCTATATTCTCTTCAAATCCAAACCTATTCAGGTCTAGAGAGTACCGACGAACGACACTGAAGTGCTTACGACTTGCGCCGCTGAACACTAGAGTAAGTAGGTATGGGTAACTGAAGAAAAAGGTGTGTGTATACTACGGTATATAAAGGTCGGAAATGATTAGCTAATTAAAACTGTACAGTTAATCGTTGCACCGCTGCGGCGCAATGTTATGGAAATCAAACTCCGAATGCTTAGTATTGGTTTCGTTTCCCAGCGCCGCAAGGTCCTGAAGCCAAGCCCATAGGACAGTTATTATAGAACTCGAGGTTTCCAGAAAGTAGCGCTGCAGAGGCGTACTTAATAGTAAGAGACTGCAAAGCTCGTAGGCAGCGCCGCCCGTTATAACACTTGTTACAGAACGATTGACGGTGAATGGAGTACATTAGGAGACTCGTTTGAGTGTATCCTGAATGCAGAGTCTGACTAGTATAGTGTTGGTCTTTAGTACTATAGTGGTTACACCGGCGGGATGCATAATTAGTAGGAAATGCGCAAAATTACTGGTGTACCAATAACAGGCGTATCATCTCCCCCCCACTATAATATTGACCGTCCTCGGTCATCCTTGCTACAGTTTTCACAAGTCACGAAGACACCGCAGACACTGTTTGCACTGCGAGGTCATTTACTCTTATAATTCTAGAGTGTTGAGTCTACGCCGGACCTTTGACTAGTCTAAACTCAATGTCGTTCTTCTGTCACTAGTATCACAGTGGCAAGTCCCTATTCGTTTTGAGTTCCAAACAGCCGTCTTCGCTTATCGCTTCCTGCCGACTGCCGGCTTGCCGGTGTTCAAGATTCCTCATTGAGCATTTCCTCGGATTTTCAAGATCCCCGTCGCATCATGTTCCGCCTTTCTGACTAGAATCTAGGATCCCGCCACTCTATTTTCGAGTGAATGGGTCCCTAGATCATGATGGAGTTTAATTCTGATATGTCCGCTAACCGCGTCGTGGGAATTGTCCAAGAATGGAAATTAATCTTCCAAATCTAGAACTTCCATTCTCTAGTTTGTAGGTCCATCATTCGATCGTGCTTCTGGATATGTTCTTGGAGACTTCTTTCTTCTTGGATGACTCAAAATTCCTTTTTCTGAGCCAGATCCCCGCACGCAGGGTCCAAGGTAGAGAGATATAAAAGCCCAGGTATTTTTGGGCATTTTCTCTAGATCCCGTCGGACTCTGTCGTGCCTCTGCTCTCCTCTTGTCCTCCAAGATTTTGTCCTCTACCGCTACAACTTCATCCTCTACACTCGATTCCCCGCCGCTCAATCTTTTCTCATCCGCCAATCTCACTGCCATCATGTCTGCCCTTGAAGAACTCAACGGTCCCCGTCTGGATTATCGATGCATTGTAGGCACCGCCGCAGAGCCATGGCGCACCCTTCGACTCTTTCTGCTGTGGTACCCTATCCTCTTCAATCCCAAAGGTTTCAAGGCCCTTGGTGTTCAATCCATGCAGGAGTTGTCTCGTATGGCCAGTAGTGCATTAGTATGCCTTCTTTTATCTGGTGTCCACCACCCCCTTTGCTGATTTGGTGGCTTAGACCAATTATCTTGCTTGGTCTTCTCACAAAGATTTTCAACCCTCGTACGCGGTTCAAGGTCTCGTTTCTTTTGTCTGGCTCCGTTTCTTTGAGTCAGAGGTCTTCAAAACCGTAGCGGCGCAATATTACCCCGAGGTTTACTCGTGCCTCATTCCCAGTTTCTTTGACGAGCTTATACAATGGGCGAGGGTGAGTTTTCTAGCCTCTGTATCCTCTTCCTATGCTGAATTCTGTATTTCACTTCTTCTAGTCTGCTCACTCCAAGGATAAAACCGGCTTCGATCCCAATGCGCGTCTGCTGTCCCAGGTAGAACTTTTGACAGAGCTGCCCCCTTTGTTTCCCGCTCTTCAAGTTGACGAGGCGGCTCTTCCTAACATCCCGTTAAATTTCGAATTCATGGCGCCGCGTGGCAACCTTTCGTATGCCCCACCTGTAGGTCTCTTTTCTTGTTCTCGTTTGTCTTTTACCGTGTTCTGGCTCTATTATAGGACAACCAAAACTTCGTCCAGGAGGCCCGACTCTGTCTTCTTGGTCTGCATTGGTCCCAGTGTGCGCACGATTACGTGCCCCCTTGTGAGTATCTTGGCATCTGTTCATTACTATGGTAATGAGTCTGTCTCACTGTTCTAGCTTTAAATCCCCTCGACTTCTTCGACACCCTCATGGAAGATGCGCCGCCTGTGGCTTCAGGTTCAGGTAGTGCAGCAGGTCCTTCTGGTCTCAGTGCTGCGCCGCCACCATCCCCCGTGCCTTATAGGGCTATCACTCCCTTGCCCCCACGTCGTAAACCATCCTCGACCCCCAGAGCGCCACCTTCCAATTTTTCTACACCGCTTTTGATTCCCCCGGGAGAACCTGTTCCCGAAACACCTCTTCCAAAACCCAGGCGGCGCCGGTCTTCATTCAAAGCCCCTATTGCACCGCTCCTACAAGGTAGATCTTGCCTTTCTTTCACCCTGCATATCTTCATTTTGTTTCCCAGATCCTGTTCATCAGGACTTTGTGCGCTCCCAGGTTGACCAGATGAGTGCCAAGATTTCTGAACGCAAGCGCGCCGCCAAGTCCCTATCTGCCTCTAGTGCTCCTAAGGCCAAAAAGACAAAACGTGAGTCAACTCTTTCTCTTTTGTTTGGTATTCAATCTGAGCAGCGATAATAGGATCTGGTGCTATATCCAGCGGCGGCGCCGCTAGTTCTTCAAAAAGTACGTTTCCTCTACTCGTATTCTCTTCTTTTCTAACTTCTTATCAGTCTTTCCTTCAAAAGAGTTCGTCAATTCCGACGATGACAAGTCAGACGCGGCACCATCACCCATGCGAGTGGATGAGCCTTTTGTGGCTGTTGAGCCCACCGTCCCTGCGTCGCCGACACTTCTCGAGACTCAACTTCCACTCCCCGCTGGTGTTGAACTGGAGGACACCCATGTCTACACTGGTGCCGGTTTCGACGGGTATGAACCTGCTATTGTCCCATCTCCCACTGTGCCTGTTTCTAAAGACGGCGAGCGTCAGGACCGTTTACCAGTTCCTGTCGCTGCCTCACTCGAAAACGCAAGTTTATTGCCGCCGCGGGTTCTCGATAAGTACCTGGCCCCACCCCAAGCGTACTCCACCAGGTTTATGCCAGAGCACATGTACGATCACATGCGTGCTCAGGCTATCGGTGCCCACAACACCCATGTCCCTGTCCACGCTGTATGTCCTGTTTCTTCTCCATGGTTTTTGAACAGTTTTGATCAAGTCTTCTTTGTCTAGCCCAACCCTCTAACTTGCACAAACTGCAAAACCCGCAACATCCTCTGTGTCAAAGTTGGCCACGGCATTTTCAAATGCTATAATTGCGTCGCTGGAAAGATGGGTTGTACCTTTACCACTCCCCTAGAACTCCGGCGCGAGGCCGACCAGGCTGAGGACTTAGCCCGCGTCTCTACTTCTCGTGCATATTTGTTTTTATCTATTCTTTTGGCTCATCCTGATATCTCTTTCATGGTGCTAGGCATTCATTCTCTGGTTTCCGACATGGTGTCGGCACAGATCAACTTTGATGCTGCGGTGCCTTTGATGCACAAACTAGCCTCCGACCTAGCCACTGCGAAATATCGCGCGGCGGCCTCCCTCTCTTTCATCAACCATGTTGACCCGACTCGCTTCGACACCTGGCGAAAAGAACAAAAGGACAGCGACGGTGCCAAGTACTCTGCGGAGTTTATCTTGTTCTTGGATGAGATCCCTACTCTAGAAGAAGAGTACGGTTTCAAGCACGACAACTTGGTATTTGACGATCACGCCGGCGTCTCCTATGACCTCCCTCTCTCCATCCTTCCCTTCCTCAACCGTCAAGCTCGTTATGGGCTACCAGACGGGTTCCGCAAACTTCCTGAGGAGGCGTTGGCGTCCGGTTCGCAGCCAGCAGGTCGCAGGGATAAAGGCAAGAAACGTGCGGATTAGTTGAATCATGGTTGCGCCGTGGACTTTTTATATTGCGTATACTTGGACTTTTGGTATACTATATCTACTTATTGCAGAGCTCATGGACTCAGTAGATCATATGTATAAAATGTTTTATAGTCTGAAATGTCATTGGCCTTGTTATAAGGTCCTCGTTTGTCTTCCTTCTGAAATTCTAAGTCAGTTGATCTGCAGTCTTAGCTTGTGTAAGTATTGTCTTTGTTAAATTGTTCAACTGTTTAATTTTGATTGATTGTCTGGTTCTGCATCGGTTGTTACTTCTCTGAACCGAGATTTGCGCCGCTTGGTTGCGTTTTTCATTTCGTATCCATGTGCCGCTTGTTAAAGGGTCTAGGGTTCGGCTCATCTTTAGCCACTTCCTCCCCTCCACTAAAAATGGTTGTCCCCAACCAAGTCTTTACCCGAAATCAGCGGCGCTGCATGGTATAAAAGCAGCAAGAAACCAGAACAATTGTATTATCTTTCTTGAACTAGATGTCTTCTCTTTACTCTCTCGAAAACCTGCGCCGCCAGCTACGCCACAGGGCTGTTGATCTTCAGAATCGTCTCGACGATAACCAAGGTCAAGCAGACTACCAGTGCGTCGCTTTAGCAGACACTATGATCCAGACTCTTGTGACTAAATTCCTACATGGTAGCGCCGCAATGTTAAATCACCCATTTATAGGCCGACATTACTCGCTGCACCGAAGCAGACACATTGTTGCGTGATGAAGAGTTCATGCGTAATGAATACCTTCCGCGCCGCCGCTCTGCTGAGGCCGTGTTCAATACCATGGGTCTACCAATGTCTCGCTTTCATGGAGAGGTACAAAATTTTGTGCGCCGCTCCCGTGATTATACCGACAATCATCGTCCTGCTCCTTTGTATAGAGTGAAGGTCTTTCTAGTTTTTGATCTTTCAAATTATACTAACCACTTCTCATAGGAAATGACTCCTAGCCGTCAGGCACTGGACCAATTTTTCGTCCAGGGCACGGCACCAGTTATGGTGGTATTCCTCGAATCCAAAACCGTAGTTCACAAGCTTCTATTCATGCGCCGGCCAGTGTACGAATTGCAGATGAGGACACCGTTATGGAGGACTATCGCACTTCAAACACAGGCGACGGAAACTCTTCAAAACCCAGTGAGGGCACTGAAGTCGGTGTGAGTCTTATTATATGAATTGTCCTTTCAAACTTCTGATTTCTTTTAATAGGTCAAGAAGGAATCTAAATCCAAGAAGGACAAGAAAAAGAAGGGTAAAAAGCGCGAAGATGCTGTTACTGATGATGAGGGCGCCGCGGTAGGATATCACTATTCACAAGTTGTCCCCTCCACTAATAAATATCTGCTCACCCCCTTTAGACCAGTAATCACATTCCTCGACCAGATACTCCTCGTCCTACTACTTCGGTATCCTATCTCCGTGTATCTTGTTGCAAAGTTCTAATTATCTTTTTCTGTACCAGGCGACAGTGACAGCTGCTCAGCTTCTTGAACAGGTATGGTTTGGTTGGTGTCGTTCAAGGATCTTTGTGCTGATAATTTTACCAGGCTGAAACCACCGTGTCCGCGGGAAGTGAGATCATTCGCAAACACGCTAGGACAGAGTCGCAAGGAGCCTCCGCCGCCACCATCACTCAAATTGCTGATATCAGGGATGGCCTTCGGATCATAAACCCAGGTCAGGTTCAAGCCATCCTTAGTGCGTATCCATTTCTCAAATCTTTTCGTGTTGTCGTCCAAGGATCTCACTTTTCTACAGGTGATCTATCCCCGCTGTCTGAGGCATCCCTTGTAACAGTTCTGCATCTTGCTCGCGAATACCAAGAAGCTTTGTTGCCTTCTGTTACTGGAGCTCAGGGTTCCAGGCGAGTGCTCGAGGCAATCTCTATGTTGGAGGCGCGTATTCGTACCACCGCACTTGAACTCGTGCTGCAGATGAAACATCTTCAGGGCTCTATCTCTCTTCTGCAAGATCTCCTTGGGGAAAACGCAGAGCTGCTATCCGGTCCTGAAGTTGCAGGCTTGCGCCAGCTCGCTGGTATCGCCGATGCTCGTGCTGGTCCATCTGATAGCGATCAGAGTTCCGCCGCTATAGAGGAAGCTCCTGATGCTCAGATGGAAGAGATTGCGCCGGCAGTCGCATCAGCACCAGTTAGCGCCGCTAACTCAGTAGCCGACAGTGAAGGCAGCAACAGCTCCAATAAAACCATCTAGTTATAGTTCCAATTACGTTCTCTTTAGAAATTATCTGTCTCGTTTAAATTTTGTTAGAAAATCCGTAAATCCATAGATATAGATTTCGTTATGTTCCAATAGAAAAACTGTGTGCCGAACCTGTGCCTGATTGTCGTCAAGCTAAGTTTAAACTTTTTAAGTTCTCATGCACGTAATTGAAGATCTGCGCCGGCGTAAACAACAAGCGGCGCAAGTGGTTATTCTGTATAAAACCCCTTGCAAACTTGTCCAGGTCAAACACCAGAAAATGGATTCTTCTACCACACCCTCTGAATTCCGACGCCATTATATCTGCATAGTCGCAGCCACTCAAAAGCTCATGTGTAGCCGGCGCAAAGAAGGTGGTTACTTCCTCCCCATAAATGGGGAAGACGAAATTCCTTTGCGCCGCTACTTGAGTGATTCATATGGTCCTGTAAAACCTCGCGAATGGAACTGGTATTTCCCGGAAGGTGCCCTCTTGGTCCGATCCGTTACTACCGACTTCAGGTCTGTCTCTGTTTCCTTCTATACATTCTTAGTTCCACTGAAATATCATTATGCAGCCAACCCTCTGCTAGAGCCTATCCTTCGTCTATCGATGCTGAACTGCGCCCTGTATATGAATGGCAGCGCCATGGTGTGTTAAACATTTTGCCACTTGTCTTCACATTTGACGCTAAATCCGATCTCTGTAGAGAGTGAATCGTTCAAATCTCTAGAGGCCTGCATACGCCATATCATGCGAGGCCTTCGTTGCAGGATGCTACTTTTCTTTGGCACATCTAACGTCCATGCCCTGACTGTCCAGACCACTATGGGTGGAGGCCTTTCCAACCAGAACATAGTTAATAATTCTTCAGCTATGGAGGACGATATGCCCTCGTTGACTACACCACCACCTTCTGATTCAGACTCCGACGTATCCATGATGGATCTTTCTGAAGTGGACTAATTGCTTAGTTACACACCATCGGTACTACCATGATATCGAGCATCCCTTTACTAGAAATCTCTAGCGTAGGTAGTTTCGGTATACACATGATAGTGCGCCGCTCCGAAATGTAATTACTAGTCAACCTCCGAATCCGAGTCGGTTAAGGTGTCCAAAATCTCCTCTTTGTCAACATCTGGTATACGTTCTATGGACCCGTGCGTTTGCATTTCCACGGGTGTTGAATCGTCTGGTTCTGGCCCGTTAACAATTTCTTCTAACTCAGCCTTTGAAAGGCCAGTAAGAGTCTCTAGATTGTCTGGTAGCTTGATCCTTTGTCTCGCGTTATAGGGGTAAACTCGAAAAGCTGCAATCTTATTCTGCAGCACCGAGCCATCCATTTCCGCTAACACGTAAGATCCACCTTGTGTGCGGCACACTACTATACAGGGTCCGATAAACCTAGCCTGTAGTTTTCTGTTTAATGACTTTTCTATTGCCGTATTTCTAACCAGTACTAAAGAACCCGGTTTGAAGTCCCATGTACGGATCTTAACATGGTGCTTCGTCACATATCTGAGTGTATCGTTTATCTTCTTTTGATCTATCTTGTCTATTATTCTAGCTACTTCTTCAGCATGTAAAGCTAGCGCTCTAGCTCGCATGCCGATGAGCTCTGCCCAGGACATTGGGTGATCAGGCACTTGCTGTAGCCAAGTAGCTTGCACTATGTCCACGGGTAAAACGGGGTGCGTGCCGGTCACTGCAAAATAGGGCGAACAACCAAGTCTTTTCCTGGTGGTTATCCTATCTGCCCACATTATCGATACAAAATATCTAACCCATTTCTTGACATCTCCGGCGCACGCTTTATATAAGGCTTGCCAGACATCCCAATGAGGTCTTTCTATCTTGCCATTGGCCTGCGAATTGTAACCTGCAATCTGAATACCTTTTATGCCATATCGTTTTTGCAGATACGCTAGCGCCGCTTTGAAAGCGCCGCCATTATCCGATATGATTAAAGCTAAACAGCCCCATCTACAAATTACATCTTCATATAACCATTCTCCTATAGTTCTTTGGTTTTCTTTTGCTAATGGCCGTCCTTCCATCCAAGAAGACATTGCGCAACGCCCGTGAGCAATGTATTTCTTCCCCTCTGACGCTACAGGCATGTGCATAGTATCTGCATGCATTACCTGGAACAGCGACGGCGTTGGAGTGATCTTGGGAGGCATTTTGACGAAATCTTTCAGTCGAGTTTGACAGACATGACAATGTCGCACATAATGATTTACATCATTCTCTAGTTCAGGCCACCAAAACCGGTCTTGCAGTATAGATTTGGTCGCAAAGACACCTTTGTGTCCTAAACTATCGTGCGCCGCTAGTAGCAGACCCATTCGATCTTCTTTGGCTACTACCAGTCGGTGTTGCCCTTCAGAATCTCTCCTGTACATTCGGTCGTTATCGAAGAAAAACTTCTTAGCAAAGGCCACAAAGCTCCGGTACTTCCTATCGGTCATTAGTTTCGGCTTCTGCTTTGGGTTTCTCAACCATTCCCGGACCAAAAATAAATCTTCATCGAGTCTCTTTGCTTTTTCTGTTCTATAGTGCTCACAATAAGGTTCTACATCTTCTTGCGACGGTGTTAGTAATTGAGGCATACTGGACACAATGGCAGCGCCGTCAGGACATGAACATGCTATCCTCATTCTTGTTTCATATTCTGCTTGTTTTTCTCCACTGATAAATTCTGCAAAACTTTCTATGGTCTGAGCCAGGAAGCCTCCGCGGATATCTATATCATTCCGAAATTCTTCGTAATCTAATGTAGTATCCTCGGATCCTTCTTCTACTTCGAATTTAAAGGGATTGACTTCATGATAGTATTCTTCTTCTGGGTTTTCATATTCTTCGTCACCCTCTTGAGGTTGTCTGCGAGACAAACCATCCGCCGCAAAAGTCTTTCCTTCTACATGCCTTAGGGTAAAGTGAAACATTAGGATTTGTTCTATCCACCTGTTAATAGCAGCATTCGGAGCTTCATCTGGGTGTTGTAACATTCCCTTAATGTATTTAGCATCGGTCTCTACTGTGAGATTCCTTACACCATACAATAAATGCTTCGTTGCTCGTAAAGTCCTAAACAGACCATATAACTCTCTTTTAGGTTGTGAAAATTTGGCTTCTCTTTCGTTCAACGTTATTGAACCGAATCTGATGTACTTAGTCTTCTTTGGATCTTTGTCTAGGCTCAGTTGCCTAATGAAGAATCCTGCCGCAATGTAAGACGTATCTACGGATAGTATTACTTTGCCGCCGCTTTCGAGGTCAATGTTTCCCAGGCAAGGACAGTCATTTACAGCAAAGCTGTTACTGACTTTTCTTGATCAGGTCCCCATTGGAAAGCATTGTTCTTCCTTAGTAACTTTGTTAAACCATCTGCTTTCTTGGCATAGTCTCTAACGAACATTCGTAGTACACCAGTAGTGCCTAGAAAAGCTCTTACATCGCTGACATTGTTAAACTTCTTCCAGTTAAGAATAGTATGAACTTTTCCTTTGTCTGGCTTTCGTCCCTCATACATGCAGGTGTGGCCTACTACTTGGAATTCGTCTGCACAAAGTATAGCTTTATGACCTGAAAAGGTCCCTCCAGCATACTTCATTCGTTGCACAATTCTATTCAGGTTGTGGAAATGCTCCCACACGAAACGTCTAATACCTGGGTTATCAGGTATAGTTTCATATGAACCATCTGGTAACTCATAACGAGTCTTAGAGCCTCGTACCGCGACATCATCAATGTATGGGACTGTATAATGAGGAATTTCATCCTTCAATATATATGTCACATCGTCATGGAATATCGGTACTGAATTGGTCCATCCCATAGGTAGGGTAACCAGACGCAGCGCTCCGAATGGTGTTTGGAACGTAGTGTAGTCTCTACTTGACTCTGCAAGAATCCGTTCATCATAACCAACATATAAATCCAAGACACCGCCGCAGGACCTTCCTGCGAAGTGCGCCGCTAGATCGTCTGTTGCTGGTGGAATACCCGAATGTGCGATGGTGACTGCATTCAGCGGTTCCAGACTATGAACGATTCTTAAACTTTTTCCATCTTTCTTTACAACTGTAAACCAACGAGAACGGTATGAAGAGTTCGAGGGCTCATACACTCCTGCGTTGATTTTCGTCTGTATTATTTTACACACTTCATCATATAGCGCCGGCGGAATAGGAATATTCTTCAAAACCCATGGAGTATGTGGAATTACTGGCATTTCTACCGGCGGAAAGTATTCCTCCTTGAAATGTCCTCTTTCCGTATCATTCCACGCGAAACCTTGTTCTTGGGCCATCATAAAATGGTACATCAGTTTGCGTTCCTCAGGCCATAGGAAGTTGCTTTCATGAACTTTATCTATTATCTGTTTTCTTTCTTCTGTATAGCGACCACTAGGGGTAAAATCCGGTGGTAAAGGGGAAAGTTGAGGCATTTCAGCCAACGGATCTCCCACTATATTCTTTATTATTCTGAATTTTTCTGGTAGCGCCGCAAGTACGGGTTTAACTTTTAGCACCACTGGTTTATACTTCTTGGAACCAAAGACGGCTACAGGAATGAAAGTCGCTTTTTGGTTCTCAGGTAGTAGTCCACACGTATGGTCTACTTCCGGTGGAACAAAGGCATTCACCAGCGCTGCCTTTGAAATATTACAATTACAAAGAAACTGAGAGTGAAATGTCGAGCTGATAGAAAATGGAGAGTGATGTGATTCAGAAAGCGAATGTTGAGATAGAACTGTTTTTGTAGTTTCATCATTTTCAAATGTTTTAGGTTTTTGTAGTAAGTTTATAGTTTTTAGGATTTTCTCGGAATCTGAGGAATTTCTAATGTCGAACAGGAATACGGCAGGTTCAGCGGACTGCGCCGGCACTTGCAGACAAACGGTCTCTCTTGAACCTTTATTCGCCTCATCCCCTTGTATTGGTGTCTTTGACCTTGCTACATTCGGTCTATAGTTCACCTTCGACAAGTAACTTTTCAGGGTGTACTCCGCCGGCTTATCCTGTCCTACTGCGTTTACTGACGCCGTTAGGTAGGTATCCATAAGTTCCTGCTTTGTAAATGCCCCCGACTTTAGTTTGTTCTCCTTAGACTTTCCTTTCTTCCTTTTCTGATTACGATTCTTTGGAAAACAGAAACTTTCCAACTCTAAAACACCATTAGGTTGCATATTAAAGATTACTGCAACCTCTCCTTGATCGTTGTTAATCAATTCCTCAAGGTTGCCAGAAAATCCTCCATGCTTTTTAAAGATTCTCTTTCAGCTGGCGGGTCTTTTACCGCCAATGGCCTACTCTTTCCTCTTGCAAATGTCGGCATTGTGACTTTCCTATTAGTGTTTGGACAAGTGACGGTGATCCTTTGACTACCATCTGACTCGTTCTCAATAACACTCTTAGTTAGTAAATCGAAGGGTCTACCCAATAGCATTTCGTATGCTGGTTCCTTTATAATATGCACTTGCATATATAGAGTGATACCATCGAAATTAAAGGCTACGTTTCGGGCTATCCCTAACGACTTTTCCACTTGACCATTTGCAGGCTGCATGTATATGCAGACTTCGGGGTCCCAACTTAGACCTAACTCTTCTGCTACTTTTCTAGATGTCGATACTATTTGTGACCCCGAGTCATGTATAGATTCAACATGCAGCTTTCCATTTATGAGTGGTCTAATTGCTCTGATGGAAGCCGTATCTCTGGCTACGACTACTGGTTTAGGTTTCTCTCCCGGCGCCAGCGACTCAAGGTACTGCAATATAGGATCTCCGATACAGACTCCATTACCATATGGTTGAATCGATAATTGATTTAACACCACCGCCGGAAGTAATTCTTCCACTAGTAAAGAATTTACCATCCAGGGACTTTCGGATGTCTCATCAGGTATTTCATTTTCCGTCGGCAATGTTTCTGTGGTCTTTTCTGATTCTTCTGGTTCTTGATGGGGTTCCTCCGTTCCCATCTGGTCTACAAAGTCCAGGACTAAAACTTGTTTACTAGATAGCGGAACGCGGCGCTTGGTTAAAACGCGGCGCACCTCGTCCCTCACGGATTTAGAAACACTGAGAAGTTCACTGACACTTGTGACTACACCAGCATCCATTATCCGCTTGGCTAACTTTTCAACCGCTGCTTGGTCCTCTACCGGTGCCTTGTTGCTGTAGGCTGCTCCATCTTTGGGAATCGGAATAGGTTCATCCTGCAGTTCCAATCCGGTTTCCGGATCTTTCGCCGCTGATCCCGTACTTTCCTTTACTGGTTTTTCTGGAAGATTGGCATCTCTGACAAATCTGTAGGGCGCCGCGGGCAAGGAATACCAGGGTACGGACGGTTCCTTCCTAGTTAGTTCCTCCTCATTCTCAGTGTTGGTTTCTGCCACTGTAGGCTCTGTAGTTTCTGGTTTCTGGTTTCTCTGGATGTTTCGATTTTTCAATCGTAGGCCTCTTAGCTGGAGGCCTATATTTCAAATGTACTCCATCAAATCTTTCTTTTGCTTGTTCAAATCTAACATTCTTTGTTGGCGCAGGTTTCTCGTTCTCCGGTGGTTTCTTTGCAAGACCTGGCCTCGCAGTACTCCTGGTACCCACCATCCTCGAACCATCTAGTTTTTTGACTGCCCAGTAGGGCTACTGTATGCATAGGTACTTGCCATTTCAGTAGGGGCGCCTTGAGGTCCGCTCAGCCCTTCTGGTACGGCAATCCCATTTTGTACCAGCGTTGCTATCAACAACTGATTTTTCTGACGCTCAGACTCCATATATTCCTCCCACTCTTTTGCTTGCTCCGTCAAGTATACGTCCTCTTGTGCAACTCCTCCCGCTTGAAGATTATTAGGTACTACCGGCGGGGGCTTTGGGTGCGCCGCTAGATAGTCGTCAATCCTCTTCATAGTGGGGACCCTTTGGCCAAAAGGTAAAGGCATCAGTCTAGTACCATCCCACATACATAACTTCTGATTCTCGTTCATGAAGCAGAGTTCCTTTTCTAGGTACTCTCTCTTTTTAGGGCAATCGGCTTCATAATGCCCGAACAGGAAACAAAAGAAGCATTGTAATTCCTTAAGAGACATTTTGTTCGCAGGGGGCCAGCCTTGCTGGTTCCTCGGCGGCGCCGGAGCATTTTGTGGTGCAGGAGCGGACTGTTGATTTGAGTATTGCTGGTATGGCATACCAGGGTTTTGACGTGGCGGCGGCGCATACATCTGAGGTTGAGGTGCGTATCCATAGTTCATCTGCTGAGGATATGCATTCATCCAGTTGTTTTGTAGATGTTGTTGCGCCGGCACTTGTGTCTGGAACCAACTCTTGAACCCATCAAATTGGGTGTTGATCTGGGTCGACACTTCAGTCTTAAACCCATTCCATTTCTCACTTGTCTGCTGCTCTGTCTTCTGCATCCACTCTTTCACATTTTGTTCTGTCGTCTTCATTCTCGCGTCTAGAGGCTCTGTAATTTCACGTACAGCCTCTAATACTTCTTTCTTGATACGTCCTTTCTCCGAGTACGTCGGTATGGTTTCCGACAGTACTGTGTCGCGGGCTTTGTCGCCGTAGCGCATTTTGGTTTCCGGTTTATGATTATAAACCATTTCATCACTTTCTTCTATAAGATCGGACAGCTGGTACCTGTCCTCTTTAGGAACGACAGCGCCGGTCGTGCTCTTCTTTATTTTTCCTTTCAAGCTCATACGATCTATTAGAGTCTCTAAAGGAATCACTTAAACATGCCAACCAGAGTCTTACTAGTTGTAGTTCAGTGTATAGCCCTTCAGGTAGACCTTGCCAATGACCAATAAACTTCCTCATTTCTCCGTATGCCTCCTCATCTTTGACCGAGATACCAACACTTTTCTCTAGGGCCCGTTCCATTTCGGACATGGTATTCCTTTCTTCTTCACTTGCATTAGGATAAGTAGCCAGAATGACTCGCTTTACTTCAGCATAGGTTTTAGTGGCCCATTCCTTGCCTAGTTCATATGCGGCAATACCACTCCAAGCTCTGGTAATCTCTTCGTCAGGATAGGTGTTAATGGCATAATCGATCTTCTTTTTGTCGTCGGTAATATTGCAAGTCTCAAAGTTTCCTTCGAGCTTTCTCCAGTACTCCCTAAGAATTTTGTTGTTACTTGCCGTATCTTCGCTGATACGCGGCGCATCTTTACCATGGTAGCATGGCATATTCTTTTTGTCTGCGGACATCTTTCTACGGTTTCTTGATAAACTTTCGAGACTAAGGTTGATGTCGTTTATTAGGTGTAGATTTTCTTGATCTACGATGAGGGATCCTTCTCCTTGAGTGAAGTAGGATGTTTGAAGTGAAGTAGAGGGCTCTGACGGCGCGACGCTCTGTCGTCTGGATTGCGATGACGGATTTATAGGGGGTAAGGATAACTGTAAACCTTCGTACAGCTGATATTGATGTTTGAGTCTATTGAGAGCTTCAGTCGGGTCTCCAACTATGTATTCAGCTGCTCTTTTGACGAACTCTCTATCTGCTACTTCTACTGCGATAAGTTGTTCTTCAACTGTAGCGCTGTGTACTGTGCGAAGGGCTCTCTTGTATTTCCTTACTTCCCTTGCAAGTCTATCAGGATCGCTGGTTCCAACGATGTATTGGCTTGGCGCCGGACTACTTCGTGTTGATGAAATTTTGAACTAAACATTCGGTTTTTAGGGGTAGAGTGTCTACTAGGAATAAATCCTACGACAAAACAAAACTTTTTGGTGTAAGAACAACTACTTTGTCACCCCCTCACGGTGGGCTCCAAATGATAAGGTTGACTTTGGTAAGCAAGTAACTAGTAGTATTGGTGAATACCGATACTACTAATGTCCAACAAAACCAGAGTATACGCTTGTGTTGTGTGAGGTGTGACAGAATATAGAAATACTCGTAAAGTGGCTTGAGTACAACTGGAAGTCTTGCGGCGGAAGGTTTAACGACGATAGTCGGTTACAATAGTAACGATTTTGATAGTAGTTTTGGATAGGAAGGGTTGGGATATGATAGGTCTTGTGGACAAGTCAATAGCAATGTGTGGCGCACTAAACAAGCTCTAACCACAGTCTGGTTTCAAACAAAGGCCACAGTCTGGCATGAAACAATAACCACAGTCTGGTTTTGAACAAAAGCCACAGTCTGGCTATAGCGGCACTCAATCAAACAAATGCTCTTTAACTCTGTTCTATATTCTCTTCAAATCCAAACCTATTCAGGTCTAGAGAGTACCGACGAACGACACTGAAGTGCTTACGACTTGCGCCGCTGAACACTAGAGTAAGTAGGTATGGGTAACTGAAGAAAAAGGTGTGTGTATACTACGGTATATAAAGGTCGGAAATGATTAGCTAATTAAAACTGTACAGTTAAACGTTGCGCCGCTGCGGCGCAACGTTATGGAAATCAAACTCCGAATGCTTAGTATTGGTTTCGTTTCCCAGCGCCGCAAGGTCCTGAAGCCAAGCCCATAGGACAGTTATTATAGAACTCGAGGTTTCCAGAAAGTAGCGCTGCAGAGGCGTACTTAATAGTAAGAGACTGCAAAGCTCGTAGGCAGCGCCGCCCGTTATAACACTTGTTACAGAACGATTGACGGTGAATGGAGTACATTAGGAGACTCGTTTGAGTGTATCCTGAATGCAGAGTCTGACTAGTATAGTGTTGGTCTTTAGTACTATAGTGGTTACACCGGCGGGATGCATAATTAGTAGGAAATGCGCAAAATTACTGGTGTACCAATAACAGGCATATCAATGGGATCTCGATGATGGATTAGAAATGATTCTTCTTCCCTAGGAAAAGAGATACGAGTGGTTTTCCAGTCACCACATCGATCGGGGATTTGGTCAACCAGATCGAGCATGTTCCGCGCATTTTTATACTGAAGACCTAAACTGTCCTTGACCTGATTTCTGATAAATTGGGTGATGCCCTACTGAGGAGCATACGGACATACCTCCGGGATCGCTAGAAGCCTGTCCACTGCTTTCTGGGATAATCCCTCAGTAATTGCCCAGTGGGCAATTTTCCAATTGATTGCAGAGGCAAAAGGGTGGAAACCGTTCTTTGGATCAGCCTCCCTATATGAATCTCCTTGTCCAAACAATAGCCTCCATTTCTCGCATACATCTGCATCAATGTGAATGCACTCAGCTGCATCTGTGAACTCTGCAGTATGTCGCAGATCCTCTTCATCATCCAGATGACGGCCATAGTGGCGATAATGAAGGGTGGAAGGGCCTGGTCCTGCTTTGCCCTCCTCAATCCCGTCAGCAACGTCTTCCCCTAAGGCAGTAAACTGGAACAGATCTTCCTCCTCCTCTTCGTAGAGCTCCAAAAGGGCCTCAATATTATCCTTGAGCAAGCCACACGATTCAATTGTAGGTTCCTCTTGATCAGAATCCACCTCGTCAGAATCTTCTCGACCGAAACACTCCGCATCAGAGTATCCTATGCCAATCCCAGCTGTTCCAAATTTCGCCGCACTGCTGCTGCTCTCTGCATTTTGTTCATGAGATAACAAGATCTTAGCTAGTTTAGAGCGAATGAAATTCTTGTGATCAGAGTCGCATTGCTGACCTAGATGCCTGTTGAGGCTGCTACCTGGCAGTATGAATGTATGTCATATAGGGCAAGACTCCATGATAGTAAGAAGGGGAAATGTACTGAGTCGAGGACGTGAGATGAGAAACAGATAAGAGCCAAATATATTTGCTGGGCATATGGTCGTCACATGAATAGAAGACATGCTAACTATAGCAATGATCGCCATGTAGTTCGTAAGCTAAAGCAATCTAGAAAAGCGGATGTCAGTTGTCTCAGCGGAAGTATGCTGCAGCAATGAAGGAACATACACCATGACCGCCAGGTCTTTGCATAGGCATAATGTCTGTCATATCGCTGGATTGAGCATCGCGTGAGGGTAGTTCATACCGCTGGGGGGGACTTGGTGTGTCATACCGATCATAGCCCGCAGCTGCTGTAGCAAACCTCGAGGTTTGAAGTCAATATATGGCTATCGGCATATCAGGGAGAACTTACAATAATGAACTAGTGGACAAAGAACGAATTTCTTTCCTTGTTTCAGCTTGCTGCTCGCGAATCTGAGCTACATCCGATTGTAGCTGGGCCATTGTATGTAGGATTTCCTGTTGACGAACCAGTATAAGTCTGATTAAACATTCCAGATCAGGCGTCTCTCTGTGTGAAGACTCGATATCAGCCTGAACACTGGAAGGCTTTGTTTCCGAGATGTGGGAAGCGAGCATGTTCAGATGACGTTATATATAGTAACAATAGTAGCATGATACACAAACACCAGAAAAGCAAACACAAAAAGCATGCAGCTGTAAGGTGCGGAAGGAGATAAAATAAAATAAAAAATGAAGAAAGAAGTCCAATTCAACGGTGCTAAAAGTTCTCTTCACGAGGTAGTCATACTAAAGACCATCAGGTTGACACCAATCGTATAGAGACGTTGATAAATAACCTTCTGAAAACAGGCTAAGTGCGTTTCAGAGCTTTTATCAATTACCAAAGGAAGTAAAAGACGAACCTTTCACAAGACGGAATACAACGTAAGGACATAGGTAAAGGTTCGTTACACTCGAAAGTAGAAGACCATAGGCACTGGATAAAATCATTGGAAAGGTATGAGAAATTATCGTGATCTTTGGCACACTGACAAAAGCTGATATGCAGCTCGAGATGCTTCAAAGATGGACAACGAACTATCTCAGGGAACAAGTCGCGGAATGTGTCCCAAGGAAAACGCGCAGAGAAGCTGACATTGGCCAAAACGATGACGAGGACCACCAAATTAGGTGTTTCCATCGACTTTAAAAACTCAACCAGTGCTGCGAGAATCCGGGACATGCCGTAAACTTGTGTGGAACGGCAATCGAGCTGTAAAGTCAGCCTTGTGCACAAGGCTGGTGACTCCGAAATAACTTGACAGAAGGCGTTCGGCGTAAAGAGAATGGAAAGGTTTTCAACCTTAGATGCCGTCTCATCCCACCACTTGAAATATTTCTTGCGATCCTCGTCAGTGAGTTCATCCGGCCGGAAAGCGTACGTTGAAACATCCAGAACAATTTCAAGGATGCGGAGCCCTTGAAATGTCCCCAAGCCCATGCAACATATCTTATTCAACATGGAAGTAGATGCCACCAAATGCCGGCAGTGGATTAGGAGGGGATGGAAAAGCATAGTATAAGGCGTTAAAGTAACACCTAGCAAGTTTAAAAAGCGCAGGCAAGGATTCAGGTGCTTTAATACCTCATAAAAGACATGCACTGGCAGCCTAGACCCCTTGAGTTCCAGTGCCCACAATGCAGACAATTGATACCGCATTTGATCCACGAACTCATCATCAGGATCCTCTACGTGGAGACGCAATCCCCTAAGTACCGGGAGCTTTTGCAATACCGCTTTGAAAGTGCAAGCGACCTGCTCTATTTCGCGATCTTGCATAGGAGGGGTAGGGCTCGAAATTTCTTCCAACTCTTCTGAGTCTCCCATTATCCCAATCTCAAAGCGTACTTGGTCCAAATCTGGTTTGGAAATAGGCGGAAGAGCCAGATCCAAGATCTTCAGTGAATCTGTGAAGGTTGGTTCGTGCAGACGTAGAAATAGCTCATCAAGATTGAGTTGGCTTGCGACGCTGAATTCTCGATACATATACTTTAGAACCCACGGTCCCAAAGAGTTTCTGAAAAGCTTGAGCTTTCCTCTAGATCTCCAATCACCTTCTCTCCAGAGAAATCGAAAGATAACATCGAAGATTTCGGGAGGTAACCTATGTCTCTGCATTAGGATAGATGTGTTAGATTATGCATGTCCTTGATGATGATTTTACAATATTCCCATCACCTCTTCGATTGTTTTCAATGTTTCCATCTTCTCACTGAATTCTCCCAAGTCTTCATTTACAACAGATTCGTCTTTGCAGTGGGAGGCCTTCAAAGACTTTAGTGACTAACCGTCTCAAGCAAGGAGAGCCCAGAGTCATACATCCACCCTCTCCAAAGCAGCTTCTAGGATTTCGAGGCGTCGAATGCCTGCTTGAATGTGCATCGGAACACCGTTTTGCAATGACAACGAGATTTCCCGTAGAAACTGGGAGCATTTTTGGTGTAATTTGAGTCGTTGAGTCTGTGATGACATTTCAGGCGCGAAGAAAATGGCAACTTTTCCCAGACAGCTTGAAGTTGGAATTCCATGAGATAAGATATCAGATATACCATTTTAGTTCGATGTTCACCTCGGTGAACGAAAAGTCACAGCGTGATTGTCACGAGATAAGATATACCATTTCAGTCCAATGTTCACCTCAGTGAACAAAAAGTCACAGTGTGATTGTCACAAAGTCTTTGTACTGAAGACGTACTTATTTACTATACTCAATCATGGCTCAATGAATTCAAGGTCAGTGAATTTCACTGTCTTCTTTCTAACAGTTGGGCACGATTGCGACTTTGGAAAAGCGGCTGTGCTCACTTGGACCAAGGGTAGCAGACATTTGCCTTCTGAACCCCCAACTATGTTGAACCCTGGAGCCCCATATATTGAGATGTTGCAGGTGGCAGCTATGTATTTCCCCTTTATCCACGAGCCTGTCTTTTTCAGCGTAACCTTCCACTCAAGACAGGGGTCTAGATCAAGCTCAATTGGTCTTCAGACGCGTTTCTGACTGAAGACTGAAAATTACTCAAGGCTCAAACTTGGACGTGTTCGAGACAAAGAAAGCAGAGAAGAAGCTGTCAAGGCTGGAGCAAAAGCTGTCAAAGGTTGTCAAGGCCAGGGATCGAACTCCCATCTTATGGAATAGCTTTTGAAACAAGCACTGACAAAGAAACAAGCAAGCACTGGCAAATAGACCGCCTTGTTCTAGACATTGACAATATCCTACCCTATGGACGAAGACACCGTCATCGAATACCTGCGACTTTCATATATCTGGATACCACCTGAACTGATAGAAGAACCTTGTCCATCCTTGTCGCAGTCTCTTCCTACAGGCTATCTGGTCTATCAGAAAATGTCTACATGGTATAATACCTTGCACACGCTGGCTAACGACAAGGATGCGAGCCCTCCTTCTTTGCGGAAGTTCATGGGTAACGCCATGCTGGGCTTCCACCATTTACGACTCGTACGCATGGACCCACCCGTCTACTGTGACGATGAGGGCAATGTCATCCTTGATTCATTGGCCAGATGTCGCAAAATTGATGATATCACCATGAACCCTAACACCCGTCTCGACAAGGTCTTGCCCGAAGCAGATCAAGAACTCAGTGGAGCCTACCGCTATGCATTCACCTCAAAGAGTGTGCAATTAGAATCCTTCTGGACAATTGTTGTTTGTAAGCTGAACCTGACTGTCCAGCTCTTATTCAGATAGCTGCTGAAGCCCTCTTCATGAAGCCAGCCAATGCAGGCATAGGTCCTGAGGATCTCAAACGGTTGTCTGCACACCATGCATTCAGATACATTGAATCCACCTCTGCAGACGACAAAGATGTGAAGGTGCTCGAAGTGATTACCACATATAGGTCACACCTACATTGACCAAGACGTCTTCGAGCATTAGAGGTAGTTCTGTCCTCTTCTGTTGAGATTATAGCTAAAACCATCTTTCGGCAGGTCGAAAAATCCTTCGTTGACTTGGACGCTATCAAGCAGCATCTAGGTCTAAATCTCTTCCACACACTCTTTGACGAGAGCTCCGACAATCCCAACAAATACCATCCTGTTTGCGCGCTTGAGTTGTCAAGTTTTGCGCATCTTGTTGCTACTTGAAGCCTGAAGGCAGGGTTTCACTACAAACGCCCAGAGGGCTCCAAACACTTGACTGTCGATAATTCAAGAAAGTTCGGGACGTTCCAATCGTCCTCACTTCGCGCTACCGATGCACTTTCGGATTTGATCGTACCACTCTTTTGTACTATCCCATTCGATCAAGGTTTCCAGCTTAATTATGGACAGTGAGTATTTTCCTTTATGTATCTGCATACAGCATCCAAATGATGAATAAAGAAACCAGGCAGTACAAATTAGTTTGGTATGCCAAGAAGGAGGTGGAGAAGGAGAAGGAGGCAAAGAGTGGAGCCCTCATCCCAACTTCTTCTGTGGTCGGCCACCTTTTCTTCTTGGTGAGGTCGACTCCAATCTTAGTGAGAGTGATTGCACCAGGATGATAGTCTACACCGTGGCATTTACCAAAATAGGCCAATACCTCTATTCCAAAACGCTTGGCGACGCTCCCTTCATTATGACCTCGATTTTTGTTCACGACAACTTGGACTTGACTGTTTTTTGGGGCTACCTCGCAAAAGGCGGAGAGGTCGTTTTAACGCGTGAAAAATTCTCGTACAGTAACGAAGCAGACATCTATCGCCTGTTCACTATGCTAGCTAACCTTGCTGACGAATGGAAGACCAGAGATATGCTTACGCTGCAAGATATGAAGCAAGCGATGACGGAGTTATGCCAGTATGGTTCTGGCAGTGGTTCTGGCGGTGGTTCTGGGAGTGGTTCTGGGAGTGGTTCTGGGAGTGGTTCTGGGAGTGGTTCTGGGAGTGGTTCTGGGAGTGGTTCTGGGAGTGGTTCTGGGAGTGGTTCTGGGAGTGGTTCTGGGAGTGGTTCTAGTGGTGGTTCTGGGAGTGGTTCTAGTGGTGGTTCTGGGAGTGGACCTAGCGGTGGTTCTGGCGGTGGTTCTGGCAATGCAAAGGGCAAGAAACGACCCCGAGAGGACCAGAACAAACCAGAAACAAACAAAAGAACTTCACGTTCTGGAGACGCTCCTCAGACTACTGGTTTCGGTATTGCAATTACAGGTTCAAGAAGAAACATCACCATGAAAACATTTCTCACCTGCGATAATTCGTCGACGTCGCCTGTAGAAAGCACCTCTCTCAGCCCAATCTTGTCTGAGGCTTCGTCCCTGCCAGAGTCTTCCTCCTCAGCAATCTCAATACTAGATGTATCAGAGTCTAGGGACGAACCAGAGTTAGTGGATGTGTCGGATTCGGATGACCGATTAGACACTCCACGTTCAGGGAGTATGAAAGTGTGTTCCAATAATTAACATACTCGCGCGGTCATACTGATTCCATTTTTGAAGCTTTACCAAGACGAAGGTGGAGTCATTCAGCTGCTAGAACATCATCCAGGATCGTCTTCTTACTGCATCGTCCCTGGCAAAGGAGGCTCACCGGTTGGTGACCTCGACATCGAGTCGATGGAAAATGACGTAAAATATGCTCTTCAGTTCTTGGAGTGTGTGGAGTTTTTGCATTCCATCGACATTGTTCATCTTGGTCTGGATCCGTCTTGCTTGAAATTGCAAGACGGCAGGGTCAAATTATCTGGTTTTCAATTTTCTCGACATGTTACGGATCACATGGCAAAATGGGAGAAATCGGAGTTTCAACATGTTAAGTCGCCTTCCTATATCATTGGTTCGTTCGAGCTATCGTCCTTAAACAGTATGCCCATCAATCCCTACCACCTCGACACATATTCCGCTTGCAAGGTCGTCTTGGAAATGCTTAGCGGAGATAGCTGTCTGTTCCCTCGAACGCTTGATGATATAAGAGCAGCTAATAAACCGAAACCTGATCTTATGTACCAAAAACACAAAGCATTGAAGAATTTGATTTCGCACACTTCAAGCAAAGGTCATAGCGTCTCTCGCCTTCTGCAGGAATTCCACTGGCTCCAGGCCAACGGTATGGATTTGCTGCTTTGCGAACTTACAACTTGATACTAATCTAATTTATAGATGCATTAGGCAGCCTGGAAGGAGGGGACTCATGGTGGACTTATTTATATACGACGTAGGACAGGAACATCATTACATAGCATACTACATACTCACTTCTCAAAAAATTTCTGCACGAATCAGTTGTCAACCAATTAGACTAACGTTGTGAAGATTATCAAGACCAACTACACTACAAACTAACAAGTAGACTACCTCGTTGGCCGTACTTCAGCTCATGGGGACTCAAGGTAAATCTGTGACATTATAACCTCGGTGTCACATTCACGCTCGCGAAGGTCACATTCTTATTCTGTACCACGCCAACGCGTTCAACTAGTGGAATGGAATCCCACACGTTCTTCGTCTCTCCCGATGACAATATTAACCCTTCTGACATGAAGTGTTTAGAAACCCTCCCATTCGAAACCAATATTGCTGGACAGAGTTGGGCAACTCTGAAAGTGGTGACGGCCGGCACACCACTCGAAGTATGTTTTTATCTATTTCAAGTTTGGCTAATCTAATGAAATATATCCTAAAGCAACTAGTGCAAAAGCTAGAGGGTCATTGCAAGTATCTTATCCAAATGCAGGGCAGAGCATTCGCAACAGAAAGCACACATAAATTCAGCAACGCAACTTCGAAAGCAATCTGGCCAGTTATATTGGGTCTTCGAGTTATCGACGTCTATTCCTACAAGTTATCTCCGGCAGCCCGAGCTAGTGCCACTGGCTCTGTCAATGTTTTTCCCTCCAGCAATGTGGGAATGACACAAAAGTTCTTCAGCAAAGAGAAGCAAGGCACTTTGGTGAGTACATCCGATAGTTCAAAAATCAGCTCACACGTACTCTAAGCCTGGCTTTGCAAAACTATGTCCCAAGTCGTCCAGACTGGAAGGTTGGCATTCTCTTGTCAGAGAGGAGTATATGATCAAGTTCTGTACCGAAACTGAACAAGATACACCTTTCCATGACCAATTCGAAGCGCGAGTCGCAAACCATCCAGACCCTTGCGGTATCAAACTTTTACAGGCGGCTGGTAATGGGATATTAGACTCCAAAGCTAACGTCGTGATTTCCAATTTCGCATTGGCAGCGTTCCATTTGCATTGGGCTATCAATGTGCGTCAAATTAGACATCTTCCACGATAAAACTCACTCTTCAATTTCTAGGGGACTTATTTAGAAGACAGTGTCAGTGGAGAAGAAGTCTTGAAAGATAAATATGTGTTGCCAGCCCAACCCGAATATCAAGCGAACAACATGTTGGTGAAGTACACACAAGCAAATCTATGCTCTCCTCTACATTTAGCATTGTTTGGAAGTTTTGCACTCTTGTTAACGGACACAAAGCTTTACGCAAAAAGCGCACCTACTAGGCCATTGCTGTTCTCCGTAAGACTCTCCGCATAAAGAATACAGTTGTAGGAACTGAATCCGTTCTTCCAGCTTTTTGAAGCACTTGGCAATGACCTTCCGTCATGTCTGCGGGATTTTCAGATGTGCATTAAGGAGCTTCTTTGGCGTTGTGCTCTGGAAAATTTTGGTATTCGAGATGCAATAATACAGGCGAAAGGTAACATCCTCGGGCGTCACGATGCAGCATGCAGGGAGGTTGGTGTAGACTTTTTTAAATTAGGTGGGCAAATTCTTTTCTAATCATTCTCTGGTATTGACAATACGCGTCTTAGATACAATAACCTCCGATGCATTTGATGACGATTCCCACCTATATCCTCAGGACAACGTCAATGGAGAGGGACCGGGCGGACGACATTGGAGTGAAGATGATGAGACCGATCAGGATGAAGAAAGCAACGGGTATGAGTGGAAAGCCGGAGATCCAATACTTCAGGAGAACGACCAAGACAGTAGAAGAGGTGATAAGAATGAACAACGTCAAGACAGCCAAATTATTTGTCGGCGGGATGACAACCAGGATGATGAGCAGGACCAGGACCAGGACGAGAATGGGGACGATGAGCAGGACCAGGACAAGAACAGGGATGATGAGCAGGAGGACAAGGAGGATGGCGAGAAAGAAGGCCATGAAAAGAAACTGATAAAGACTGTGAGAGACGATGAGGAGCAAGATGGAGAGCAGTCTGAAAATGATGATGGAGAACAGTCTGAAGGTTCTGAAGGTGGACAGCAGTCTGAAGGTTCTGAAGATGATGGAGAAGGTTCTGAAGATGACGATAGGGAGCAGTCTGAAGATGACAACAAGGAAACACAGAAAGGGAGAAAGACTGCGAGAGACGACGAGCGGCCTGTAGGGGAGCAGTATGACGAGGACAGCAGCAGGAGAAAGGTGATAGAGACAGGAAATGGTATTGAGAGTGAGGAAAATATGGAGGCCTCTCAACAGAGAAAGTGCAAGCAGAGTAATACAGGATCCCGCTCAAACATGTCATCGACTCTTTCGTCTTCTTTCCTCAATCAGTATCATATCTTGCCCGACGCTGAGGGGATACAGAAAATCGAGGACGCGTGGACGTTGAATGTACGTGCAGCTCAGTTGTCATGTGTCATTGGTTCATAGTCAAAAATTCTCAGTCGCAGTCACCTCGTTTCGAATCAAGTGACAGACCTGGGGTATCTTTCTTCTTTTAGGCTGCAACCGGTCTTTTCTGAAGCATACTTCTAAACAGCGATTTACAACTCCGCATACTATGCCGCCTGTATATGACCTGAATGGTATGCCAGAGGACTATCGACCCGCTTTCCACGTAGGCAGTGTTATTAGTATTATTCTTTTGTTTTGCTGATTTCACTCATTTCCAGGTAACGAAATATATCAGATATGTGAAGAATTTGCTTGAGCATGTGGAACATGACCGCGGACAATTTGTCTGTGCGCAATCGCTCGAAGATGCAGACCAGGCGGAAAAAAACAGAAAATGCTTCATATTCTCACTCTCTCACGCACAGTATGAAAGTTATTCTGATGCCGAGAAACAGCGATTGCTAGCTTGAAGCCATATAGTGTTACGAGACACCCCAGGTTACTCCTTGAAGAGCGGCAAGAGTCTTTTCACAAAGGAAGAGCTAAGCCAGTTAGGCAACCTACACCATCTTCGTAATGCCCAAGGTATGGTCGATTCCAACCGATGAGCTTGAATTAATCTAATAGTTCCAGACCAATCCACCTTGAATGCCAAACATTGCCGGGCAACCTTATCGGAAGTTCTTGCTGAAGCTGAGAGAGGACGTAGTGGCAGAATTTTGAATCTTCAGGACTTTCCCGCTGTCTCTAGTGATAAATTTTTTCCGAGGGGATTGGCCTGGGATGTTCATGCGTTGTTTCAGGTGCTCAGAAACTGGTTGGATGCATACCCTTTCCCAGTAATGAGATGGGGGTTGTGCGCCTCCGCTGATGCTCTTCACAAGTGCCGCATCGATACTGCGGGTTTTGCTACAGCCTGTTCAATACTTTCAGGTGAAAGATATTGGCTGTTAGCTTTACCAAAGGACATGGACTTCAGTCATTTCGGATCCACTTTGACATTTTCTAAGTGTTGCACTCCATGGATGAATCAGGATGAAGAGACAAGGAATAATGGAGTGCAGGACGACGACAAGTGGAGAATTGTTGCCTTGAAATTAATTCCTGGAAACACTTTGTAAGCACGTACTGTGTTTTAGACCGTTCTGACATTTCCTCCAGGTTGATGAGACCAAACACACCTCATTTTATGATAACCATGTCACCATCCATCTGCTTTGGATCTCATTTCTACTGCTCGTCAACTCTCCGTGATTCCTGTTGTGGAATCTACCATTGCTTCGTTCGGGGAAATCATGTCACCGATCGAGAACAGCCGGAACATCATCACCTACTTCTCTACCTTCTCGCCTTTATATGCAAAACCATGGAAGGCGATGAGGACTATGTGCAGCTCTGCAAATCAAGGCAATCCATTCCCCATCTCCCTGACATAGGCTGTTTAGAGGGGTTAAATGACCTATTTTGTCTGATAAACCTTGTGGAGTTCGGTAGTATCATCTTTAGGGAACATTACAGCAGGCTGCTGTCAAAAGAGGATACCAAAAGCATCAGATTATCTGGATACTATGCCTATAGAATTGTAGCCTGGCTTGAGAGAGAAGTCGAGCTTGTTCCTAGGAGCCCCGACGCTAACCTGCAAGCAACGGTTGTTCTGCCAATGTATAGGAAGAGGCTGCTTGGACAACAAGCCAGGGCTTTGCACAATCACCTCTTGAATGCTTCTAAGGCTGGAATCGAGACTGTTTCCGCGTTAGCTTTTCAGGAAGCGTTGAAAAAAGATTTTGGCAAAGATGTGTACTTTTGTCAAGGCTGGAAAGAATTCCCTGAAGCAGATTCTCTTGTCCCGTGAATAGAATATCTAGAAGAAGACGTTTCCGTTAGATTCTTTTCTGATGAAGAAAAGGCAGGACGGGAGGGTATTTGTGACAAGGTGGAGACAAAGTTGAGGGCATGTTATTTGGCGTATGCTCCAAGCGCCGGAGGTAAGAGTAGGTTCAGAATTGGGAGACGTTTTATTCACTTCTTTTCCAGAAGATGACCTGCCAGAAGGAGGACCATTACTGGAAGAGCCTGCGGTGCAACCTCGATCCCGGAAACGGTCACGAAACACATACTAGTTTTTCTCAGCTCTGAATATAGAACTTAGGGTTACTTGAGCGAACAAGGGCCTGAGGGCATATACGGTTCGACTTTTGGCGTATTACTAATTCCAGCTCACTGGGAGGGAAATATCTGGTTTTAGTCGCTTTTTTCATGTTTTTGGAACACGTTCTTTCCAGGTATTAATTGCGTAGAGAGAGCCAGGGCATGGGGCTGGAAGACGGATGGGTTGTATAATAGATTCTGTTCTCCTATCGAGCTTGATATCACAATCACGTGGGCTTTTTTCTTTGTGAAATGACTGTCCAGAAGGCATGGGTTCAACATACATCCGAGCTCCAAAAGCTCATGTCCAAGGTGGATTCGAGTTTGCAAGAAATTATCGAGCTAGCAGTTTGACCCCAATTATCAGGTCTCGGAACCAGAATTTGACCGGCTTTGCAAACTGCGCTCACTTGACTTGCGTCTTTTGCACTTCAAGTGTCTGAGGCCAGGATTGTGGCTTAATGACGAGGTTGTGAACTATTTCATTGAAAAATGGTGCGGCAACAGTCCAGAAACTCTTGGCATGACCACTTTCTTTGCTCCAAAATTTCTGTTCCTTTCAAGAACGTGTTCACAAGCAATTGGAGATAGCGAATTCGCAGATCCTCAGCGTTTGGGACAGCTACAAAAGTGGATAAAGAAGAGAATTGTCAGTGATTTTTGAGCCCACGAAATGTGTATTACTGACTCTTATTATTAGATAAAGCTCAATATACAGGACTGGAGCTATGTCCATATTCCGATAAACGAGTCAAACGTACACTGGTACTCTGCCGTCATTGATTTCAACAGGAAAAAAATTGCAATTCATGACAGCATTGAAAGTAAAGTGAATAACCCTCTTGAATCAAGCCGCGCTTCACTTATGATAGTAAGTAGAAGCTCCAGCCTCTCATTTGCTGCATCAGGTTGCTAAGTCTAAAATAGGCACTTATGTGGCTGACAGAACGGTGATGAGTCATTATTTTAGTGGAAAGAACCCCACCAAAACAAACAAAACACTCTTAATTGTTTGAGGTGCTCGTGAACAGATACAATGTTCTTAGGAAAAAGTACACTTTTGATTTAACACACTTTGTAAGACTTTTGGGTTTTATAACAGAAGGTATATCACAGACACAATAAACAAATCAAGTTCAATCACTTTCTACCAAAACAGTACTTCAGATTCAATGCAGATGTTCAGTCAGATCAGATTTCAGCAGTAGTCCAGTATTCAGACAGACAGACAGTTCAGATTCAACAGTAACAACAGTATAGATTCACAGTATATTTTGACTTTAGAGGTGATCAACCTTGGGTTCGCTTATTTATAGGTTTAGAGCTTACACTAGTAGGTTATATTCACGATGGCCCAAAGCTATAAGCTCCAGACGCTCGCTAGTGTACTGTACAATGCGTCACTACTTTTCTACTGTACAACCTACCTACTTTTATACCTATTCTACAATATATTTGAATGTCCGCTAAAATACTATTATAATAATACAAAATTATCGTTCAGTAGGTGTATCGAGTCTAATCATTCCTTATAAGTATATTTTCTCCCTTTCTTGCCCATTTTATTGTATAGATTTTGTAGGAAAATGTAGATCCCTACAGCTTTTTACTTCCCCTGGTTTCAGCATTTTTAACTCGGTAGCGGGCGATCGTAATGCTCCACTACACTGCGGTTGTCACTCCTGATAGTCTCGGTAGAGCGATTGGTCGGATTCCCATTATCCAGCTACGTTCGGTACTCCCGGACTATAATACTTTTACTTTCTCTTTTTATTATTGTGGCGCTACCGAAAGTCCTTGGTTAACTATTCCTTTGATAGTATTCTCTCTTCGGTAGTGCAGTTCTAATCAACGGATTAGTATACCCGATGATACATTGTAGATCGATAGCATTCGATCTATAGTTTCACTCCTAAAACCGATTGTATCCCGTTCTACCGAATGCCATTCTTACCAGTCTCGGTAGAGTTTCTCTCTTTAGTATTGGTCCAAGGTATTATCCTCGGTACTCTGATTGTTATTATTCTCTCTCTTTTTGTAGTATTCGGTGGACTACTGAACAGTACTTTAGATAGTAGTCTATTCATTTCCATAGTATACTTGACGATTGTACTGATCTTAGAACGCTTTGTCTGATCACTGTTTCGGTAGATCTATTCCATTTCGATCTTTACCCTCCTGATGCATTTATCACAAGATTGCTACTACCGGTCTTTAGTCTTCAATTACTGAGTCGGTAAATCCCTTGAGTCGTACAAGTACACAACTAGTTTAAGTAGGAATTTGAAGTTAACTTAGTAACTTCGATAGGGTGGATCTGCTACTATAAACTGTTTCATTCGGTAGTACATCTGTCATAGTATTCAGGATAAGTTAGATCTCTATCCGTTCATACTTAACATTATTACTACCGAATGGTCTGCAATACTTAATACTTTAACTAGCAGTTCGGGCTCACTCTAGTCCTTTATTACCCATTTTACACAAGATAATGTGCTTTATTCATCCAAAAATAGTATCTAAAATGCGATTTTTGACGGCGTATCAACGGTTGGGAGAATACCGTGGACAAACCATTGACCTCTCAGACCTTGAGTCAAATTGGACTTATGACATATACGCACCAGTACTGGGCTTCTCACTATTTTACGTGGCTCACTGACTTACTGAAATAGACTCCGACTCAGATCAATGCCCATGATTGCGGTATACACATGTTATGGCATCTTAAATGTTTAATCGATTTAGGAGCAGTACTGGTAAAAACTACTCTTGTGCACTATCAGTTATGTGGAGATTTGATAGAGAAAAGGTTGTCGATGGCTCGAGAAGTCCTTGTGGATCTGAACATGTTTAACGATGCTTACTAGTTTTTTGTTTGTCACTATTTCAAGTTCGAATTCGCTGTCACGTTGCAACTCCTACTTACTTTCTTACTTTCTACTTTCTTACTTTCTACTTTCTGTCCATCTTCCATGCCTCCTAAAGCTAAGAAGCTTCGAAGCACTGCATCGGACTCTGGGCACGAGGCTGATTCAGCTGGGGTGACGACTCGCGCAGCTAGCAAGATTAAAGGAGCTGTGGCAAACACTGTCCTGAAAGGGAAGCCTGCGACTTCGAAACCTGCCATTGCAAAGACTACTGCGAAGGCCTGCATCCCTACAGAACGGGCAAAACAAACCTTCTTCAGCTTCGACCCCCAAGTCTTTGGCTTCAAATGTTACCGGGCCCGCATCCCTACGAAAGGGGAACACAGAAAAGCCCTCGTCCAGGACTAAGGTCAGACCTTCCTCAGCTTCGACCAGTAATTCTTCGGCTTCGAACATAATCACGAAAAAGCCGTCGTCCAAGATCAAGGGCAGACCCTTTTCAGCTTCGCCCGCCGAGTCTTTGGCTTCGAACATCCAGGCCTCAATTTCAAAGGCATCAGAATTAAGGGCTTCTTTGGAGAACAGTTACCGGAAGAGAAGAAGGTCAGATGGAGGGGCAGATGGTACCGAAAGTAAGCTGACTTTATTCTTGCTTTGTATGTCCTTCAAACTCCCTCTAGATACACTGAACGAGCAGGGCTGCGAAGAGCCCAACAAGGAAAAAGGAAAGTTTCATTTGTGTCGACATTGGCAGCTCTGATAAAGTATTCAGGTTCTAGAGACGATCTTGATGCCAACGAAAGGGCTCTTTTTGATTCAATGAAAGAAGACTGTTCTGCTGGTGGTGATGCTGATGTTGAGGAGGATGACGGGGATGTCGAGGAGGAGAATGATGAAGACATGGCCGAAGAAGGCAAGTTTCCTATGAATACAATACGTTGCTATTGACTGTTCACCAGAACACCCAGCCCAGATGTCTGAAGGTGACAACAATAACTTGTACATAGAAGACTCCGATGAGGAAGAGATCAATGAAGATTTAGAAAGGGTATGTATTTTGTCTTTACGGTAGCAAGCTGATAATTCCTCCATCCCCTAGATGACAACGGTTGACATTCCATTAAAGCGAGTGAATAAAAACTCAGGAAATGTCACTGCACCCATACGTCTTCCCCAGAAGATCACGAGAGCTTGTTTCCAGTCTCCCCAGGTGAGGCACCTTGCCAAATTTGGGAAGAAAGCAGTACGGCTTGCCACTGTGGTCTCAAATGCTTTTCCTGAGGACACGTCAGTGTGTTGGAGAGTTTTACTCGAAGCGGCCAGAGAGTGTGGCGATGAAGAGTACCTTGCAACGATTGAAGAGGTGGAAAAGAACAACCAAGAACTTGATCTACTTCTCCGATATGTGACCTAGATATCTGCTACTGTGGATGTGGGCTAATTCTACTTTATAGATGTCATATGGAAGTGTTGATGCAAGATACAAGTTCAAGAGAGTCTCCGCTCCCATTATTCTAGCTCACTATGGTTTTTCTGAACCACGCGCCACTGCTATGAAAGTACGACGTAAACGTGGCAAAAACGCGGTGGTGAGTCGTTGGCACAGAATGTTACTAATGCATTTAATATTTGTTTAGGAGGTCATCATACCTTGGCTTGTGGCAGATCAGAAATATCATCATAGCGATATAGACCCTGAGGTACCTTCTACACTCGTTGTAGAATTGCGTCTGATCTATCTCTCCCAGCTCCTGTTACTGAATTCTGAGACCCCTTTTATGAACCAACTTTTACCGAAGATTTTGCAGACGTATCTGTCTGGTTCGGTAGACAGGCCCTTGCTTACTTACCTGTTGGAGGCGAAATCTATTCCGGCACCTTTAGTTGCCTTGCTTTGTACAACGGCAATTCTTTTTCTCTGATTCTTTTATTTCGTGCTGATGTTTTTCAATATAGATCACTCATGTTTTGACTGAGTATTGCTCAGGCTTTAAAAGTACCAGCTATTTTTCCGAAAAGAATGCCGGACCTGAGTGAGTCAAAAGAGTATTTCTTCTTTCTTGGTAAAAATGAGCTTTGACAGGTACCGTTTGATTTGCAAGAGCCTTAGACGACTGGAGCAATCATCTCCGCTATACTACAAGAATGTTCTTCGATACATGTACATGAAAATAGGGTGAATCCCTATCTCATGAAACCGTATCTGTACTGACGTTCTTGTTCATTATCTAGTGAAATTGGACAAGAGGAAGACCCGGCGGATCTTGATTACCGGGCCCTTGAGGAGAAAGTGAAATCCTTATTTCCTGGACTAGACAATGATGACGACCAAGAAAGCTTGGCGCATGGTCCTGACAGAGAAGGGGCATGTAAGGAGGAAGGGAGCTCGTAGAAGGTTTGCACCTTGCGTCTGCTTTTGTTTTTGTTTTGGATGTCATTACTGATTCTGCTGCTAGCATCGGCATAAATTGTCTCGCTTTGGTTTTGTTACGGTTAGGGTTTCCGCCAAGGGTGAGATTGGGCTGACAGGCGCGTTGAATTGAGCACGAGCATTTTTATATATATCATCCTGTTTATGTATCGTCCCGTTTATATATTGTCCCATTTATATGTTGTCCCGTTTATCCCATTTATAAACTTTAGAGTGACCAAATGAACCCAAAGTTCTGCCGATAGTGCATCAAAAAATGTATCATTGTGTATCTGTTGTATACCCATGGACATTCAACAAAGTGAGAAATATCATCTTGTTGAAGAACTTTAGAGTGGTGAAATGAGCCCAAAAAGATGGCTATTTTGTATCTATTGTATACTGATAGACAGTCAAAAAGAGCACAAGAAATTGTCTAATATATATCAAATTTAGCTCTTTAAAGTGTCAAATTTAGCTCTTTAGAGTGTCAAATTGCAGTCAAAAGATTGTCAAAAGTATTGTTATTGCCAGTTGAAGAGAGGCAAAAATATGCCAGAAGACAGTCAAAAAAATCAACAAGAAGTGTTAAAAGTATGTTTAAGGCAGCCAAAAACTACTGAAGCTCATCTATAAGACCACCAAAAGTATGCATTAAAACATTCATAGCTGTAAAAAATATCTCTGAGGATTGTCTGAAGGAAATCTTTAAGTGCTAGTAAGTTTGCCTTAAAGACATCTCTGACCTCCATTGACAAACATGTAATCGAGCAACAGATTGACCTTATGCTATGGAGGTCAAAAACATTCATGGTGCTGGTGGAACCCATGTAATCCATGAATGTTTTTTTGATTCTACCAACTGACATTTGAGGCATCTTTTTCATAGGATTGATGCCCATTGGTTCAAAAGCTTTTTCCTCATGCAACTCTCCAAGAATCCTCAGAATCTATTGTCTTTACCTCTACGTGGAGCTCCAGACAATACCACTACCATCTATTCTCTGCTCTATGAATACTACCGTGACTTGTGGCCTGAGCTCAATCTTCAGCACCAGGGTTCAGCACTGGATGGTACACCTTTCATCGCCTCACAAGTAGCTCGTCGACTGTCTTATGTCTGCAAACATGGAATACAATATGGCTGCACCACAAACAATTGGACCCAAGCAGATACTATGGCGTTTATGGCACAGAATGGCGGCCGTGTTCCTGTACAGATTGAAGAACTTTTTGTCGTCAAGATACCAGATACTGCAAAGCCGCCTCATGTTTGTGCAATTGTTCGGCGACTGTGCTCTGATAGAAACATTCCAGTCATGCCTTGGCATCTTTAGTAGGCCAATTATGCCATGCTCTCTTGAAGTGCTAACTTTATTCAGTTCAGATGTCCTTGGTATTCAAGTATGTTACGCAGATGACTTTCATCCTTTCGAGGTTATTTCCGCATCCTCAATAGACTGTCCCTTAGCAAAAGTCGAAGCTGATCACCACTGTATTGAAAAACGACTGTGCATAACAATTTCATTTGACCACGTATGTACTAACTAATTCTGCAAGCTATTTGAGCTAATTACAATGAGTTTAGAGCGGCGCTGAGCCCCAAGAATATGATGATGATGATTAATCTGCTCTACCTTTACCCTTCGAATTCTTGACCTTCTTTGTTTTCTTGTTCTTTCGCTCACCTGCCTCCTCTGACTTTGCCTTTCGCTCATCTCTCTTTCGTTTCTTCTCGTCCTTGATGGTACCCCTCAACTCCTCGACATCTTCAGGATCAACATCTTCATTCCACTTCTTCCCGTTATCAACAATATAATGTTCAGTGTTGTAGTCACCATTTTCCTCAAGCCATTTTTCATCGACCATCCATCTAGCACCAATTGGCTTAGCGATATGGCGAATCAGCTGCTTTTTTGGCCCACCAGCAACCCTTCAGTGACTTTGGGTGGGGTTAGGATCAGGTAATGAATCGACGGTGGAGAACAAAGTCTTGAGCTGACATATTGACGGATTAATACCAGAGGACTAATTGGCTAAATTGACTTACAGTATCAGAACGCCAGGCTGGGGCCTGTGACAGGTACGTGTCTGCCACCAGTGCTCCGCTCTCATCATAGAAGTTGTCATCATCACTCATCCATGTGACTGCAAACGCATCATCGTACTTCTCTTCTTGAACCCACTGCTTGTCTTTCGGAACCAGTTTACTTGTTCGCTTGCAAATCCATGTCTTCAATTTTTGTCAAGTTTTCAGTAAGTACATGTCGCTATCATTCATTAGAAACGACTTACCCCCATGCCTCGATTGTCATGAGTTAGGTTATCAAGTGGTGCCTCCTCTCCAGCAGTCTTGGTCTTCTTTACTGTGCCTTGATAAATTTTTCGCAGTGCGTCAAACTTTCCTTCGAATTTCTTCTTCAGATCATTGATATACACAGCATCCAGGAGTGCCTTCGAGCCTCCGATGTAGGTATGTCCACATTCCTTTGCATAACGGGCAAGCGTAGTAATCTTCTGATCATTCTCTTTGTCTTGCTTAGTGGTCTTCTTGAAGTTGAAACGAACTTGACGGTACTTGTCGTTGTCGGAGATGAGGTCAAGCTCAGAATCGGCCTTTTTATGCTCTCCCTGCCACTCTCGAAGACTCTCCTGCGTCCACGTCCTAGTGCCAAGAAAAACCTTGAATACCTCTCCAACAACCTCCTGTATATATCACTAGAGGTCAGTTCTGGCTACTGGCTAGTATTATATTCAGACTCACGTTGATCTTCCTGCTCATCATTGCCTGCTCTGATGTTATCTCCGACTCCTCCTTGACCTTCACCTCCTTGTCAGACTCAGAATCAGAAGAACCGCTGTCGGAGTCATCACTATCGCTAGAGTCTGAATCGGAACCCAAAGCATCGATTTGCCAATTCCTTCCATGCTTGGTCCTGAGCTTGTTGCTGAGCTGGTTCTCAAGCTGCTCAATTCGTTTCAGGACAGCCTGTAGAGTCAAGTCCGTCTCCACCTGCTTCCTTTGGTAGTGATCCTTCACCAAGTCAACATTTGCACATTCCAGCTTGATTTTCTGCTCAAGTTCTGCGATCTTCGTCCTCAACATAGTCTGCTCCCATACGTAGTCATCCCGCTTTACGTTCTTCCCATTCTCAAGACTGAGATTTGGCAGCGCCAGGAACGTTGGTGGTGGAAGCGCCATTGGTTGGGCTAACATGGTAGGTGGCTCAGGAGTGGCATCCAAGGGTAGGCCTGAGGGTCCAGGTAGCACCGATGGAATCGTAGGAGTCTCGGGAATCCCAATACGTGATGGATCGTTGGCTGGAATATGAGGAAATGCCAGAAAACCAGGAGTCGATGGTGGAATACCGCCAGGGGTGAAATTGACACCAGCATGGACAACCGAGGATGGTCCTGGGGTTGATGGAGGTATGCCAGTGGTTGCCGTTTGACAAGTAGCCTGGTGGTAGATGGCAGGGAAGCTAGCCATGGTCGTCAACAGATCTGTAGTAGGCAGCCTCAACCAAGCATTTGGAGTTCCAGTATGTTCAACTGAATATACGCCCATACAGGAATGATTAACAGCTATCTTTTATACAGGAAATGCACGTAACATACTGAAAGGATCGTTCAACGTGGCTTGATGGCGTTGTTCATCCTGCAATTGCAGATCTCCAGGTGGTGGACCCAAGTGCCCAAAACCTCCAAGTGTAGGATCAAGATGTTCTGGATTCATACTGCAGAGTATACACGAGAGGATTGAGAGAGGAAAAGTGGTTCAGCGTCGTCGAGCTCATGCTCTTTGTATCTTGACACCAGCCTTCTGGGACTTCTTAGCGCACGTCGTGCCAGTAGTATTACTTACGATGTATCGATTTTATCACTTTCGAAGCCAGGGATCCGCAATAATGATGCAAGTGGGCTATATTTGGTGTACAGTGCGGCGGGAGGACGGGGTCAAGCAAAGCTGGGGAATTGTCATAAAATTACCAGTCTATTCTTCAGAAATTCCTTTGGTACAATCTCAGTCTAATTACAAGGTAATTATAGTTAGAATACAGGAAAATATGGAGACAGATCTGAAGATTTTACAAGGGTAGAATGTCAGTAAACTGTCGGGAATTTGTGAGAAATTGACCAGAAATTCCCAGATTTTCCAACTGGAGCAATCTGGGGGTATACGCTGTGGTAGAGAGCGCAAGTCTGATGCTGAAATGATTACTGAGATAGCAGGGCCAGTTCTGGATCATAGCTGTAACTATATCTGTAGCATGTGTCGGAAAAGTTTGCATGAGGGTAAAGTTCCTCGCATCTCACTTGCTAATGGTCTGTGGCTTGGCCCTGTTCCCAAAGAATTAAAAGAGTTGAATTTTATGGAGAAATTATTAATTCAAAAAATGCGGACAAATTGCTGCTTTGTCAAGGTATCTTCTGGAATGAGAAAAATGATCTCTCATGTGATTGCATTTGAAACACCTGTAGCTAAAGTGTACAATGTACTTCCACCACCACCACAAGAACTTGATGAGGTCTTAGCTATATTATTTACAGGTCCATGCAAACCACTTGAAGAGGACTTTAAAAAAACTAAAATGTTGTTAGTTAGTCATAAACGAGTGTATAAAGCACTGAATTGGTTGAAATTGAATCATCCTGCATATCATGACTTGACAATTTCCATGGAAAATCTCATGAAGTACCCAGAAAACATGCCACCTGTGTCAATTGAACTCAAAAAAACTTCAGGGGAAGGGAATATTGTACCAGAAGGCACTAGTAAATATGATAATGAAACAGAAATTGGCATTGAGTCAGGTGAACTCCCATTTGTACTTCATGGTGTCACAGGTGAGTCATTAAAAAAAATGAAAGTTGAAGTTCAACGTGCAAAAGCTTTAGCACATTTGCAGCAAGGAGGTAAGTTTCTGGCTGTTGGACATAGTGAGAAAAGTGCTTCAATTTATGATAATCCAAATTTGTATCCTCAGATATTTCCATGGCTTTTTCCATATGGGCTTGGGGAATTGGCATGACTAAGGTGAATCAGTTTTCTGAAAAGTCACATAAAAAGTACCCTCTGAATTATCATGACAAACGCTTTCAGACTGACATAAGTTTTCCATTTGTAGCATTCAGTCATGAGCAAGTTAAGTCTGCCACTGGGAAAGGCTTTGCTATGACACAATCCAAATGAAAGGATGTGGGCCATCGCTATGCGTGGCAAGTACGAGGCCGGCAGTATGTAGGTATACTACTCATCTCCTTCTTGAATTATGCCATTCGATCCCGTATCACATATAATAAAATGTGTGCAATTTTTCCATGAAGAACATTCAACAGTGTAGGCATTTGCTCCTGAGATTGTACAGGTATCCCTGTAACTATCCCATCATAGATCCATTCAATTTGATCATAAAATAATCTTGCGATGAAATGGACCTGTCCATGATAAACAATCCCCTGCAAATCATATATATTTTCTGAATTCCCCATGCTTAGAGTCAATTGCCTGTTAATTTCAGTTCTATCAGACCTGTTGGAGGCTTCAAGAGGTAGACATACAATGAAAAATGTAGGAAAGCGAAGGAGCCGGTATGTACGGTAACATGATGCACCACAAACTCTGCATGCATCTGCAACATGTTCTGTGTAATCATCCAACCATGTTTGTATTGAATCGAAGAGGCGAGTGCTTGACTGAATGAACATTGATGCATGATTGGTCCATTGCTTGCGAATATGGCCATTCAGACATAATATCTGTTTTTTTAAAAATGGAAGATTGCTGTCAAGCATGTACTCAATTAATTCTGATATACTGGTGTTTTGACCAAAAGGAAACCTGTCTGGATTGATTGCATTGAATTCACAACGTATTTTCTCTCTAATTTGTTCCAAGGCTTGAGGCTGTGATTCAAATGATTCAGCTAACTCATTCAAAATAATAGAGCCCAAGTTGACTAGTTCAAGATGAAATTTTGGCTGGTTAGTGATGTAAAAATGGTACAAAATTACAATCATGGAATCATAAGCACAACTGTTATTTGACCATGTCAAGGTGGGAAAATGGCTTCCATTGTTCGTATGATTACTGTATGCTCTTTTCATTTCCTTGTTAGATTTCATTGTAGTGGATGATTTTCCTGTATTTACTTTCTTTGCTGGTGGTTCTTCCTCATTTCGTTGAGATGACAACTTTCTTTTACTTAATAGAACTTTTTCAGTGTTACTGCTTCCCTGTGCTGGAACAAAATTTCCTTTGGAAATATGTTTTAATGCAGGGTCTTCCTTTTTGCTGTCTAAAATTTTCCACGATGCAGAATCACCATTAGTGTCATCAAAAGGGTTCTGATCATCCCATCTGAGTGAGAAGTGGATTTGATCTGGATTATACCCTAAACCTTTGAGATCTCGGAAATCTTTAATTATGCTTGATCTACGATCACCTGCTATAGGTGAGTTCCCTTCATATTTCAGCTGTGTGATTTCATCCAAGAGTTCAAGTTCTCTTAACTCTTGTCTATAAGCACCATTGTTTCTAAGTCCTCCAGTAAGTTGTGATGCACTAAATCCTTGTAGTATTAATGTACCTGAAGCTGAAGAGCTGCGTGATAGAGAAGTGTAAATAGCTCTAAAGTCTCTGCTGTTATGAATGTCTACTGGATTCCAGTCTCTTGTTTTTCCTTGGGATGCATAGTCTGTCATTGCAAAATTTGGTAAAACTTCAACCTGGGTGCGTGAGACAGGTATGGAAGTATCATCACTCAGTTTACATTGAATGCTATTTGCAGTTTTTGTGAGAGGAACAACATTCTCTGGCAGCCCATCAAACTTCACAGGTGAAGGTGGGTTATCTAATTTAACAAACAAAGTTTCGAGTATTCGTTGGCCTTGCTTGCCACATCCAGCTACCCATCCATATACATGGCCTTCTTGACCCTTGGTTATGCATAGTTCCGTGGCACCATTAGCCCTAATCATTACTGGTAACCCACGGCACAAATCTAATCTTCCTGGTATTTGCTTGTCTGTGTATGAATGTGGTTGATTCCAAATTTCTTGTTGGATTCTGGAGTCTAGTTTTATTTTTTTTGATTGACGTCTTTTCCGTTTGGTCCCATTTTTGTTATCAGCAGTATAAATGGAGTCGTCATCATACATGATGTACTCATCATCTGAATAAAATGATACCAGTTCCTGTCCACTTTCAGATGCAAATCTCTCAGATCCAACTCTGTTTGCAACATCTTTATGCTTATTGTAAGTTAAAATAATAGCAGCATTCCGGAAGTTGGGTCTTCAAGTGATCTTTCTTTGTCAATGTGATTGACAACAAGTCCTCGGAGAAAAGATATATCTTCAGAAGTACATGACTTATAGCGCATGTTTTGCAATGCCATACGAAATTTATCATCTTGTGGTGATTTTGCAGTTTGTCGCATATTTTGTCGCAATATAACAACAGTAGTGACTTGCTGCCATAAATGCTTTCCTATAGCCATCTCCTGGTCAGACTTCAATGTTGGGTTGTATCCTACTGATTGACTGTAAAGAGCTGTGTTTTCACCACCAATTGCTGGAGGAAGCTGGGCAAAGTCCCCCGCAAAAATCATGTTAATTCCACCAAATGGCTTTAGTGGTGAATTTAAAGCAACAGCTAATTTCACACTAATTTTGTACATATCTTTGCATGATAACATTGACACTTCATCCAAAAATATGTAGTCAACACCATCCAAGCGGGAGCAAATTTGTGAGATGGTTGCACTGTTATGTTCACCTTCTGCCTTGGAATTTATGGCAAACACCGAATGATAAGTAGACCCACCTAAAAGGGCAGCAGCAGCTCCTGTTGGTGCAACAACAATAAGTCGATGACTTTGGCCTTTCTGAGAGAAGAATTTTTTTAAAGCACGTAAAACTTGAGTTTTCCCAGTACCAGCCATTCCACCTATATACATTTTCAGTTGATCTGTAAATGGACTTACTGCATGATTGGCAATAATTTTAAATGCTCTGTCTTGTTCTTTATTTAAACAGTGATTGTTTGAAATTGTATCTATTAAATGCTGAGAATCACCCATTCTTGCTTTTTGTTCAAATAAATTTCTATCCAGTATCTCAACTTGATCAGCATATCTCTTAGAAAAATTTTTATTTGAGTTTTGTGAGGATCTATTCTGATTACGTGCTGTTATGACATTTTGTTTCATCCTAGCCACTTCAAGTTTCCAAGCATTAGCTGTTCGACTGATGGAAGGCACAAAATTCTCAGGTATGTCGATACTAAGTTGATGCTTACTATCACTCCATCCCATGCGGGCTAGTAAATCATGCATTTCCTTCATCTCTTCTTGTCTGCGTTTTTCTGCATTTCCAACAATTAATTTTGCTTCACCCGTTGGATCTGCTATGAAGTCATAGGGATCACAATGAAATCCACTTTCATAATTAGGTAACTCATTAAAATCTACTCCTATGTTTTGTGCTCTTTGTTGGGCTTGGTAGTCATCTCTTGAGTCAAGACATTCATATCTGAGTTGAAAATTATTCATTACTTGCTGACTAGCTGGAGTGAAAGAATAAAAATTAAAAGCATCATCCCATGTTTGATTTTCATTTCTTAAATCCTTTCCAGATCTCCATAGCCTGAAAAGTGTAAGCATAACTGAACAGTAATAATCTCTATCCCCTTTATCTCTTCTTGGAAGCCCAGGTCCTATAAAGTTTGGTACAAGTTTCTTGGTGTCTGGCAAGACCTTTAATGCATGAGAATCAGCAAGTGGATGTCCTTCCATAAAATAATGTACATTTTTTGGTAGACTATTTTTTTTGTGCTCATCAGTCTCAGAATTGTCATGCTCGTTATCGGTGTCATTTTCAAAATCAGAGCAAAAACTTTCATGATCAGAATCACTGAGATCTGTGGCACCACTCTTCGTGCCCTTTCTTTTTCTCTTTTGAATTTTTACCCTTTCGCAAACTTGAATCCAATCATAAAGTGACACTCCTTCCAATTTTTTTGGACGATAAATATAATCATAAACATTGGAGAGGCCTAAAATCTTTCCCCCTTTTCGGATCAGTATTATCTTGTCATTGTTCTTTGGCATGTCTTTCTCAGTGTCTTGGCTGTCCCAGTACTTCCTTGCTTCAGTAACATAGTTACTCCAATAAAAAGGCTTAAACTTGTGACTTGTGTAGTGATCTGGATTATTGAGCAAGTACATACAAATCATTGGTGCACCAAGTTCCATTTTTACTGAGAGAAGATTTACTATTTGAGTTACTAATTTACGAACTTTCTCCTGACGGCTCAGGGATCCTCCAAGCATCTCATAATTCCGTTGAATTACAGACAAAATGACATTAAATATTACATGAGTATTGAGGTTCCATTTTGTTATATAGTCAGACACATATAGGACCACAGCTTTGATAGCTGTACCTGATAGCAATGAAGTGACATCAGAATTACATCTGAGCAGATAAGTTAATGTTGGATTGTAGGTATTTATCCAGGGTTCTGACTTATGAATGCGAAGTGCTCCAGTATCTTTATCAACCTGGGTTGACTCAAATGTTTCACGAGGAAATCTTGCCTTGCAAGTACCAAATTTATTATCAAGACACCCCAAATAGTCTTTACCTTTTATTTTCTTTCCGCTTTTGTCAAGGGTAGACTTACATTTATGTATATGTGTTCTACACAAGATTTCATCAATTTCTGACTCAAATTTTTCTCTAAATCGTTGTTGTTCATTACAAGCATGACAACCAAGGTCATTGCATGAACAACTCATGATTGGGGGAGCTTGAGGTAAAGAGTATAAAGGATTTACATAATGTTCCCTTGTTAAGTTCTCAGAGACCTTTTCTTGAACTGCCTCCTGTGAACCAGTCATAAAATTACCAGAGTGTACACTCTCTAAATATTCAACTATTTTCTTTTGGAATGCCCCGTCAGGCTCTAAAATAGCGTCTCGGATATCTTGAGGTGAACGACAACCAGAAATCCATAATAACAGGTGTAAATGGAGAGTCAATCTTCCTTGTTGCTCAACATTACCATAATATCCAGAAGGTTTTCCAAACAACCCCTCATTATTGTCCTCCATACCGATTACATGTTTAATAAACATTCTGACCATGTAATCAAAAAACTTAGCTCCAGCTACTGGGTTTTTTATGACCAGCCTAGTTCTATCATCATCTTTAACTTTCAAATCTGGCTTGAATGACTGATCAGAATCAGCAAAATAAAAACATAAAGGATGTGTAGTGTCAGATGGAGCAAAAGTGATATACCAAGATGGTGCACCAAGGTAGGATATCAAAGACCAAAGCTCATTCCGTAAATACTTCTTACTTGACATGGAACCATCAACTTTCCCTCCAACATGGTCAATATCTTGAATCAGCTTAAAGCATTTCTTTTCCTCCTCAGATTCAGGTCGCACAAATTCCCCAATACTAAGTCTACGAATGATATCTGAAAGAACTGATTGATTAATACTCAAAAATCTGTCAGCTATTTCAGGGAATGATTTCATATCTGTCATTGCAAATCCATGGCTAGTACTGGCCTTTATTTGCTCATGACTAAATGCCACAAATGGAAACATAACATCAGTCTGAAATCTTTTGTCATGATAGCACAATAAAAATCTTTTATGGGACTTTTCTGAAAATTTCTTTATGTTATTCATTCCAAGTCCTCCAAGCCCATAAGGAAAAAGCCAGGGAAAAATAGAAGGATACAGTGTAGGATTATTAAATATTGATTGACTTTTCTCACCATGTCCCACTGTCAAAAATTTACCCTGTGAATTCAGATGAGCAAGAGCTTTGGCTTTCTGCATTTCAATTGGCATATTTTGTAGCTGCTCCCCCGTGAGGCCATGGACCACAAAAGGAACATCTCCTTCCTCTGTACCAATTTCTAGTTCATGGTCATGAACGCTGGTGCCTTCAGGAACTCTGTTACCCTCAGTACTCGATCTCTTGAATTGAACAGATACTGGAGGTTCATTCAGTGGGTATTTATTTAAGTTCTCTAAAGAAATATTGAGTCCATCATAAGCAGGATGATTTAGCTTGAGCCATGTAAGAGCTTCATAAACATAGCTATGTCGAACTAGAACCACATTAAAGCGCTGAAAATCTTCTTGAGTTGGTTTACATGGTCCAGTGAACATGATTGCTAGAACCTCATCTAAATCTTCAGGAGGTGGTGGTAAAGTTTGATATATCTTGATAGTGGGGGCATCAAAAGCTATCACATGTGATATCATTTTTCTTGTACCTGCAGAAACACTTATAAAACAGCAATTAGTTCTCACCTTTTGGATTAACATCCTCTCTACATAGTTCAACCGTTTCAGCTCCATAGGAACTTCACCCAGCCAAAGGCCATTAGCTAGTGAGATTCTTGGGATTTTGCCCTGTCTGACAGATTCTCGGCATGAATTGCAAATTTTGTCACAATTGTAGTCAATTACTGGACCTTGCAATTCAGAAATTTGCTGGATTGATGATTTGCGTTCAGCACGGGTTACACCAGAAACTTCAAGCACAGACAGCATGTTTTGTACATTTTTGATAGGTGTGAGATCTCGCAGCAGTGTCAATTGACCACAAATTGCACAACCACCCTCTTCAATATTATCAGGGCAAAAATCACTGGTCCAACTATTGATAATATTATTGATCTGCTTTTGACTCGGTGGTTTGGGGGGAAACTCCACCTTTTCTTCCAAGGAATCAATGAATTGAACAGATGTGATTGGCTCAAAAACAGAGATTAACGTTTGACATGATTTTGAGCACTCATGCAATTCACATAACTTTTGCATAGAATTTTTTGTCAAATTTGCACTTACTTGAATACCATGTGCTTTGCATACAGTGCGTAATGAATCCCGAGTCAACATTAGGCTCAAAATAGAACATGGTATCCCGGTATATAGAAGATGGCGGTGAATAATTTCTGTATCTAGGCTCTCAGTAAATCCATGAAACTTGTATTGAATAGAAGTAGGATTTAGTATCAAAGACGGTACTTTAAGATAATTTTGCAACTGGTCATAACCAAATGTTTTAGTTGATGCCCCACCTTCAAGAGCACATTCAAAAAAATGAAGGTTGCAGCTTTTAACTAGTGTACTAGGAGAAGTGAGAATAAGAAAAGGAGGATAAACATAGTGAGCAACAGCTGACACAAGTGTCATTTGCATAGAGTTATATAATAGAAATGTAAGGAGTGACCAGTGCCAAATTTGTAACAAAGTAGTATATAATGCTGATTGATCGACAGTAAAACCAATTTCAATACAGGCAGTAAAATCAATTTCGATAACGGCAATAAAATCAGTTTCCACAGGGGAGGTCAAATAAGTTTCCATAGTGGAGACAAAATCAATTTCCATAGGGGAGGCCAAATCAGTTTCCATAGGGGAAGTTAAATCAATTTCCATAAGGAAGATATAATCAAATTCCCGAGGTGTGGTAAAGTCAAAATCCGAAGGCATGGTATAATCAGATTCCGAAGGTGTGGTAAAATTAATTTGCCATGAGGAATGTGTTTCCAACTTGCTGTTGGGCGAGTCCAGGAGACAGTGGATAATTTCACAATTACCGACTTCAAGACCAGTTTGAGTGAAGTCCACAAGGTAAGTATGACTTGGTGTTGCTGATGGGGCGTCAGGAAAGGTTTCCTTTTTATTGCACCCAGGAACTAGCCGTTTGCATATAACTAGTTGCTGTCCGATTTGAGGCAAGACAAGAACTTCCAATGCTAGGCAAGGATTTTGAAGGTCAGGCGAATGGCTGGATTTTAGGAAGTGGAGTAGAAGGAATGCAAACGCAGCGAGCATGATGGGTGTAGAGTTTCAAGAGCTGACTCGTGTGAATCACTCCATGTGAAACCCACGAGCTGCCGTAATTGCTGTACTGGAGAATTTCGAAGGCAAGACCAGAGTTCGAGATCGCAAGTTGCCATTTGTTTCATATGGTGGTTACGTCTACTGGACACACACTATTAGATTGTTTCCCATGTGATTATGTACAGAATTTCGAGTCAGCAAATATGGTTGAGTGCAATGTAAGTAATGTAATTAACTGTGCTAATGGTGGTTGAACACGGTATGTCAAGTAACTAGTGAGGAAACAGATAACAAAGTCAAGAAATGGAATAACAAGCAATAGTAATTATTTCAAACAGTCACGGTGGTGGATGGGATACCGAGAAGAATGATGAACCTAAGGTTCAAGTTAACCTTAACATTCACTCCTGCAATCTTGGTGTTTGTTGTAGATGTTACCGTGGAGGCTACCACTGCAAGAGAACCAGTTGGTATCTCACTGTCGTAGCGGCGTAAAACTGTATCAATTGTGGGGAGATCCTCGAAGAAATTGAAGGCTGGAGTGACATCGTTTACCGGCCTTGCATCATATACCGGTACTATGCCGATGGATTAGGGCAAGAAAAAAATGAATATGGTATAGACATACTGTTGGCATCAAATGGCAGTGAATATGACCCCAGGGCATTACTAGTAGATGAGTTTCCCGAAGTGGATGATGAATAGACTCGATTTTGGTATTGCGAGTTATCTAAATCAATGTGAATATCCAAGAAGTAAAGAGGGTGAGAAGTTACACACCATTTTCACGTTCAAAACGAGTCGACCATGTAACAACATCACCATATACATCTGCACCAACACGACTACTTCCCTCCCCCAAGAGCATTGTAATGACAGCAGTTGCTCTGTCAGCATCGTGCGAGTGGAGAAGGCCATCAATTTTGTGGAACCGTTTAGGGGGCAAGGTGTTTGTAGCTGCAAATGACTTAATGTATGATGCTTCAACGTAGATTGGAAAGAGGCAAATGGCGGGCTCGTGATTATCACGAGTATATAAGACACGGTGCACAGCATTCGAAGGAGGACGATAGGCAGTAAGATCTCTTGAGTCGATGCGAGCTAGATTGATGAACTGGCCATGTCGGGTAAATTTAAATGGCTTCATCAAATATCTGGCACAAAATGTGTAAGAAAAGAACCATAAATTATATGTAAAAAAGTTCACTTACGCAAAATCAATATCTTCACCGAGAGACACCCATTCAGTAAACTGAATGTTGCCTTTCCTCACAGCTGATGAACTCCAGGAAACCAAAGTACCGGCTCTAGAAATGATATTTTAATTTGGTGGTGGCTAAATAAAGCTGATTTCTTACCTCAATGCTGGCAAAGGTGTTGAGTATATCCCTTCAGCTTTAAGAAATTCGTCCTGCAACGCAGCATTTGTGACTTCACAAATAAGCGGAAGTGTTCTATCAATACTGATTAGAAAGTGTTCATATTCTTATACTAGAGGCAACATACACGGGATTGGTAGAAGTCTGAGTAGAAGAGGTGCGGTTGGGAGGTGGTGCAATATTGTAAGCTGCAAGCTTTGCTGCTATGCTAACGTTCTGTGGTGTTCCAGCACGAGAAGGACTAGGAGACCTATATATATATTTATTGTGATAATTCTGAAGATAGTAATAACTTACATGCTGTTGGCCGGCGATTCATTTTGTCTAGGTTTTTTCTTGGTATCGCTCCTGTTATATCAATACATGTTAACTGAAAGCTTTTGATAAATAAAAACTTACGGAGAGGTTGAGTCATCGAGATTACTTCTCTTCCTTCCAATTCTGGGTGTGACAGGAGTCAACGGAGTTGCAGTTTCTTGCCTAAATAAATAATGAACTTACATATGGAAGCGATAAAATTATTTCACTCACATACACCCAGGAGACATCAGTAATTTCACAAGTTTATAGAGGGTATAGAGGGTATAGTAGGTATAGAATCTTGAAATCTCTATACAACAATTCTTAAGCGAGAATGTAATGAAACCGGGCTAGTTTCGGGCTCGGAAAACTCTTAGTTGATTAATGAAGGAACAATGGAGCCTTATTCGGCGAAATCCAAGTAAGCTTTCGCGTTACAGAGGAAACCGAAGGTATTCTGAACACTCAGTGAGCTCAAAGGCGTCAGTAGAGGTCAGAAATAGCAGCCAATACAAGCTAGCGCGTTGTAAAGGATGCCGAAACTTACTATCAGTCAAGATGTAAGAGCAGAACACAGATGTGTATTGCAAGGTAGGAAAGGCTCTCTTTACATTGTGCTACTTAGCTACTTATATACTGTACTGTAGATTAGCTGGAATACTATAGAATATTCGTGTAAAGCTGCAGAATTATGGAGAATATAGTAGAAAATAGAAGAATCTGATGCCCGAGGCATACCCGAAGCACAGCATTGTAGGTAAGGTAGATCGAGACTTGAAAAGGGAAAACAACAAAACTACTTACAAATGGCTAAAAGCCGTGATCCATCACAGAGCCCCCCCAGTCTCGATTTACCGAATCAAGACTTGTAATCAATCAATATCGGAGCTGCGAGAATCTTTCCCAAATGAAAGAGAATCCAAGGAAAGGAGTGTATCCTCGTGGTAACGGATAGCTGACTGGAATTCCACTGCAGTTTCGTATGATTGAGTTGTGAGAATTGTATGCCAGTTTGTGGGAGCACCCTCCATGACATCCATAATAATTTCAGTGTCGGATAGATCATAAACTGTAGTAAGTAGATCATTTTTACGAATGAAATATTCACTTGGAGTTTCTTGTTCATGTCCAGTCTCGCGATAAGAAGCGCGGTTGGCCTTTCGTTTCTGATCATAGAACCATTTACGGTTCATCCAATAGTCGGCAATTGCACTTCGCATAGTATCCCACGAAACTTCAATAGTAGAGCGGTAGGACAAGGGAAGTGAGTAATACCACACTTCAGCTTTCCCTTCAAGGCGCCGAGGAACCACTTGGCCGAGTTGTTTGCGCATAGTTGGAGAGCGATTGGCGAGGTCGTTGACCTGATTGATCCAGCGAACAATCATATCCATGTTTCCATCCCATTTTGGTACAACATCGAATTTCAATTTGAAATCAAAGTGAAATCCGCGAAGACCAGCAACGTGTCCATGAGGTTTCTGGTTGCAAATGCGATGATGATTTTCATCACCTGAAGCATCACTGTCGGAGTCGCTCGGATCAGGACCATCAGGAGAACTGTCGAACAGATCAGAGAGTCGAGAAGTATGGATAGGGGCAGAGGTACGAGAAATCGCGGACTTTTGGGTGTACATCCGAGAACGATGAGCTCGTAAATCAGCAGAAATGCTGAAAGAACCCGGATGGTTGCCAAGGGTGTTCGAGTTAATGATATCGGGACGCTTTTGGTCATACAGCTTGCACTCATTAGTGGCAAAATCATGAACCTGGTCAAGCCTATAAAGGAAATGTTCAACCTGAATACGGTAGGATACCGCGAGGATTTCAATATCATTTTGAGTAAAGAAATCTGTACCAACGTTCCCGTCAGTCCATCCTGGGAAATCGGGTACCTGCTGACCAGTCATTTTGAAGGAGACTGAACTACACTTCAGATGATGGTATAGTAGCACAGAAAGTGATTGGTATGTCTCAAGTTTGAGCGCATAATTAACCTGATCATCCTTGGTGAAAGTCTGGAAGTTACGTAGGAGGTCGTCAAGCAGTGTGAGCTCCTTCGCAAAGGTGGTCTTGTGAAGTTTCCGTGAAGCAGGCTGCGCTTGGAGTAGCCATGGAAGCTCTAGATACTGTGCACCTAGTTCCAATGCCTTACGGCGACGATCCAAAGTAGGTTTGTCATTACCGATTTGCTTAAATGCTCGGAGAGTCGGAAAATTGATCTCTTTCTCAGTGACAGGATCAACTTCAGAAGGTGTAACTGTTTTGATTCCAGGAGTACGGTTGATAGCCCTTAAATCAACAAGTTTGAGTTCAGATTCAGGCATGAGAGAGGAAATCCAAAGATGTAAAGAGTCGGATAGACAGATCTGGTCGTATTTCAATCACTAGCGTGGGTCGGTACAGACAGCAGGCTTGGAGTAGCCAAGTTGTGGTCAAGAGATGTGACGGCAGAGACCACGGAATCAAGCGGTAGGTATATTCGAGTAAAGATGTAGTCAGGGAGGTCAGTCGGAGAGTCGATGAGTTGTTAACCCGAACAGTCGGAGAGGTGACAGGTGTGGGAGATATTTCCAGGAACTTGAAATGAATAGTGCGAGACGGAAGTGAAGAGCAATGGGCGAGTATGAGAGGAATAGAGAATCAATCAAAGAGTTCCCAGTGTGTCCACCAGTGTAATGAAACCGGGCTAGTTTCGGGCTCGGAAAACTCTTAGTTGATTAATGAAGGAACAATGGAGCCTTATTCGGCGAAATCCAAGTAAGCTTTCGCGTTACAGAGGAAACCGAAGGTATTCTGAACACTCAGTGAGCTCAAAGGCGTCAGTAGAGGTCAGAAATAGCAGCCAATACAAGCTAGCGCGTTGTAAAGGATGCCGAAACTTACTATCAGTCAAGATGTAAGAGCAGAACACAGATGTGTATTGCAAGGTAGGAAAGGCTCTCTTTACATTGTGCTACTTAGCTACTTATATACTGTACTGTAGATTAGCTGGAATACTATAGAATATTCGTGTAAAGCTGCAGAATTATGGAGAATATAGTAGAAAATAGAAGAATCTGATGCCCGAGGCATACCCGAAGCACAGCATTGTAGGTAAGGTAGATCGAGACTTGAAAAGGGAAAACAACAAAACTACTTACAAATGGCTAAAAGCCGTGATCCATCACAGAGAAGGGTGAACAATTGTATAGAAAATTGGAACGGGTATAGAGTACTGCCGCAGTCAGGAACGGGTGGTGCCGTAGTCACATGGTCAGTTTGAAGCGGAGTTTTAAATGTTTGTTGATCAACTTGCAGCTCTCGCGTCACTTGTTACTTCGCTTTCCTCCCCATCACCCCATCACCCAACCGACCTTTGCTGAGTTCAATATGTTATGCAAGTGATCTTTCTCTTTCGGTGAGTAACTGTGTTACATATCTCCTGCCTGAGGTGAACTGAGTTGAGTTATTGGGCATTGTGGTGTTTGTGTATGCATAGCCCTCCTTTGGTACGTTTCTCTCTGTAGCTTATTTTTCTTGGCTAACTATTATAATCTTCTATATAAAGTTTTCATGCAGCTTTATGACGACCACAACGATAAACGAGGTGTGTATATAGTTACTGCGTGTTAATAGATTCACTGATAACAATTTTTTCTTCTCTATTTAGTACAACTCGTGCTGTCTGTCTTCCAGACGTTTCGTGAAGGTGTATTCAATGGTTGTCGTGGCATTGAGGTTAAGGGTTAGTATCTGGGATGATAGTGGGGTTTAAGTGCAGAAATGTGTAGACTGGTTTATGTACACTTTTCTGTCCTGTCATTAGTTTGTTGCGATATAGAACCAGTTTATTATTCCAATGCGCAATCTGGAATTATGAGCATGGATAGTATAAAAGTATAGAAGCAGTATAGAAAGTATAGAGTATTGAAGTGGTGTATAGAACAGCCCATTTTTCTCTATACATCGGTATAGAGAAACACATGCCCCCCTTCCTCTATGCATCCTAAAATGACGTAGAGAGCATAGGGCTATATGCTCTATACCAGGCTATACCGCTCTATAAACTTGCCAATTTGCTGATGGATGCAAGATCAAACCTATTGATCCTTTCCTTCAGCAACGGGACACGATGTCTTGATGCAATGATATCAGTTTTATATGTACCAGTTTATGATATGATACACACTTGACAACGTCTGCCCATTCATCCTGAGAGTAAAAAAATTTAGCCCCTGCTTCCCAAATGGATCTTGAATCGGAATTAGTGCGGAACCTATAAACAAAGATCAACATGGGCACAAAAACTTCGGCTATGTCAGTATGCAGCGCACAATTCTCGTATAAAAGTTGCCTGGATCTTCTCAATCGTCTTGTCTGGGTCATCAGGGTTTTGTATACTACATTTAATTACCAGAAATGAGTTAAAAGTTGATACTCAAATTAGTGATTACTTACATCAAAAAGGCATCATCTGGGACACCAGTCATATATTCAGACAGCCTGAAAGACAAAGAATCAATGAAACTTCACTCGCATCATGATGCACCATGGGAGCATACAGTTTGGAAAGGTCCGATCTAGATTTATTTAAAAAAGAACAGTCAGCAAACATAAAGCCTGAATATGGTGCACTTACAAGGCTGCAGGGATCAGATCCTTGCTCTGAAGACGAGTCAAACTGCAATGAAGGTGGTAAATCACATGCTACACATTAATTAGTGACCATAACTCGCATGGATTGCAGGCACGAACTGAAGAAATCTGATCAGTAGACTTACACGACTTAATAAAAAAATGAATGCGTACATTTGTCCATCAAAAACATATTGTCCCTCCATGGGGTGTTCTATCGGGGCTGCAATTGGAGAAGGGGGATAAACGAGATCTTCACTGCTGACAAGATCGTGATTAGAGATAACAAACAAAGAAACAGTCATGAGACAGACCCTAGGTCAAAGGCATCTTCCAGCGATCTTTGTGGCAAAGTGAGAAGGCGAACAGACATCTCAGACAGAATGTATATTACTTACTGCGTATTAGTGTTAGGGTCTGATGTGCTGCGAAAAAATAATAAGTTAGAGTATATATCCAGCATCAAGAGACGGCTTCACGAACATAGCTGGTGGAGTGTCACTACTATTTGCAAGTCTGGTGTCAAATTTTTATTAATGAAAAGTCAACAGATAGAATGGTTAGACATACAATGGGGTAAAATTCAGAGGGATGGGGCGCCTACATTAAAAGCATTGGAAGAAGTGAGCGGCATGGCTTTGGGCGAGGGGGTAAGGATGCATACAGGTCACTGATCCGGTGTGTTTTATCACTGGAATATAAATATAATAAAAGTGAGCGAGTAAAACAATACAAAAAGAAATCAAACATTTTCTTCTTCCTTGGGGCCCGCGGAGTTGTTGGATTGGTTTTGGGTCTTTTTGGCGTTGATGGATTTGCTATCTGATCTTGAGTACCAGTGTATTTCGAATTTTGGGTCCGTCTATGATTGTTAGATCTTTTATCTAAGATCAAGCAGAATAACCTACTTCCGGGAACTGCAACGAACATAGTTATCCAGTAGAGCGTCATCCATAGTGGCAACACAATACCAGAATGTCGTAGAAGGGTATATATACTAGAACTGCAGTGTATCTAATTACTTAACAGTGTCCCGAGCCAATGTGGCGTTGAATAACTATTACGGATTTCCATCACATTATTATTTTACTTACATAAGGAACCTACCCTAAAGTACATGTGTAGTACACGCCGTAGACACAAGGCATAGTAGTATAAGTACTTGCTCTCTTCCTGTAGTTACCTTAGCTTTGCAATATCGAATCTTTCCTTCTGTCTACGTCGCCTTAGTGCTTCGTCCTTAGGTTTTCCGACAAATTGCAAAGCTCTCGTGCACTAACTCGACAACAAAAAAAACTCTCTACTCTCTACAACAATCTTTTTCTTTCTACTCACCTTCCAACAACAATCGACTCTCTTCTGATTATAGGCCTATAGCCCTGGAACCCCGGACCCGGATTTCCCTTTTCCTACCATTCCCCACGGGCCCACAAGCCCTTCGACTCTAACCTGTGTGAGGAGCCTCACAGGTGGGCAGGCGTGAACGGTTCAAGGAACTGTTGCACGAGGTCATCCCCCGTCTACACGAGCTTCGAGACGTAAATTCCAGACTCGCTATAAACGAGTAGGGTGGTCGACCGACCTCGTAATTGAAACCAACAACCCACACGATCCACTCTACTGCGCTATAAACGCCAGTGCCACGACCTAGGCATCAAGAACCCTTGACCCTAAACAACACGTTTCTACCAACCATTTTTCAATTCATCTTTACGCTCTTCCTGAGGTACCTTGTTGAGTACCTGCCAAATTTTATCATCGGCGTTCTCTTCAACCGCGATCGCTTAGAAGTCGCCGAACACCTTGGAAACCCGACACCCACCTCGTGCTTACCGCTTCTTTTTGATACAAACATTTTATATCTCTTTTCTTTACTGGTCTCCTTTGTTCTTTCCACTACTCTCATCTACCGTTCTCGTAAATAAATAAATAAACAAAAATTCTTTTCTTTATCATCACCGTTCCTGCTGCTCTCATTTTACTTACCTTTCTCGAAACTTTATTCTACTACATCGGCGAAAGATACCTAAACGGTAATTCAGTACCCTTCGTACCCGTTTTTGAAATACTTCTCTTTACCGTCTTTTTCTCATACTTTTTTGCACTGGGTCTGACTAATTACATATCACGATACCGTACCTAATCTTTGAAACCCAAATGCCTGACCACGTCGTTAGGTATAACCTGGTCAACATGGACCCATTGTTCATCGCCTTTATGGCTTTGATTTTCTTCATCACGCTACAAGGAATATACGTAGTGTATCAATACTTTGGCGGAGTGGCAATGGCCGTACTCGTTGACACTCTTTTAGTTTTTGGCATGGGCGTCGCAATCTTTTGGAATGGAGGCAGACGCTACGGAAACCCGGTTGGCACTACTCAAGCCACAGAACCCCCTAGACCCGCACACCGAGATCGCAGTCCTGAACGACGAGGGAGAAGTACCACTCCTGAACCGGGCGAACGGGAACATATCCGATCCCGACACCGACAGGACTGGAGGGACCCTGCCGAAATCATAGAATCTTCTAGTGAGGAAGAAACGGTTCGAGGGTCCGATGACACTAGCACTGCCTCAACCCCTCAACAGCCTGGACCCCTGGACCTCGACAACCTCTTCGACGACCTTCATATCAGAGGAGCAGGCGGAGGAGGCAAGGGAGGTAAAGGTCCCACAGGCGGCGGAGGCGGAGGTGGAGGTGACCCCTCTGGATCTGGAAGTGGAGGAGGAGGTGATCCATCTGGGTCTGGAGGCGGAGGCGACCCATCCGGATCTGGAAGCGGAGGTGGCGGCGGAGGTGACGACCCCCCCGGAGGAGGAGGTGGCGGTGGCGGAGGCGACAGCTCTGACGAGGAAGGCCCGCAACGAAACCGCCCTCGAGCGAAAGGAAAAGTCACCTATGCCCGGGCCCCACCCGATTTTGAAGGAGACAAAACCAAATACGAGGATTTCAAACGACTGGCCATAAACTATGGAGAAGCGTACAAGGCCAGCTTCAATACCAAGGAAGAGTATAACCGATGGTTACTCTCCTACTTCGTTTCTGGAGCAGCCTCTAAGTTCGCAGCAGCAGCCGAAAAACAGGGATGGATAAAAAGCTTCACCACCACTCAAATGTGGGAGAAGTTGGACGAACAGTTTATGGATGGAAAACTCCCGAAAAAGGCGGCCGAACTCCTGGAGGTCACTAGACAGGGAAAGACAGAAATACAGGAATTCATTGCTTGCTTCGAAGAGAAGTGTGCCGAAGCAGGGTACTACTGGTACGAACCAGATGCGGAAGGGAAGTATGCAGGAGAGGATCCCACACACATCCGTCTTCTTAACAAGTCCATTCGGACCAAGATTGTAGACGCTATACATGTAGCCGAAGAGGTACCGGTTAACTATATTCCGTACCGAAACAAAGCTCTTCATATCGGCATCAACATCGAGAACCACGAAGAGGACAGCAAGGGAGGAAATCAGCTACGATGGATTGATGGAAAGACCATCGGAGCTAAAGGAAACACAGGGTCTTCGGGAGGCGGCACCTCAGGAAATAACCATGCATCCTCAAAGACAACTACCCCTACACCCATAGGAGGACCTGGCGTTCCCACACCAGCATATTCGGCAGGAAGCGGTCAAGGGACGGCGATGCAGGTAGACTGGACCCTCGCGAGGACTAGGGGGTTGTGTTACAAATGTGGACAAAAGTGGGGCGAGGGAAAGGACTGTGACCAGTGTAAGAGAAAGGGCGTGAAGGTCAGGTCACAGACAGAAGAGTCCGACAAGCTGGAAACAAGGCCGGTTGAGGACAAAGCAGTAGACAAGGGCAAAGGGCGAGACCCAGCCGAAGGGCCGGGTTTTCCGAAGGGTGCGCAGTAGATAGCGGCTATGCGTGTACCCATGGATTATTTTCTTCTTCTTTCTTTTGTGACTACCCCACTGATAATATATTTGTGTTGGCTGGCCCTGAATCGGAAGAAGAAACCGCTAAAGTACAAAATGGAAAACACGGTAATTGGACGAAAGAGATTAAAGTGAGGCCCATACAACGAAAGGGGGCCCCTCAAATCAATGTACCTTGTTTGATCGAGACCTTAGATGACCGACGAAAGTGGATGATAAAGGGGTTATTAGACTCCGGATGCACGGGAACCACGATCAGTAAAAGATTTGTGAAAGAGAAGCGGCTCACTACCATGCGAACCCTGAAACCTGTCCGAGTTTTTAATGCCGACAGCACCGAGAACCAAGGAGGACCCATCACTGAATACGTGGAACTAAGAATGATCATTCAAGGACACGAGGAGAGGATAATGGCAGCAGTCATGGATCTCGGGACCGCTGACCTCTATCTTGGGTTCGATTGGTTAACAAAACACAATCCTGAAGTAGATTGGACCAATCACAAGTTAAGGTTCTCACGATGCTCAGACGAATGCAATTACCGACTCCCGGCAACCGAAGACGTCGATCTTGAACTCGAAGACGATGAGTATCAACCCAGTAAAGGCGACAAACTCCTAGCTGTGGAAATGGAAGATGAAATTAGGATCCGAGCTCACACTACGCCGGCTCAGGAGTTCGCTAGTCGACAGAACCCTCGAGAACGAACCCTAGACGAGATAATTCCGGAAGTCTATCGAGAATTCTCAGGAGTATTTGACAAGAAGGATTTTGATACCTTACCGGAACGGAGACAATGGGATCATGCGATTGAACTTATACCAGGAGCAAAAGCAGTCGACTGTAAAGTCTACCCCCTCTCTCGAACGGAACAAGAAGCCCTTGACGAATTCCTAAACGAGAACCTCCGAACTGGCCGGATTCAACCATCTAAATCCCCTATGGCGTCACCTTTCTTCTTTGTAAAAAAGAAAGATGGCTCTCTACGGCCCGTACAGGACTACCGGAAGTTAAACGAAATGACTATAAAAAACCGGTACCCATTGCCATTGATAACGGAACTAGTAGAAAAGCTGAGAGACGCACGAATCTTCACTAAGCTGGATGTCAGATGGGGTTACAACAATGTACGAATCAAAGAAGGAGACGAATGGAAAGCTGCCTTTCGAACCAATCGAGGTCTGTTTGAACCTCTCGTAATGTTCTTCGGTCTCACGAATTCCCCTGCAACCTTCCAGACCATGATGAACGACCTATTCCGCGACCTCATCAACGAAGGGAAAGTTGTGATATACCTCGACGACATCCTGATATTTACGAAAGACTTAAACGAGCACAGGCTGCTAGTCAAAAGGGTCCTACGTATTCTTCAGGAAAACAACCTATTTCTAAAACCGGAAAAATGCGAGTTTGAGAAAACGGAGGTAGAATACCTGGGAATGATAATCGGCAATGGAAAGGTTAGGATGGATCCGATTAAAGTCAAAGGAGTAGCAGAATGGCCTGTACCATCCTGTAAAAGGGAAATACAATCCTTTCTTGGTTTTACGAACTTCTACCGACGCTTTATTTGTGACTTCGGCAAAATTGCTAAACCAATGAGTCGACTGACGGGGCAGTCTCCTTGGGAATGGGGTGAAGAGCAACAAAATTCGTTTGAAACCTTAAAAAAGGCACTAACGACCGCCCCAGTACTACACCTACCCATAGATGATGGACAATTTAAATTAGAAACAGACGCATCGGACGGGGCATTAGGGGCTGTACTCTCTCAAAGACAGGAAAATAAATGGGTCCCAATCGCATTCCTCAGTAAAGCAATGAACGACACCGAGAGGAACTACGAGATTTACGATAAGGAACTCTACGCCATAATGGCCGCCCTGGAAGAATGGAGACACTTGTTAATGGGAGCTGCAAAAGAACTGGAGATATGGTCTGATCACCAAAATCTAACTTACTGGCGGAAACCCCAAAAACTAAACCGAAGACAAGCTAGATGGGTGACAGAACTCCAGGAATACCATTACAAACTGTATCACATACCAGGACGACTGAATAAGAAGGCAGACCTCCTCTCCAGACGAGCGGATCACGACCAGGGCTCTAATGACAATGATGCCGTAGTTATCCTTAAACCTGAGGTGTTCGCCAGGACGATGGAATGGAAGACGGACACGGGTTATGAGGAGATACTAGAAAAGATCAGAAAACGGAAGTCGAACACGGAGACAGTAGTACGAAAGGCAGTTAACGGAGGGGACGAGAAGTTTATGGAACACAACGGAATCATTTCTAGAAATGGAAAGATATACGTACCAAAAGACAAACTTCTCCGAGAAACCATCATCTCCCTTTTCCACGACAAACCGCTTGCAGGACACAGAGGGAAACAGAAAACGAAAGAACAAGTCGCACGAAGCTATTGGTGGCCCCGGATGATAGAGACGGTGGAGGAATATGTCAAAGGTTGCGAGTTCTGTCAGAAGAACAAACCAATTCGACAAAAAAGGACGGCCCCTTTGTACCCAACTGAGATCCCGCATCAACCTTGGGAGGTAATGACCATGGATATGATTGGTCCGTTACCTGAAGCACATGGGTATAACGCAATCATGGTATTCGTAGACCGCCTTGGAAAACGACTCCATTTAGAACCAGTCACTACAGAGATCTCGTCAGAAGGATTGGCGAGACTAATGGTAGATCGGATCGTACGATATCACGGATTGCCGAAGAAGATCATATCGGACCGAGCAGCAGTATTCATTTCCAAATTCATGAAGGAACTCTATCGGCTCTTAGGCGTTCGGGGCGCACCCAGCACAGCATATCATCCTCAAACTGATGGACAGACTGAACGAATGAACCAAGAGATAGAAATTTATCTCCGAATGTTCGTTAATCATAAGCAGGATGATTGGGACGAATGGCTATCCCTGATGGAATTCTCCTATAACAATAAGGAACACTCGGCTACGGGAAAGACACCGTTCGAGGTTGATCATGGGTACCACCCTTATACAGGTCAGGAACCTCAAGGGAAGGTACAAGACCAAAGGGCTGAATCCTTTGTGGAAGAAAGAAAGCGAGTCTTCGAGGAAACACGCCAAGCATTGGAGAAGGCAGCCGAAACCATGAAGAAGTACTATGACCAAACCAAAGGAGACTCTCGTGAATACGGAAAGGGAGATCAGGTGTGGCTAGAAGGAACGAATATCCAAACGGATCGCCCTTCGAAGAAGCTGGATCATAAACGGTATGGACCCTTCAAGGTGATCAAGAAGATAGGTAAATCAGCATATGAACTTGCCTTACCGGTCACTTGGAAAAAGAAGGGAATCCATCCGGTGTTTAACGAAGCCCTTCTATACCCCTATACTCGACCAACTTCGACGCTACAACCATCCGAACCTGAACCCGTTCCCGATCTTGTTGATGGTGAAGAAGAATTTGAAGTACAAGAGATTCTAGATGCTAGAATAAAGAAACATAAATTGGAGTTCTTGGTGAAGTTCAGGGGTTTTAGCGAACCCGAGTGGGAACCTGCCGAAAACTTGACACATTGCGAAGAGGCATTATCCGATTTCTATAACCGATATCCTAATGCACCTGGAATTCAACAAGCACGAAGAATCATGGAAGAAATCATGAGGACATGATCCTTAAGGAGGGGGTAATTATTACGGATTTCCATCACATTATTATTTTACTTACATAAGGAACCTACCCTAAAGTACATGTGTAGTACATGCCGTAGACACAAGGCATAGTAGTATAAGTACTTGCTCTCTTCCTGTAGTTACCTTAGCTTTGCAATATCGAATCTTTCCTTCTGTCTACGTCGCCTTAGTGCTTCGTCCTTAGGTTTTCCGACAATAACTGCGTAAAGCTGACGCTGTAGTGAGGGTGATATGATCTTCCATTCAGGAATGGAAATGAAGTTGATAGTGAATGTTGTAAGGACCCTGAGTTGGAGAGGGAATATTCACCGGCAAAATATTCTTCAATTGTATTTGTACACAATTTTTTAAAAGTCAGATAAATATATTTTTCCTTCTACAGTCAGTGGAGCTCCTATTGCGATGCAGATTAACATTGCCGAGATCACCGTGTTATGTAGTGATTAGGGTCATTGAGTATGCGCCCATATGCGCCTACTTTGAGCTAGAAGAAGGATTTGCCGATGTCAATATCCATAGTAGCTTCATGACGGAAAATCGTTTTAGGGAGTCTCGTGTTTAAGTATCCATGGGCGGCAAACTTTTGAAGCTGTGATTAAAGATTAACCTAAAATCTCACAAGTAATAGTGAGAAATGAATTTACTACGCGCGTTCTAGGCAAGCCCCTTAACATTGGGTTACTATCATGTTGCAATTGGGATGAAACGAAGGAAGAGACGCCGCATAGGTTTCAGGTCATTTCGGCACTGAACTTCATGTATGTCGTCACCAAGGTGCTACAGTATATGAGGAAGCAACACAAAATAGGGTTGAAAATTCTTGATTTGATTTTTATTAGCCGTAAATTAGAAGTCAGCATCAAAATTATGCTTGAGGCACGAGTTGATCCTTAAGGTCATCAAATCCTATATCCGGGTATCATTATTGCAGCGAGGACAAATTGAGTTGAGGTAAGGGTCTAGTGCTGCAAATCGTACTTTTAAGCCTTGTGGGTGCAATGGCCTTTCCCCATTTGGTTTCATATCAATCTATCATACAGTACTCCTGACATGAGAGACGATAATCAGTGAATACTGACTCAGAAGGCTATCAATGAGATCACAATTTACAAAAATTCTAAGTCAGGATTCAAGTGCGAAGTAATGATTTCGTAGAGATGAACAACAAAATGACAGTTAATCTGACTCTGCATTCATTAAACCGTTGTGGCTTTGGTTTTGAATACGAAGTCTTGCCATTCCTTTACGCACATGAGCTTCCTCAGCCATTTCCTGGTCATCTGCACAATCTTCATACCGGAGACGTTTCAGAAAGTTGGATGGTTTCGCGGTGAAATTCTTGGTAGCCATAGCTTTGTTTCTCGCCACAGTTGCAGCCTAAATTCTTTGTGAGCTTTTGAATGTAATGAGTACGTAAAAATCACATACAACAGAGACCGAATCATCCAACAAAGTCAATGATTTCAAAACTGTGATCATCTTGTGATTACCCTCTTTCTGACGAACGACCATCACCGTGAACTGAATCTCCACTATATCACCAATTGAGAAAATCGAAGGACTGATTTCCCTGTATCTATCAAGTGGCATTAGCTACACTTCTGTCGAAAGAAAGAGATAATTCTACCGCCATTTAGATTCTGGTCCAGATTTTGTAGCCTTCATGTAAAGAACTACATTCTCCTCAGTGTGAGTGATACCATCACCAAGCATGCGGCGAAGTAAGCCATCAGGATCTACCCCATTTTGGAATGGGACTGATTGCCGACCAAATGCACTGGATCCTACAGTAAAATAACGACAGCTGGCAGTGATACCTTCGAAACGTTCACAAGAATGATCACCACTCCAAGGAGTAAGCTCTTCATTTTTGAGTGTTCGCTGGAAATGAGCAAAAATCTGATGGAGGTGATCGATGGCCTCTGTCATGTATGTTAGGCCCAAACCAGTAATCCCGACGTGTTGCCGAATATATGCAGGCTGAAGTCGGCGGTCTCTGAATTGGAAATAAATGAGATATTAAATAGGCACAGATGGATGGGGAAAAATACCTGATATTCTTGAGAGGTGGAAGTTCTTTCTCATAGACTACTCCCTGAAGCCGAAAGATAGTTTCCTGGTAATATCCTCCTGGCTCATTGTTGTTATCCAAGGTAACAACATGGTATGTTTGGGGTGCTTGATACTGTCGGACTCACAAGTGATCAACCTGTTAGAGTTCAACATTTATATTTGTACATTTGACGGGTGTGTGAGCTTACTGGAGACAAAAGTGACTGAGATTGCTTGAAATTCAGCCGATTGCGTTCAAGTTGAAGATTTTCCAGCAAATTAACTGCACGCAGTTAGTACAGGTACTTGTTTAAGGACAGCAAAACATACGGGCATGATCCACATCAAAGTAGTCGTCCATGAGAATATAGAGTCAAGAGAGGCGAGAGTTGAACAAAATAATCGATGCTAGCTCAGGGACTCAAATTACTAGGCCTTTTTGTATCTTCCATTGCTCCGCATGTACAGGAAAATCATATAATAGCTGACCCTTTCATGGATCCCTGCAGTAATTCAGAACTTACGGGAGATTCACACTCAGAAATTTGAGACCTTTCACATTTTCAATGATGGTAAATGAGCGCCTGCAAGCGGTTTCAAGGCAACGTAAAACCGATTCATATTGGAGATGGAAACTCAAAGGTTATCATATACATTTATCGGTGGAATACTGCTAACTTGAGGTCGGCGGAAACACATCTCAGGAGGTGTCATGCAATAGACATGATTCAAATGTAAAATGACAGCATTTCTGAAAATGTTCGAATTATCTGTTCCAAACCACATAGACGAGACTTGGATGACTGAATTAAGCTTTTTCTGTATATGTTATCAATTCATTGACCATCAAAACGCGAAAAACAGGGTTGAAATGATAGTCATTGACTCGAGGTGCTGAATTCAGTATGCAAGGAAGAGTCCTTGCAGAAACAAAAAAAAAAAATATTTGACCTTAATGATTACTTGCAATGGAGAAGGCAGAACTCCATTCCTTGTGAATGCAAGAGCAGGACCCTGAGTATCTTGTCCTTGCAATAACACTGCGGTCAACTTGGTGCAACAGGTGTGACCGAATTGTATGTAAGCTTTAATGCGTCATGGAGCTGAGTCAAACTAATTGATGTAACAAAGGTTTTGACAAATAGGACCACATCGGTGACGGACTCGGGCTAAAAGTTTCATGTAAGGACGATTCCTCCTTTCAGTCGGCCTCGTAACAATTTGATGAGATTGCTAACCGTATCTTGACTGTAAATCCAAGTGTACTTGCTAATATTACTTCAAGACTCAGTAAGGGAGAAACTGTTACACCAGAAACCACTGAAGAGAAAAAATGCTTTGCAATTATCCGTGACTTAGACCATGTTGGTTCTGCTGTGAAGGGATCAATGACAAGCAAAATGTATTTACGGAATGAGCTGTGGTCACTTATTTCATATCTAGGTGCCCCATCATGGTATATTACATTTGCACCCTCAGATCTGACTCATCCACTCTGCTTTTATTATGCAGCTGGTAATGAGACTATTCATCCAGATATAACCCTCAGTAATGATGACAGATTCAGGGAGATAATCAAAAACCCAGTTGCTGGTGCAAAGTTTTTTGATTTCATGGTAAAGATGTTTATAAAACATATATTGGGTGTAAATGCTGATCATAATGGTATATTTGGAAATACATCTGGTTACTGTCGCGAAGAGGCGAGAACGAGAGGGCAAGCGAGAACGAGACGAGAGCGAGAGACCTTAACGTAAACTAGTCCGAATAGACCAAGTTAGATTAGAATAGTAAGGAGATACAAGGCATACCTAGTCTGAATAGACCAAGAGGTCAAGATGAGGACTAGGTTACAGGATGGAGAGTTTAAATACTGTACTACAGGAATCGGCGATGTGAAACTAGGGTTATGGGTCTACAGCACTACTAACACATGCTCGGAAAAGATTATGGTAAGGCTATGGAAAGGCTATGGATAAGTATGATCAAAGGGAAATGAAAGAGGGGTGTGTACAGGGTGTAAAGGTGCGAGGCAGCGATAAGGCTGCACGCACTGCATAGTTAAGGTTAAAGTTTGAAAGTAAGGTTCAAAGGAATTAGTAAACAGGGACATACAAGCATAAATGTCTGTAAATAAAGGAAAAATAAATATTAGTAATCAGAATAAAATGTTAGTATTTAATCTTCACGACATTACCCCCCTCCTTAGAGTCCATTGTCCTTGATGACTATATTCTGGGCGCATTTGGGTGTTTTTTGTGAAATGCTGTAATTGATCGTTTAGCATTTGTAAGATTGGTCATCGGTTCCCATGAATTGTGTCCATCATCGTATCCCTTCCATTTTACTAAATACTCTAACCTCCTCCAACTGATTCGACTGTCCAGCAACCTTTCTACTTTGTATTCTGGTTCGTCTTCTTCTTCCAAATAAACTGGCTCTGGTTCCACTTTTAATTTTCCATTAATGATGTTGCCTTTGAACGAGTAAAGTTTGTTGACGTGAAAGACAGGGTGTATTCGCTCTAAGGATCTGGGAAGGTCCAGCTTGTAGTTAAGGTTTCCAATTTTCTCGATAACTTCGTAGGGTCCTAGCTGTCGATCTCCTAGCTTCTCACTGGAGAGCTGGAGGTTGAAATCTTCAGCACTGAGCCAGACGTGATCTCCGACTTGAAATTGATGGGCCTTTTTTCTTCCTCGTTCAAAACCTTCCTTCATCTTCCTTTTTGCCAGGTGTAGTGCTGCACCTGCATCTCTTCTGGCTTCTCTTAGCACCTCAATCCGCTGTTCTACACTTGCATTCCCCGTCTGTCTCCCTACTGGGATGTTGAAGTGTGGTAGATACCCGTAGGTAACCTCGAAAGGTGCTAGACCGTGAGCTGAGTGGGTTCGGGAGTTGATCACGAATTCCGCCATAGGTAGATGTTCAACCCAGTCGATCTGTCTTCGGTTTATGAATATCCTTAAATATTTCTCTACTTCTTGGTTCGCCCTCTCCGTTTGTCCATTTGACTGAGGCCGGTATCCCGAGGTCAGGGTCGATTGGATGCCCAGTCTCTTTAGTAATATTCTCATCACTGATGCGGCAAACTGGGGACCTCAATCGGAGATCATCCAGAGTGGTAACCCATGGAGTCGAAAGATCTCTTTATAGTACAAGTTTGCAGCTCCTTCTGCCATGAGGCTCGAGTGACAAGGTATGGTGTGCAGTTGTTTGCCAAAATGATCTGTGCACACCATTATGGCATTGTATCCTTGAGATTTGGGAAGTTGGGTGATCAAATCCACTCCTATGAACTCCCAGGGTCCTTCAGGGACTTCTAGCGGTTCCATTACTGCTCTCGGGTGTCTCTGTAACTTTTTCCTCATACAAACGTCACATCCCTCTACAAATTTCTCAATGAAGGTTCTCATTGATGGCCAACAGTAGTGGGTGCTGACCAGGTCGAAGGTTGCATGTTTTCCTCCATGTCCTGCAGTTGGTGCATCGTGGCACTGCCTTACTACTTCCTTCCTTAACTCCTCCTCCAGTGGAACATATACTCTTCCTCGATGATAGATCAACCCTTCGTCCTCCTCCCATTCTGCTATTCCATCTGCTAACTTCTTCAGCCCTCCCTTCTTCAACTCTTTAAGTCCTTCTACTACCTCTGCTTCTCTCGTGATCGCTCGTCGGATTTTCTCCTCTAAGGGGTTGTTAAAATGGGACGCTGCTAGCTTTACAAAGTGCTTGGGCTTTAGGACCGTTCGTTTGGTGTTATCTTCATCGTCTGAAACTTGGTGTAATGGAGAACGGGATAAAGCGTCTGCTAGGACATTGGTCTTGCCGGGTCTGTGTACCAATAGGAAATTGAAGTCCGCTAGTTTCAAGGCCCATTGGGCTTGCCTTCTGCTTAGGTCTTGGGCAGTCTTCCAATAACGCAGATTGTCATGGTCCGTAATGATCTCAAACGGCTCCGGCAGTCCTTCTAGGTAATGTCTCCATTCTTTTAGGGCTTCAATGATCGCCAGCATTTCTCAGTCATGGATTTCGTAGTTTCGCTGGTGCTTGTCCATAGAGGCGGATCGGAATGCAACCGGGTGCCAGAGCTCGTCCTCCAGTTTCTGCATAATAACTCCCCCAGTGGCAAACCCTGAAGCATCTACATCAATTCGAGTTGGTCGGTTCAGGTCCCATAAGGTAAGTATCGGGGCTGATATGAACCTGTCTCAGAGTTCTTCAAAGGCTTGTTGCTGTCCGAGCCCCCATCGGAATACAACCCCTTTCTTTGTGAGGTCATGCAGGGGTCTCGCCACATCGGAGAACCCCTGTATGAACCTTCTGTAAAAGTTGGCGAAACCGATAAAGCCTCATACTTCCCAGATACTTTTGGGTATGGGCCACTTCCTAACTGCTTCCACTTTAGTGGGGTCCATCTGCACTTCTCCGTGTCGGATTACCAGTCCTAGATATTCAATTTCCTCTTTCTCAAATTCGCATTTCTCCGGCCGTAGGTACAAATCATATTCTTCTAGCCTTCGAAGGACTTCTCTCGTGATTTCTTTGTGCTCCTCTCTGGTGCTGGTGAAGATGAGGATATCGTCCAAATACACCGCCACTTTTCCCAGCTGTAGCTGTCAAATGTCTTAAGAACAGACCGATAATTTAGCTTTTTGTATTTTAGTACAGACCGATAACTTAGTTTCAATTTTTTTCCCACGCTTCCTGAACTGTAAAGAACGAAAAAATTCTAATAAATCCGATAAATCTAAAAAATATTCCTGCCATTTTCGGAATTTCCATACCTTTAGCCGTTGTGGAGGTACAAGCACTTTTTTCTTCAGGTGCCGAGGTGGTCATGTGAATTTTCCCACGCCTCCTGGAACCTTTTTCCGGCATCCATCAGCCATTGTGGCTGATGTGGCTGATTTTGATAGTTATTCCCACGGGCTCTGGCTATTGCAGTCGTGCCACAAATAGATTCTGGACAGCTCCTATTCTAAATAGGGGCTGTGGCTGAAAAAATGCCAAAAAATCGCCCAAAAATCACAAAAATAATGGGCATAGATAGGTATATATAGGGGTAAATTTGGCTCGGGAATCCGAATCTGGAATCAGAATCATCATATTGAGCTTGTATAATTATTTATTCCAAATAGGGGCTGTGGCTGATGAAAATTTGAAAAAAAAATGTCAAAAAATCGCAAAAATAATGGGGATTGATAGGGATATATAGGGGTAGATTTGTCTCAGGAATCCAAAACTGAGATCAAAATTGTCATATTCAGACTGTATAATCATTTATTTCAAATAGGGGCTGTGGCTGAAATTTTCGAAAAATGCCCAAAAAATCACCTGAAAATCAGGCCAATGAATAAGGATAGATGGATATATAGGGGTAAACTCAACTCAGGAATCCAAATCTAAGCTCAAAATCATTATATTCAGCCTGTGTAACAACTTATTGATAATTTACTACATAGAATTCTGAAAAACAAAGCACAAGAAATGTGCATGTATTGTCATAATAATAGATATCAATAGGTATGTAGAGGTATTCTAGGCCCAGTAATGTGAATATGAACTCAGAATTACATGAATCCATATCTTTCTTGGTTTATCAATAAAAATAGATATTGAGGGTCTAGGAGAACTCTCCCTTCTACTGGTAATAAAAAGAAACAAACTGATCAGGAAATGAAGAAGTCTCATATCTATAAGTGATTGAATCATAGTCTTTAAGCAAACATGATAAGAGATGGATCTACATTGAAGCACATAGTGCAAATATAAATGTCTGTGAATAAGGTATCTGCACCTTGATTATAGCTGACATACAGATTGTATGTGTATAAAAGTTTTTATAGTTTCTCAGACATATATTATTCAAGCATAGAGACTCATAAATACAATATACCAATGATAGCCTGTGCATCATACAGTAGTTTCATCATATGTTAAATACTGAGTCCAAGTATAAGACATGCTGTGTAGAGATGGGCTATAATCATAGAATAGATACATGAATGTACATTATAAGATAATGAATCAACTATGATAATGTTATACCAACAAATCTCATTTAGAAGTTCAATTCTGTGTAATCAATTAGAAACTGCATGGGTAGTTATCAAAGAAAACATTTATCTAACCTTCTCTGAGATTATAAAGGCAAATGCAACTATAGATCTATGATTGGTGCAATTTATAGCTATTTTTGTACATTTGTGAAGATTTTTAGGTGGATATCAATCAATTGAGAGTTTTTATGTGAGTTCCCAAGCCTAAGGCTCCCTGTGCACATTACCACACCCACAATTTCAGGCTATTTTTTCGATTTGGTAATGATAATCCATTAATAATTCACTGTAGAAGCTAAATACGACAATAATGAGCTCAGATTTGGATTTCTGAGCAAAATTTACTACTATACACCTATCTATCCCCATTATTTTCATGATTTTCGGGCGATTTTTTTTTCAGCCACAGCCCCTATGTGAAATAAATGATTTTACAGGCTGGATATGATGATTCTGATATAGATTCAGATTCCTGAGACAAATCTGTCCCTATATATACCTGTCTATGCCCATTTTTTTGTGATTTTCGGACGATTTTTTGGCATATTTTCTTCAGCCACAGCCCCTATTTGGAATAAATAATTATACAAGCTCAATATGATGATTCTGATTCCAGATTCGGATTCCCGAGCCAAATTTACCCCTATATATACCTATCTATGCCCATTATTTTTGTGATTTTTGGGCGATTTTTTGGCATTTTTTCAGCCACAGCCCCTATTTAGAATAGGAGCTGTCCAGAATCTATTTGTGGCACGACTGCAATAGCCAGAGCCCGTGGGAATAACTATCAAAATCAGCCACATCAGCCACAATGGCTGATGGATGCCGGAAAAAGGTTCCAGGAGGCGTGGGAAAATTCACATGACCACCTCGGCACCTGAAGAAAAAAGTGCTTGTACCTCCACAACGGCTAAAGGTATGGAAATTCCGAAAATGGCAGGAATATTTTTTAGATTTATCGGATTTATTAGAATTTTTTCGTTCTTTACAGTTCAGGAAGCGTGGGAAAAAAATTGAAACTAAGTTATCGGTCTGTACTAAAATACAAAAAGCTAAATTATCGGTCTGTTCTTAAGACATTTGACAGCTACAGCTGCCTGTTTACCTCCGGAACATTCGGATTGAGAGAGAGAATCGGCCCATGCTTGGTCCCATTGTCTGGGATCAACGTTATGCATTTCCCAAGCATTAAGTCGGGCCTGATATTCTCATCTCTCTTCCTGTAGTAATTCCTCTGGTGTAAGTTCTGTTTGGACGACTTGAAAGTCGTTGTCCATGTCGTAATCAGATGCATCATTTTCAGATCCATCTTCGTGTTTAAGCGATGATATATCTATAATCGCCATTTCAGAACCTTCTACAGAATCTTTTTCAGATTCTGAAGAATATTCAGATTCTGAAGAATATTCAGATTCAGATGAATCTGAACCAGGGGTTTCTGCATTGTCCTTCGCTTCTTGTTCCTTGTCACTGGCATACTCAAGAGGTTCATCAAAGTAACCTAGATTTTCAGCAAAAGATAGCTTTAGCATATCTGCTGATAGAACAGTTACCATGGCGCGATTACCTCTTGCTTGTACCTCTTCCCTTCTATGAACATTAATGCTTGCCTCAGCGGCAGCATGATTCCTGCGTAACAATATGTGATTAGTTACTATTTGAGGATGTATTTTTTCAACGTACTCATCTGTCAAAATGAATTCTCGTTCCTGAGAAGGAACAGTATTCATATGAATATCTGTGAAAATTGGTTCAAGACGTTGGTGAATTAATCCGTAAGGTATCATACCTTCTTCCATTTCTTTATTGAATTGATCCCAATGCATATCCCAATACATTTTATATGATCCATATTCCGTTTGTGGCAACCATCGAGCAGTGTATGGTCCAGTCGGGACCAAAATGGTGCGAGTATGGATTTTATATTGACGAAGTTGTAGATCATAATTGGGATGTACAGAAGGAGTGTCGGAAAAACCCAAATGCACTGATAAGCGCCTCAATCTTATCAGTGCTTATCAGCAAGTTGTCAGCGAGTTGTCAGCATGTAATCAGCGAGGCAGCCGTGACGGCACTAAAATTAAAAATGTTCACACAGCCCATTACTAGGGCCTGCTTCCCTTTTTTTCATTAAAAAATGCTCCTTAAATCCCATTTCCTCACTGCCAAATCTGCTCAAACATGCATAACATTAATTTACATACTGAGATCTATCTATAGGTGCCCCCATTATTGCCAAATTTCCACTTTTTTAGTACCTATGCTGATAAGTGCTTGTAATCTGTTTCCTTAGTGATCAGCGATGATCAGCACGGGTTTGATGATATTGATTACAAGCGCTGACATGCGCTTGTATTGCTTACATAAAAAGTTCCGACAAGTGTAAGAAAAGAAAGATTCACGGATTCCGTATTCAACATTTTGAAAGCGATTTTCCCATTCATTTGCAGAGAAAAGTGAAGGTTCTGTGAGATCAGAAATTGATCCATGAGTTGATTGCACGGGTGGAGTCAAAGATCCACGAATATTTCCAAGTGCATTTTGTCGACGCAATTGACAGTGTATAGGAATGTGTTGAATTTCATAGTTTGCAGGAAGATGAACAGGGGCAGGAATATCATGAAGAGGAGGACGTGAGAAAGCATTACTGAGGACTAATTGATTATTCTCACCTTCGTCACTTGAACTTTGAGAATCTTCATCAGTTTCCTGTGAAGAGTCATAAGTTTCTGAAGGGATGACAGTGTCGCAAAGAGTCGACACTAGTTTACTTGTCGAGGATTTAGAAAAATACGGAGATCTAGTCCAAAGTTGACAAGTTAGATTAGAAATAGAGAGACGACTACAGTTACTTGCCTAGTCCAAAGTTGACAAGAGATCAAGCTGAGGACTAGGGGTTTACAGGAGAGCCTTAAGTACTACGAGGCCTACTGTCTAATGACATCAGACTAAGGAGCAGTGAGTTCATACATGACGATAGGACGAGGTGAACGGAATACGCTATGAAGACACAAGGTGATTAGTGGAAGTAAAGGGGGCACGAGTTTGAGGAAAGGTTGTGGTAAGGTAAAAGACCAAACGATCGGTATGCTACAGCAAGGTGATATAAGTGAGTATGTGAACGGATAGTGGAAAATAGTTAGTTCGTGACATTACCCCCCTCCTAATACTCATCGTCCGCGATGATTAAGGTCGGGAGGGTGCATCTGGGTGAGTTCTGTGGAATTTGGTGATCAATCTTTTGCAATGAGTTAAATTTGTGAAGGGCTCCCAAGAATTGTTGGCGTCCCCTTCTCCTTTCCATTTGACTAAATATTCGAGTCTTCTCCATCGGATTCGGCTATCCAGTATGGATTCTACTTCGAATTCTGGTTCGTCTTCTCCTTCAAGTTCAATGGGCACTGGTTCCTTTGGTAGTTCGCCGTTGACTTCGTTTCCTCTCCAAGGGTAGAGCTTACTGGCGTGGAATACAGGGTGGATTCGGGAGAGGGAGAGGGGGAGGTCCAAGCGATAGTTAACTCGACCGATTTTCTGCACGATTTCGAACGGGCCTAATTGTTGGTCTCCTAATTTTTCGCTTGACAGTTTCAAATCGATGTCTTCCCCGCTCAGCCATACCCAATCCCCTACTCCATACTTCGGTGACTTTCCTTCCGATTTTTCCGCCATTTCTCTTTTGGCTAGGTGAAGCGCCGCTCCCGCATCTTTTCGCACCTCTCTCAGTATTGCTAGCCGATCTTCGACACTTTGGTTATGGGTCTTTCTTCCTACAGGTATGTTGAAGTGTGGCAAGTATCCATATTCCACTTCGAAGGGTGAAAGTCCGAGAGCCGAGTGGGTACGTGAGTTAAGGACGAATTCTGCCATGGGTAGGTGTTCTGCCCAGTCATCCTGTCTCCTTCCTACAAAGATGCGAAGGTACTTCTCCACCTCTTGGTTTGCCCTCTCTGTCTGTCCGTTGGCCTGAGGATGGTATCCCGAGGTTAGGGAGGATTGGATACCTAGGCGTTTAAGCAGTAGCCTCATGAGCTCGGCTGCGAACTGGGGGCCTCGGTCCGATACAAATTCTAAGGGGAGTCCGTGCAATCGGAAGATTTCTCTGTAGTAGAGATCCGCTGTTTCTTCAGCCGTAATATTCGTGGTGCAGGGTATGGCGTGTATTTGTTTGCCGTAGTGATCTATACACACAAGGATGGCGTCGAACCCGTTGGAATCTGGAAGTTGGGTGATAAAGTCTACTCCCACTTTTTCCCAAGGGCCCTTGGGCACTTCCAAGGGTTGGAGTGCCGTTCGGGGGTGTCGTTGGAGTCTTTTTCGGGCACAAACTTCACATCCCAATACGTATTTTTCGACGAAGGATCTCATAGTGGGCCACCAGTAATGGGAACTTACTAGGTCATAGGTGGCGTGCACCCCTCCGTGTCCAGCTCCTCTGTCATCGTGGCATTGTTTCAACACTTCTTTTCGTAACTCTTTTCGGGGTGGGACGTACACCTTCCCTCTTCGGTAGATGAGTCCGTCGTCTTCCTCCCATTCAGCTACTCCGTCTGCCAACCTTTTTAGCCCTCCGCTCCTCAGCCGCTGTATTCCTTCGACTACTTCCGCATCCCTCGTAGTTTCTACTCTGATGCGTTCTTCTAGGGGGTTCTCCAGACCGATCGCGGCTATCTGTGCAAAATGCTCGGGGGACAGCACCGTTTGTTTCAGATTGTCCTCTTGATCGGTAGTTTGATGGTGAGGCATTCGGGATAGGAGATCTGCAATTAGGTGCTTCTTCCCTGGCCGGTGGACTAGTTGGAAGTGGAAATTAGACAGTCGTAAAGCCCATCGGGCTTGTCTTCTGCTCAAATCTTGGGCCGTCCTCCAATACTTTAGGTTGTCGTGGTCTGTGACTATCAGAAAGGGTTCAGGTAGTCCTTCGAGATAGTGCCTCCATTCCTTCAGTGCTTCAATGATAGCTAGCATTTCTCGGTCATGAATCTCGTAGTTACGCTGAGTCTCGTCCATGGAAGAAGATCGGTAAGCGATCGGGTGCCATTCTTCGTCTTCCAGCTTCTGTGACAGGACTCCGCCCGTGGCAAATCCAGAGGCATCGACCTCTACTCGGGTTGGTCGGTCCGGTTTCCACAGGGCTAGAACTGGTTCTTCCACGAAACGTTGCTTGAGGAGTTCGAAAGCTCGTTGTTGCCGCTTCCCCCACTGGAACTCGACTCCCTTCTTGGTCAAGTCATTCAGGGGTCGCGCGATACCGGAAAAGCTTCGGACGAATCTTCGATAGAAATTAGCAAACCCTAGGAATCCTCGCACCTCTCGAACCGATTTAGGTATCGGCCATTCTTCCACTGCTTTTACCTTTGCTCGGTCCATCCGTACTTGGCCGTGTCCGATGATCATCCCTAGGTACTCGATCTCCTCTTTCTCGAACTCGCATTTTTCCGGTCGGAGATAAAGGTCATACTCTTTTAGTCTCTGTAGCACTTCCTTTACAATTTCCCTATGTTCTTCCAGGTCTCGAGTGAAGATTAAGATGTCATCCAGATATACCGCTACCTTTCCTTCCGAAATTAGGTCTGCGAAGATGGTATCCATAAGGGCCTGGAACGTGGCCGGGGAGTTCGTGAGTCCGAAGAACATGACATTCGGTTCGAAAAGTCCCCGATTAGTAGAGAAGGCCGCCTTCCACTCGTCTCCTTTCCGGATTCGAATGTTGTTGTAGCCCCACCTCACGTCGAACTTGGTAAAGTATCGGGCATCCTGCAGCCGTCCAATGATGTCTTGAACTAGGGGTAAAGGATATCGGTTTCGGATCGTGTACTCGTTAAGCTTTCGGTAGTCTTGCACGAATCGTAGTTTGCTGTCTTTCTTCTTTATGAAGAATACTGGTGACGCGATGGGCGATTTAGATGGCTGGATGTATCCCTTCTGAAGGTTGTCCTGTAGGAAGCGTTCTAATTCCTGTTGTTCGTTGATCGACATGGGGTATACTTTGGTACGAATGCTAGCCGGGGCGTCTGGCGTTAGTTCAATAGCATGGTCCCAGGGCTGATGTTCCGGAAGCCTCTCCGAACTTTCTTCGGCGAAAACCTTCTTATACTCCCTATATTCCGGCGGCACCATCTCCTCAAAGCTTTTCTCCGTTTTCTTAAGGTGTTCCTTTTCCGCGATTTGCTGGGAGTAGGTGAACCCGGCAGAACACCAAATTTCATCGGTTAGATCTTCGATTATCCCTTCTCTCTTCCAGTGTCTTCGAAGTTTACGGTTAGCCGCGAATCGTATCGGGACCTCTTTTTCTTCTTCTGGTTCAGTCCCACCTACGTCGGCCACTTCCTCCATCTGCATCTTCCTTAATCTCCAGTTTATGGTTGGGTTATGTTTCTCCAACCACGGGAGTCCCAGGATTACTTCCTCTTTTCCTATGTTCGTAATCAGAAATTCCGTCCATTCGCTTACTCCGTCTATTATGAGTTTTACTTTAGCGAAACTTCGGATCTGTCCGGCTTGGTTCTCGGTTCCGTCAATGTTTCTGACCTTGATTGGTCGCCGGAGCGGCAAGAGGGGAAAGGAGTTTTCAGTGGCAAAGCTCTCTTTCATGAAGAGTCCCGTGGCTCCACTATCTATCATGGCTGCGGTTTGAACTTTATCCTGCTTTCTTCCTTGTATCATTATGGGGATGCGGAAATGCGAGTCTTTTTTAATAGTAAATACGGTGGAGACGTTACATGCAGGTAGGTGGTCGTACAAGGAAGAATAAGCGGGGGTATTAAAATCGTTCACGGAAGACGTCGGGCGTGCAGCTTTCGTTCGACGTCTCTTCAAAAATCCTCTTGTTTCTCGAGCAGGGTGGCCAGGATTTTGTTTTGCTGGGCCATGGCGTCTCTGAGGGTCTGAATCTCTTTAGTTACATCGGCGGGGACAGAAGCAGCAGGTTTCGGCTGAGGAGATGGGGCGGATGGTCCGTCTTCGAAGAGTGAGAAGGTGGATGAGGCCGCTACCTGTTGTCCTCTTCCTCCTCCCCCTCGTCGCGCCTTGTTTCCTCTTCCCTTTTCCATCCCTAAGTACTTGTCCTGGCAGACACATTCTACATGACCCATCCTTCCACAGTGCCTGCATTTCTCGTTCTTCCAACTGCAGTTGTTTTTGATGTGCTCTTCCGATCCGCATCCGAAGCAGCGTCCTCTCATCTTCTGAAGGAAGTCTTCCCGGGTTTTGCCGTTACCTCCGGTCCGGGTGGCGTCAATGTCCATGGCATTCGGGTCGGAGGATTTAAAATTTCCGGCGGTCGTGTAAGTGGGGTTGTGGAGGGCTAGGTCGATGGTGCAGGCTCGTCGGACGGCCTGGTCCAGACTGGTGGTTTTTCCTTGTCCTAGCTCAATAGAGATCATATGGACGCGAATATTGCTGTTTAGCCCGTTGCAGAATCGTTCCATCAGATCGGTGTCGGAAAACCCAGTTCTCCCTCCTATGTCTTGGAACTGCTGCGCGTAGTGCGCTACCGAGAGCTTCCCCTGTCTCATTCCCTTGATCTTCTGCCTAGCTTCTGCCTCTTCATCTGCAGACCCGAAGCGAGTTTTGAACTGCTTTTCGAATTCTTCCCATTTGCTATCAAATGGGAACTTGGTCTCCGATCCTGCAATACTCGAGCTGTTGGCTAGATTGGCATAGTGCGCCGCCCAATCGGCTGCGTTTCCATGCATAAGGGAGAGAGCCGAGAGAATTCGGCTCGGGTCATCGACCAGGTCTTTCTGCTGCGCTCCCCAGATTTTGAACATGGAGAGAAATCTCCTAACGTCATCGGATTTTCCTTCGAAGGGTTCTGGCTTACTGGTGCTAGACTTTCTGGGTTTCGGGTTATTCGTGTTTTCAATAAAGGAGTCCAGCTTTCGCTGGGTCTGCAGTTGCTGTTCTGCCAGTTGTTGGATGAGATTGTTTATGGCTTCCATGTCTTCGTCGGTTACAATGGGAGAGTCTGGCGAAGACGGACGAGGCGGCGACGGAGGATTCTCGGTTGGGTCAACAGGTGGTGGCGGTGGTGGCAAGGGCCGTGGAATCGGGGCTGTAGGTGGCACAGACGCTTCTGTGGCTTGGGGTGTCTGAGCGGAATCTTCGATTTCTATAGAAGACGGGGATTCCTGGGCGGTGTGAGCAGACGATACTGACGACGGAGTCTCTGGCAACGGGAGTACAAGTGATAACGGTGGGGGCAGAGATGTCGGTAGGTTCGGTTCAAATGGCAGAGGGTGTTCTTCCTCTGGAGTTTCTGGGCGAGTAAACGGTAGACCTCGGACGGGGTTAACACGGTAAGTAGTTCCTCGATACTGGTATGTAGACGGAGCTCGGATGGAGTATAGAGCGTGCGGGCAAGGAGTAGAATCACAGTTGTAGAAGACGTTGTCTTCAAGGTAAACGGCTCGACCCTGGAGTACGTCGAAACCGTGCGGATGTTCCTCGCAGTCAGTGTAGTCTGCCGAGAAGGACGTTTTGCCTGTGGTAGGGACGATCTATGTGCAGAGACTGTCGGTACGTCAGTTGGAGAGCTTGATCTAATGTCGCAAAGAGTCGACACTAGTTTACTTGTCGAGGATTTAGAAAAATACGGAGATCTAGTCCAAAGTTGACAAGTTAGATTAGAAATAGAGAGACGACTACAGTTACTTGCCTAGTCCAAAGTTGACAAGAGATCAAGCTGAGGACTAGGGGTTTACAGGAGAGCCTTAAGTACTACGAGGCCTACTGTCTAATGACATCAGACTAAGGAGCAGTGAGTTCATACATGACGATAGGACGAGGTGAACGGAATACGCTATGAAGACACAAGGTGATTAGTGGAAGTAAAGGGGGCACGAGTTTGAGGAAAGGTTGTGGTAAGGTAAAAGACCAAACGATCGGTATGCTACAGCAAGGTGATATAAGTGAGTATGTGAACGGATAGTGGAAAATAGTTAGTTCGTGACAGACAGATGGTGAAGAATTATCAACAATTACCTGACGAAAATTAGGTTGAACCATAAAAGCCATTCCATTGAATTGACTTTCAAGGTCCTCGGCTTGACCAGCAGCTTCCAAAGCCTTTTGCTTGGCTGCTTTCTTTTTTCCTTGACCTCGTCGCTGTTGACGAGGTCCTTTTCCGCCTCGACCACGACCTCTTCCTGAGACACCTCCTCGACCTCGTGGAGCGAAGCTATTAGACTTGTAGCTTCGGATGCTGTTACCAGTACTACTTCTCGTCTTCTTTTGTCCAAAGCTGGACGAATCCTGGTGCTGCCATTTTGGCGCACTCTGTTGGGAAGAGAAGTAAGGTTTTTTACCTTGGTACTGGTTTCCACGTTGCCCAGAAATAGCAACATTCGCTTTCTGGGGTAGAGGTTGGTGTTGAGAACGATAAAAATCAATAATTCTGTTTTTAGCATCCTCCATCTTGAGTTCAGCTTGATTATCTTTTGAACTCAAAATCTGTTGTTTGATAAGACCCCAAGGGCCTTCATCAGGAAGATTATTGATCAGGTGGAAAACTTGACCATATTCGGGTGTTTTCCAGCCTTTGGCTTCTTGGCGTGCTAAGACTTCCTCAAACTGAGCAAATTGGTGTTGAGGGTCTTTGTCGATATTTAAGCGAAAATGATTAATAAAAAGAAAGTCACCATATTGCACAACGACACGTTGCGTGCCATATTGTGTTTTAATACGGTCCCAAAGCAAAAGAGCAGTCCTATCTCCTTTTTGTCTGGCGTTACCAGTCAATTCGGAGTCACTAAAAGTGGTTAGGACTTTCTTGGCAGAAGAAGGAAGTTTGTGTTCAATAAAACCGATAGCCGTGTTGTCATTGTCGTCCCACTCGTTCTGTTTCTTGACTTCTTCAAGACCTGAACGAATGAAGTCACGAGTCATTTCAAGTGACCAAGGACGAAAAATGAAACGAGGATCATTCAGATCAACTTTATCGTTAGTAAATAAATAAGTTCTTGTAAGAACTTAAAGACTAACCAGTTCCAGTAGGACGTGTGTTAGTACCGAGACACCATCTCCAAACGCCTTTAGCGTGGAGAAGGGTTTCCATTGCCAATGCCCAGTCCAAATAATTATTTGCACTAAGCATAGGCACCTTAGACGATAAAGATTCCGTAGTTGACATTATAAACCTGTGAATAAACCCACTGGCAGTTCCCATTAAGTTATGGGTGATCCAACATGGCTAGTATCGTGTCACATATAATACTCCATTGAATTCTCAATATGGTGGGGCCAGTAAATGGTTTCCATCCTTTATTCCATCTCCCATATGGTCAAACGTTCCATACTGGGCCAAGTAGTTAGACATAGAGGGCCCAATGCCTGATGAAGGCCAGACACTCTATATTTAACTTGATGTATAGTAGTGTTGTCGAGAGTATTTAAACACATTTGCATTAATCATCTTATGCACTTAATTTAGAAAGTATTTCAAAAGAGAGAGTACTCTCGACCATAGGAGTTTATAATATTAGAGCTCATAGTAGAGATGGCCGCTATTGTAGTCAACCAGGCAGGCACCTTGGCGTCCGAAAGGAGCCTATAGTCGTGACCTGTCATAACTCTCACTATATTTGTAATCATCCCTCTAATGCTTATTATAAAGCTTTAATGGATTTATAGAACTGTCATAATAGCGAAGTTTATCTTTTACTGAAGTGATCTCCTCAAAAGTACCTCAACTGGAAATCATACCGAAGTTCCATTTAACCAGTATCTTAGTAACTTTTGTAAATCTCGCTGTGCCCAGAAATCATACATGAGGTTCCATTAAACTGGGGTAGGCATACGAGAAGGAGGACTATCACATAAAAGTATAACTTCTTATGACCGAATAGGAGCTCTATCTAGGCCACTATGTGGTGATTAGCCAAGATGGTCTCAAGAATAGAGGTTTATTCAGTTCTTGTGAGATTATCTACTATTACCCTATACAAAATGTCTGCACCAAACAATGCCTCGACTGCCTTTTACAACAGTCTCAAACGGCTCGAGGTATGCCATGCAAATTTCCTACCCGGGGATCAGTTTCCCAAATCCGGAGTCAGAAGGATCACATGTTGCATGGGCAATATAATTGCGCTCTACCTCCAGGCATGCCAATTAAGGCAACTCAACTGCACTTTGCCTCCGAAGAGGGACCATGCAAGCCCAGTATACTCTACAAAGACGTTTGTAATAGGGATAAGAGATTAGGTCTCACTATCCATTATAATTATAACCCATGTACCCTCGTCTCTCTACTTTACATAGAAGGGACTTAAAGTGCATAAGGGGAATACTATCTAACTACAGGTGTGCTTGGGAAACGCCATTCTTGACCGTAATACTTGTAACAGGGGCGAGAGTGTCTCTGTTTATAAGCGGAGCTCTGCACCTCCCTAAAGGAACCGACAATAAAGTTGAGAATCCCCAAGCATACGTGATCCAAAGGGATCAAATCAAGAAGCCCGGAATGCAGCCCAGAGTGCATGTACTTCACTCTAGACCGCACAACCCCGATATATTTTGGGGCTGTGTTTGAATGGGAAAGATAGAATAGATATATAAGGCAACAAGACATGAAACCATTTACCAGTTGGCCCACCATATACCGAACAGAGAAAACATGCAGATCATACCGTCGCCCAATCAACCAGACTGCTGACTCGGTTGAGACTGCAATCGGCTGAGGGTCCAACAGATCCTCGTTGGGCAAGCCAGCAACAACACTAGGGGCTGTTTGCACTTTTAGCAGGGACTAGAACCCCCTAGCAGCTTTTCTTGGTCCAACAGAGGCAGCGACCACAATACTCACCTGCAGCCTAGTAGCCAGTCTCCTTTCAACCAACCTTCCATTGACTCCATCATTACCCTACTTGCATGAATCTATTGTCGAGTTAATCCCAAGAGCACCACACTCGCCAGGGGTATAGGGATGCAGGGATTGGTTACCCTTTACTGCGGAGCCCGTGCTGGTACGAGGGATGTCATTGTTAGGTTAATAGATTCGAAAGTAGGGATAGATGCGAAGGGAAGTGGGAAAGGAGCTTGCAGCGTTGGGCAAGCAGGTGTGCCGTGTGGGGCCCATAACCTATCGAGAATGCAGCATTGTCAGCACTAAGTGAGCAGTGGGGATGTCTCACCGAGTTCTTATCCTGTTAGAGATAGCAGTAAAAGATGTAAGAGTGTTAGATGATATTGAGATAGGGAGTACGCTACTACATGCTAGTATTTATACTGTTGGAGGTGCTGCGCACTTCCATAATGGTAAATACAAGGTATCGTACGATAACTAATAATAGTGAGTGGAGAACGTTCTAGAGGAGTCTATGACATTCTCCATGATATCATCCGCAGTAAGCTATTAATGCCATTGGCTCAGTACATATCCGAGAATATGAGTAATATACATTGTATTTTACTCAGCATTGATATATTCCGATATCCATCGGGAATCGGGATATGCTTACCACTACTGTAAATGTGAGTCGTATCTAATCATATCTAATCATATCTAATCATATCATATCTTATCTAGATTAGATAAGATAACTCGTAAATACTTGTGACTTGTAACTAAGCGCTACAACCAAGGGACATGTTGTGAAGAGTCAAAGCGAGGATTGGGTATGGAGCCAGCGAGAGAGAGAGCTGAGGGTAGAAGGAAAGGGACAGAAGAGCTGGGCAACATGCTCGTTTTGGGATAGATGGGAATGCAAAGGACAGTTTAGTTCAGAAAGCTGGGATGGTAAAGCTGGTAGAGTCAGGAGAGCAGGTTTGTCTTGAATAACCTGTAGATAAAGAGAAGGTAATAGTTAGTATAAATAAAGACAAACAGAAGAGCAGATGATGCTTCTTCTAAAGAGTAGTTAAGAATAAAACAGAACAGCAGATGACACTAGTTCTGAGAAGTGAATGAAATAGCGGATGATGCTTGTTTCAGGTGTGGACATGGGAGTCTGCAGTACCCCCACCACTGTGATGTGCTCATAGTCTGGATGGACTCCTGTAGGTCCGTACGCTAGGGTGCACACAGTACCCCGAACATCATCAGCTCTGGAATGAAGGAAGGAGACATCATGACGCTGACGTGGGCAGCCAAATACCTTGACAGGGAGCAGTTATATGGATACTCAGCCATAATGAGGTAATAGGAGAGCATAAGGGGAAACAGGGATTCAGTTGTTCATAGTCAAAGGTCAATGTTATTGCTATCCATTGTACTACCATATTTGTACATAGGTCATGAGGACAGTACATTAGGTAAGGTCTACCATACTGCCTTACAATATGTCTGGTGACCTTTCTAGGGTACCTCTTGATACCAGTGACTATAACATGGGACCTTGATAAAAGGCTTTACCTTGCTTCTCACTGCCAATTTTTTCTGACCCATACCCCTGGTGACCTTTCTAGGATACCTCTCAATACCAGGGACTATAGCATGGAGGTATGGGCATGCTTTTGAGCCTTTGTTGACATGTTTGATCAATGATGACAACAACTTTTTTGCTGGCTTGACAGCCTTAAAGGACCCTGCCTGGTCTGTACACTTCAATCATGTTGCTGAACTTGTTGGGATTACTTGCCTATGGATACTGGGAACTTCGTTGGATGTTGGTAGTTGCCAGGCAACTTTCTGAAGTCCTGGTAGCTACCAGGCAAACCTGGAAACTCCCTGAAGTTCTGGTAGCTACCTGGGAGCCCCCCTCAAGTCCTGTTAACTACCTGAAAACTCCCTGAAGTCCTGGTAGCTGCCCAGGAAGCTCCCTGAAAGTCTGGTAGCTGCTAGGAAACTCCCTAAAATCTTGACAGTTACCAAGGAGTTCCCTAAAAATCTGGTAGCTGCCTGGCAGCTACCCTGGAAGTCTCAGGGACCTCCCTCAATTTTGTGGCAGTTACCATGGACTTTTACACTAATTATGGTAGGCTACCAGATATATGCTGGGGTCTTCCTGGATCTTTGTGGGAGCTCCCAAAGCCTTCCTGTATTTCCTGGGAGCCACCAGAATTTCTCCTACAATTTCTGGGAGCTACCAACAATATTCCTAATATAATGGTAGCCTCAAGACAAGCATACAGATTGCTGGCTCTTACACTTGGTTGGTGCCTCAATTGATGAAGGCCTTTTGTTTTACTAATTCCTCATGTTTTGGTCTTCTCACTAAGTCCTTACCTTTCATTTTTCTTACCAAGTCCCTCACATTTTGTTTTTCCCACTAAGTCCTCTCCGAAATACTTTAAGATAGGTAGAATAGCTTTAAGCATGATTTTTGAAGATGAAATACAAACAATCAAGCCCAATTACCACTATTTTCACTTTCTCGATAGCTATCTGCAACATCTCGAGTATCTAACTGCTCTGTTAGTCCCACTTCAACCTCTTCAAGGTATGCACCACCAAAATCATCATCATCATCATCTCCAACTGCATCAAGAAGAAGGTTCCTACACATTGCAGCTAGTTCATCTGCAGATGGTCCCCAAAATGAAGAATGATCACCAGAGAATTCTACCAAGGAGTGTTCCCAGGTGACAGTCTTAAAAGATGATCTTTCCTGAGTTTGAGCTGATGTTTGAGACCCACATTATCTGAAATATGTCAGTTACCAAGTGATAGCTGTTTTAAAGTTAAATTTACCTGCTGCCTCCAATGCTTGTATCACAATTCTCCACTCTTCCATGAACCATTCCTGCAATGACTGCCACTGTATCTGCAGACCAGCACCTTCTTCTTTACAGCAATCAAGTTCCAACATAGCTCGTATACCTTTTTGCACCTTCTCATCGACCATCCACAGTGGTGGAATCTCATTTGCACCATCTGTCAGTCCAATATCCTGCCAGAGGTCCTCATCTGTATCCAAGTTGAATAGACTGGACTTGTCAATCTTCCTCAGACTAACTGAGTGAACAGGTGCCTTGCCTCAGTGAATCAAATCATTGATCTCATCACAGAGATTATTGTGTTTGGTTGCTAGGGCCAATATACTTGGATCACGGTGTTGGACAGAATCCCATGTGTGGTTATGAAGTTTTTGTTCTTAAAAAGAGTTAGAGAAAGGAATGTTTGAGATAGAACACAACCTACCACTACGTTGCTTGCGGAAACAATGCTCCAGTCGAGTCAATACAAATTTCCTAGCTTCAAGCTTTTGATGAAGACACATCCTCACTGCAAGAGCATTCAGATGTTTTGTGATATATGGGTCGTTCATCAATTTTTGCAACTGGTCCTTATCTGAGGTCCCTAGAGAGCACTCTTTCTGTGCCAGCTTTGACTGTATCTCATCACAAGTTTTGCACATTTTGGCAAGGTTGTCATGGGCAGTCACTGTTTGATATTGCTTGGCTACCCTAGAAATGATCATGTTCTCCAGGTCGGCAATTTTCTTTTCAAGAATGTCGAGCGCCTCATTCAGCCACAACACCTCTTGAACCACAGCTTTAGCAGCATTATGTCTTTGCCCTGGAACAGATGATCAGTTGATAAAGATCCAAACCATGGAATTAGGAGCATACTTGGGAGGGGCTGAGTCTGCACCACAACCTGGTTATCCCATTGAACTCGCAGAAAGGCTAAGTCTTGTTGACATTCTGCCAATTCTTGTTCAGCTGCCAGAGCTTGTGAAGCACATTGGCATGTTTTTTGTTGTAACCACCTTCCAGCGTTCCATAGGGTCTGTTCATTATGGTAATGTAATTGAGTATCATTAGTGTATAGATGTAGGTAAAACTGAAAGAGTTCATTATAAGCACAGGACCTTTAAGGAGATGCATACAAACACTTATGCTGACCAATTGAGTGTAGGCAACTAAATGTTGCAGACAACTCCAACAATGTTCACACCCTTCACCATCACAAAGTCCAAACCAATGCCGCTTGTGAGGATGGTATATCAACTGGCATGACCAATTGTGTCCATAGGCATGAAAGACTGAAACTCCCCAAATGATGCGCCTCAGGTACTCCTTCAAGAAACCCCATTTCCAACAACTCCGTTCCATTTGACAACCAATATCATACAGGATACCGATGTTCCAATCATCGGGGATGTGTTTAAAAAGCTCTGCAATGAGTGCGAGCATGTAGTACTGTCTCTCTCTGGGAGAGTCTATTGCGACCATGAACAGAGCAACATCATGTTGGCAGAACATCCCTGCATCTGCTATTTTGTCAAACTTATCACCAGAAGAACTGGTAATGGTCTCTTGGGCTGCAGTGAAGCTACCTAGACAGCCATCTAATGTGGACTTAGGCACCTGCATGCCATGCTTGTAATGGTCGTCTTGAACCAGATCAACTTCATTCAGTTTGGAGCATTTAGTTTGCTTTAGCAGTCATGCATTGTTGACTATAGTCTCCCACTTCCTCACCTCAACTTCAGGAAGGTACATGGTATCAGGGTGAAGGCATGGGGGATCTTGGTAGCTCTGCTTGTTGTGTTTATGGGTAAAGCATGCGTCTAGTGTAACGAGGACATGAGGACCAGCCCGTTCCTGATCCAAGGCATTGGAAGGTAAAGTACCTCTGAAGCACATTGCGCAGCGTGACCTAAGATATGCACTGATGCATGTAGATGGGGAAGGAACAGAATGAGGGCTGTAAATGAGATGTGGTTCAGAGGTATGTATATGGCCAGAAGGCTTGGAGCGTTTATGCTTCTGGTGTGCAGAGGGAATAGAAGATTCCTCTAAGTCTTCAGCTGGAGAAGGTTCCAAAGAACTGACGATGGGCAGCAGTGACAAACTTGACCTGGTTTGCTCTAACTGTGACTTGATACAAGCCCGGGTAGCATCTTGGAGACTGTTGAACCACAACAAGCAGTTCCCAAATTGCCACTGGAGCGGATTCTGGCCTTGAAGCCAGTAGCCCTGTTGCTGTAGGTAGTCTTGCAGTGCACTGCACCATGCTGTAACATTGGGGGAAATGCGAAGGAAAAGACAAGCTAGAAAGTCTAGCATACATATGTTGACAGCTAGTGATGGGGCAAATGGTGCACATGGGAAAAGGCTGCTTTTAACAAGCTGAGGGGATATGGGACTGCATGTACTGCAGAACCAGACATTAATCTTTTCAATACCTAAACAAACTCTTCAGGTTGTTGAACATGATATTAAGAACCGGGTCAACATACCTGAGAATCAAATTACCACAATGGACAGATAACATCCGAAAGCACATGAGCAACGACTTGCTAATTGCAAGCCCACAGTCAGGCACAGATTATCTGTCCTTTCCAACAGCTCCATATACAGCTCAACTAGCAAAGGGATCACCTCTTTCAGCCATCTCTTCCACTGACAATCCCTCTTAGTCCTGTGAGTTGATTTAGAAGGGGATAACAAAACCTCTTCATGGTGAAGCTCCAGAGGCACACTTCCAAGATCTCTGTCAGTGTGTTGCATATTTGGCACAGCAGTCACAATATCTTCTTCATCAAACTCAGTGGGGCGATCACCATTTAAACCCACTTGACCATGAATGTGGGGAAGCTGAGTGTTTTGAGTCAGATATCTTCCTCCTGGAAGGAAAACAAGGGGTCAAGGTGGGTTTCGGGAAGAATTATGAGCAGGATCAAAGACTGTTGGTCTGTAGGCTGCAGCAGGTAAATTGGACGGTTTAGATTTCACAGTGCGATGCCTGATAGTCATAATATCAGGGATGCAATCCACAAATGCAGACAAAGTACACAATGACTTGATAAACAATAAAAACATGACTCAAACAGCTCTCTCCTGCTTTCCAGTCCTTCCAACATGAGCTCCCTCCGCACAGTCTCTGAGGAATATCTCTCCATATCTGCTCAGCCTCCGAATACTCAAGCTAATTTCATCCCAACAAACGAAGAACTTTGAGCAAAATTCCTTATTCGTGGGATGATAGATTCTGTCTATCACGAGTCTCTCCTCAAGTGTCCCAACGCCCCTTGGCATCTATGTAATGACCACCAGGTATCCATTCTGTCCAGTTGGCAGTATGTTATTCACTGTGACATGTGTGATGTATTGAGACACTGCAAACGGTTCACCATCATCGAGATGTTAGAGTTGCAGTGTGCATTTCAAATTTGCACTTGTTATGCTGAGGAATGATACCGATGCAAGAAGGCAGAGAAGAGGTCAGCTGAACTGGATTTTTTTATCGTGAACTTTAATGAGGAAGGTGAGCAACTCGTTATAACAGGTTGTAAGACAAATTACGAGGCTGGAGTTTACAGAGGACTTGTCCTTACTAAACTTGAGCTGACTGGTTTTCCACGTATAATCCCATTTGGAAAGTCACATGTTCAGCATAGAAACCTGACATACCCGAGGGCTGTAGCTTTCCATGCCAATTTTGGATCACTGATCCACTACTTGCCGTGGTAAGTGAATAATCTGAAAAAATCCAGCAGTACAGTGGAAAGTATCTCTAAATTGGGAGTTTGCATTTGTGAGAATAGCCAGTCAATATCATTATTACAGGGATATTGTACAGTGTTTATCCAAAAACCAAAAAAAAAAATCCACCAGTATACTATATAGTTGGACTTCTCACATTGATTTTTTGCAGCATGATTATTTACCATTAAATGATTCAAAATCTGAAATTTCTTTGGGCATAATTTAGGGCTGGGAGCTTTAGATTGTTAACTGATATTTTTGGCATCTTTTTTGCGTCCTTTCAGCACTCAAATCTTTTGAAAAAAATTACAGCCTCGTACCTGCCATGGGTAGCAGTGGCCCACTTCCTTTCATCTCACCTTACTTCCAGATCCATTAAACGGCCCTGACCCGATGTCCTTGGAATTACCAATGTCATGGGTTCTCAGAAAGCAAGGCAGTCGCTTTTGTCCCATTCTTGTAGACTAGGGACTGACATTGGGTGTAGTAGTTGCATTTGTAGCAAAGATGAGGCATTCCATATGTCATAGTTACTGTTTTGTACGCCAAAAAACTGATTTCGTGTTATAGATGTCAAGGCATCTGTGCTTTGAACAGAGAATAAGGGCAACAGTTGGTCCCTATGAGATGAGATAATAATATTAGCATCGCTGTCATGTTTACTTTGTTGATCTAAACCGCGACTCACCCGACACCACACAGCATGCCTTTTTCCTCTGGCAACAATTACCTTGCCAAAATGACTGTCAAGGAGATCTTGAGTCGCACTGACCTTCCAACATCCTCTGCCAATGCTCCCTTTATCCTATTTCTGTCACAAGAACACTCACTTTTTTGCCAAAATCCATATCTTTGCAAGGACTGCCCCAAAGCTCACAGAGGCAGTTTTTGAATTCATCAATGACGTAGGAACTGCTCACAAAGGACACAAAATGGCCTTTGCTTTGTGTGATGATGAGCACGTGGGAAATGTGATGCTAAACTGTTCTTGCAGTCTCTGCAAAGACTTCGGTTCTATGACCTACTTTGAGGACATGGACTTCCTGCTTGCCGTTTCAGCCTGGGATAGAAAAGAGGTGGTCCTGAAGGCACACTTGGAATGTGAGTAACAATACATACTTTGTTGCATGCTCTGACCTTGGTTTCTGTTTATCCCAGCTCGTTGATCAGGTTTGGAACAAAGCATGAAACTCAGTGAGGAGTTTCACAAGGCCATTCAAGAACTCATGGAACTTGAAAAAAGTATGTGTCAATACTCTAGTTGATAGCCCTTGCTCCTAATGTACATACCTTTATGTTTTGACAGAGAGCAATGTCGACAAGTAGAGTCATTCTCTGCACTAGTTTAATGTCATTGCAGACAAGAAATATCACTGTCTTTCTTGTAGCAAACAATATATGATCATGCATGCGATTAGATTGCGTGAATTAAGGGTAATAAATGTTATAGACTATGATAACAAAAAGTATACAGTGCAAAGCAAAGCAAAGACAGCAACTACTGAATACACAGGTTTCTTTACAGGATACTAATGAATACAAATCATATGCAGGTAGAAATACACTAACACTGTCTCTTTTGGCTGGCTATGGTCCTGAGTGACTTAATCAACTCCACCCACTTCTCTTTGTTAGGGTCATTAGGCACCACTGCACAGTCTTCACTCTGTACCACAATATGTTCATCTTTGCAGCCTTCCTCAGGTTCTCCCTATGGCTCAAAGACAGTAGCTGTAATCAGCTGCTCAGGTTCTCCTTTTTTTGCTTGGATAGATTTGCTGAACGTGTTTTCCTTTATGCTCCCCTCGCACCACAAGCAGCGGCTTCATGTTGTACTGGGCCTTGATGGGGTGAACGGGGTCTTCTGGGAGCAGAATTTCTTGGGGTAGTGCTCTCCAATGTTCACAGCCATTCAGTGTACAAGACAAAAAGCCAAGAGTGGAGTTGGGTGTGGCAGTGACCTCTTTCTCACTCTTGGCCAATGGGTCTAATGGTTTATAGAAGGCAAGGAACACTTTCCCGTCAAGACAAGAGTCAACAGACCAATGAAACAGATCAGCACCTAAAAGCACAGGGGGTATCTGTGTGAGAGGAGGGAGGTATAGGCCAGAAACAAGAAGGAGTGGGTCTACTAGGTGCTGAGACTGATACTGCATGAATGATTCAGTGTGGGCACCAATAACATTGGTCACAATTACTCAATGGGTAGTGAGTGTGTAGAGGCAGACCAGTAGTAATGATATTGTGTTAGAATCAGTCGAGATGGACTCTAAACTAACCAGTAAACTTACTCAGGATCCTGAATCCAGCTGTAATCAACCCAATGACACGGATTAGCCCTGTGTTCGGCTGAGATATAGTTGTACTCGACTAGAACATGCATCCCAGATTTATATCGGTGAAAGAGTTCCACACCTCTGACATGTCCTTTGTTTTTGATGGGGCCCTTGATTACCATGATAAATTTGCCAAGCCAAGGTTCAGGTGGTCGCTGTTGACAGAGCAGATATTCCTGAGCATCTAGAACACAGCCACCTTCATATGCTGGTTGAATCACAGTGGGAGTGTAAACAGTACTCCAAGATGCCTGCCGGAATCCTTGTTGATGTGGAAGCAGAGGAAATGCTTCACAGAGTGGTTTCTGTGTGCTATTCACTATGTTAGTTGAAGAAAATGTACTAGATATTGGGGGACTGACCATGTCTCAATGACATCATCGTGGTGAAGGCATACTACATGCTCCTGACCCCAAAGTCTCACATCAATCATTGTAAAACCGTGAATGGCCAGAGAAACATCAGCCACGATTCTGGTGTGACCTCAGTGTTGGCCCCAAATGACTGTGATATGCTGGTTGAGCCAGGGGATAGTGACATCATTCCTAGCCTGTACAATGTGGCAAGAATTGATGTTGATAGTAAAAGGCTACAATCAATTAGAAAGAGAGAGCAGAATCATGCATTTGGAACACTTACTTCTTTCAATGCCGATGTGATCTCAACCACTGCAATCTGTTGGCCCCAATTGCTGATGATGAAACCATATCACCCTTTAGAATCTCCTGCTGCAACCTCTACATGATCTCCTATTGAGATTTTCTTCCTCAAATTAAGCTGGTTGACCCATATATCCATCTCTTCGATGTCTTTCTTCTTCAAGTTCTTAACACTGTAAGCCTCCAGGGTATACTCTTCAGGAATGTCATCATTGTAGTCGTTGAGGTGTATGAGACAGTGGTCACTCTCGATCTGCTCAATTCTACTGCTCTTTCGATAGGTAGTCCAAGGTATTGAGAGATCTAGCTTTTGCCATTCCGTCAAAGGATCATTTCTGATCACTTTGACAAACTCGTTCTGAAAGAATACCCAGTTATTGGGAATAGGCAGGTGAACTGATTGTAACAATGGATGTTGACTAGATCAGAAAAGACATCGAGTTATTATATCCATACGAACATCAACATCAGTGACTGATTACTGTCACGAAGAGGCGACAACGAGAGAGCACAACGAGAACGAGACGAGAGCGAGAGACCTTAACACAATCTAGTCCGAATAGACCAAGAAGTCAAGATGAGGACTAGGTTACAGGTTTGGCTAGTTTAAATACAGTACTGACTAGATCGAGATGAAATCGCGATGTGAATGGAAAGCTGTAGGTAAACAGCATGTCTGCTGTGTGTTTGGGAAAGATTCTGGTAAGATTATGGAAAGGCTATGGACAAGTATGATCGAACGGAAATGGAAGAAAGGTGTAGACAGGGTGTAAAAGTGCGAGGCAGCGATAAGGCTGCGTGCACTGCATAGTTAAAGTTTAAGGTTTGAAAGTAGGGTTCAAAGGAAATGGTAAATGGGAACATACAAGTATAAATGTCTGTAAATAAAAGGAAAAATGAATATTAATAATCGGAATAAAATGTCAGTATTTAATGTTCACGACATTACCCCCCTCCTTAGAGTCCATCGTCCTCGATGACTAAATTCTGGGTGCATCTGGGTGCCTCTTGTGGAATGCTGTAATCGATCTTTTAGCATTTGCAAGGTTCGTTACCGGTTCCCAGGAATTATGTCCTTCATCATATCCTTTCCACTTTACTAAATATTCAATTCTCCTCCATCTGACTCGACTATCCAGCAACTTTTCTACTTCATACTCCAGTTCATCTTCTTCCTCTAGGTAGACTGGTTCCGGTTTGACTTCCAATTTCCCGTTAATGACATTGCCTTTGAACGGGTAGAGTTTGTCGACATGAAAGACCGGGTGTACTCGTTCCAGAGATTTAGGAAGATCCAGTTTGTAGTCCAAGTTGCCAACCTTCTCAATGATTTCGTATGGTCCCAGTTGTCGGTCACCTAGTTTTTCACTGGAGAGTTGTAGATTGATGTCTTCAGCACTAAGCCAGACATGATCTCCAACTTTAAACTGATGTGCCTTCTTCTTCCCTCGTTCAAAGCCCTCCTTCATCTTCCTTTTCGCTAAGTGTAGCGCTGCTCCTGCATCCCTCCTTGCTTCTCTTAACACTTCAATCCGCTGTTCTACACTTGCATTCCCTGTTCGCCTTCCCATTGGAATGTTGAAGTGTGGTAAATATCTGTAGGTAACTTCGAAGGGGGCTAGGCCGTGAGCTGAGTGGGTTCGGGAGTTAATTACAAATTCCGCCATGGGCAGGTGTTCGACCCAGTCGTCCTGCCTTCGATTTACGAATATCCTTAAGTACTTTTCCACTTCTTGGTTTGCCCTCTCTGTTTGTCCGTTTGACTGAGGTCGGTATCCCGAGGTCAGGGTGGATTGGATGCCTAGTCTCTTGAGCAATAACCTCATCACTGCAGCTGCAAATTGAGGACCTCGATTGGAAATCATTCGGAGCGGTAGTCCATGGAGACGAAAGATCTCCTTGTAATACAGATTGGCGGCTCCCTCCGCCGTTAGGTTCGAGTGGCAGGGTATGGTGTGTAGCTGTTTGCCAAAGTGGTCTGTACAGACCATTATAGTGTCGTAGCCTTGGGATTTTGGGAGCTGTGTGATTAAGTCAACTCCTACATACTCCCATGGTCCTTCTGGGACTTCTAGCGGTTCCATTACGGCCCTCGGGTGTCTTTGCAGCTTCTTTCTCATGCATACATCACATCCTTCTACAAATTTCTCCACAAAAGCTCTCATTGATGGCCACCAGTAATGAGTACTGACCAGGTCGAAGGTTGTGTGCTTTCCTCCATGTCCTGCAGTCGGCGCATCATGGCATTGTTTTACCACTTCTTTCCTCAATTCTCCCTCCGGCGGAACATACACTCTTCCTCGGCGATAGATCAACCCTTCGTCCTCCTCCCATTCCGCTATTCCATCCGCTAATCTCTTTAGTCCTCCCTTCCTCAATTCCTTTAGTCCTTCTACTACCTCCGCTTCTCTTGTAGTGGCTCGACGGATCTTTTCTTCTAACGGGTTGTTGAAATGAGATGCAGCTAATTTTACGAAGTGCTCGGGCCGTAAGACCGTTTGTTTGGTATTATCCTCCTCATCAGAAACACGGTGTAGCGGAGAGCGAGATAGGGCATCTGCTAAGACGTTGGTCTTACCTGGTCTGTGTACCAGCAGGAAGTTGAAGTTGGCTAATTTTAAGGCCCATCGAGCCTGTCTCCTGCTTAGGTCCTGGGCGGTCTTCCAGTAGCGCAGGTTATCGTGATCAGTGATGACCTCAAATGGCTCGGGAAGTCCTTCTAGATAGTGCCTCCATTCTTTCAGCGCCTCAATAATCGCTAACATTTCTCTGTCATGGATCTCGTAATTTCGCTGGTGTTCATCCATCGAGGCAGATCGGAAGGCAATTGGGTGCCAAAGTCCATCTTTGAGGTTCTGCATGATGACTCCTCCTGTGGCAAAGCCAGAGGCATCTACATCTATTCGAGTTGGTCGGTCTGGATTCCAGAGTGTAAGTATCGGGGCTGAAATGAATCTATCCCTCAGTTCTTCGAAGGCCTGTTGTTGTTTAAGTCCCCATTGGAATACAATTCCCTTTTTTGTGAGGTTGTGCAGGGGTCTAGCTACATCCGAGAACCCTTGTATGAACCTTCGGTAAAAGTTGGCAAATCCAATGAAGCCTCGTACTTCTCGGATACTCTTGGGCACAGGCCATTTCCTGACGGCTTCTACTTTGGCCAGGTCCATTCTCACCTCCCCATATCGGATTACCAGCCCTAAGTACTCAATTTCCTCTTTCTCAAATTCGCATTTCTCCGGCCTCATACAAATCGTACTTTTCTAACCTTCGAAGTACCTCCCTCGTAATCTCCTTGTGTTCTTCCCTGGTGCTAGTGAAGATGAGGATATCATCTAAGTACACGGCCACTTTCCCTGCCGCAATTAGGTCTCCGAAGATGGAATTCATGAGAGTCTGAAAGGTGGCGGGGGAGTTGGTCAATCCAAAGAACATCACTTTTGGTTCAAACAACCCTCGGTTGGTCGCAAAGGCGGCTTTCCATTCATCTCCTTCTCAGATTCGGATGTTATTGTACCCCCATTGGACGTCGAATTTGGTGAAGTATTTGGCTTCTTGAAGTCGATTAATGATGTCTTGGACTAAGGGCAGAGGATACCTGTTCCAAATGGTAAACTCGTTGAGCTTTTGATAGTCTTGTACAAATTGAAGCTTCCCATCTTTCTTCTTAATGAAGAATACGGGGGAAGCAATAGGGGATTTGGACGTTTGAATATACCCCTTCTTCAGATTGTCTTCGAGAAACCTTTCAAGCTCTTGCTGTTCGTTTACCGACATAGGGTATACTTTGGTTTGGATGGAGGTGGGCGCTCCTGGGGTTAGTTCTATAGCGTGATCCCAGGGTTGGTGCGCTGGGAGCCTCTCTGATTCTTCTTCAGAAAATACTTTATGAAACTCTCGATAGGCTTCCGGGATCATTTCTTCCAGTGTCTTCTCCTTCCTTCCTCGGGCTGCTTCTTCTGCAATTTGTTGGGAGTACGTTACTCCCGCGGCACACCAGACTTCATCCTCTAGTTCTTCAATTACTCCTTCTCTGCGCCATTCTCTTTGTTGCTTCTGGTTGGCTTTGATCTTTACCGGTGTCAGAAGAGGGCCTTCCTCTTCTGTCGTCGCTCCTGCCTTTACATCCTCTTCAGTTGCCCAGAAGTCATCGTCATCATAAATTCGGTCACTCCTTCCTCTGACTTGTAACAGCCCCTTTTCCCAATCTATGCTCGGGTTTGCCTCCCTTAACCATGGTAACCCTAAGATCACATTTTCTCCTCCTAAGTCAGTGACAAGGAAGTCCACCCATCCACTCATTTGATCCACTGTAAGCCTTAAGCTAGCACATCTCTCAATTTTTCCTGCTCGATTTTCTGTTCCATCAATGTTATAAATTGGTAAGGCTTTTTTCATTATAAAGGTGGGAATCTTGTGTTCTCGGACGAATCTCTCATCTAGGAACAACGCGGTTGCTCCACTATCCACCATTGCTGCTGTTTTCAGTTCTAATCCTTTGTCTTGAAGACACACGTTGACTCGGTAATGCGAAGCGCCAGGCTTTATTTCTGAGGTCATATTTAAGGTACATGCGTGTATCGAATCATACGTAGACGAAAAACGAAAGTTCTGAAATGCGTTAGGTACTCGGGGTGCAGCAGAGTCCGGTACCGGCTTTAAAAATCCTTACGTTCCTTCATGAAGGCAGCAAGAATAGCAGTCTGTTGAGCCATAGCCTCTTTCAAGGCTTGGATCTCGTTGGTGGAGTGGTCGTCACGGGGAGGGGATATGGTGACTCGTGGGGGTGCGTTGTTAAATAAGGAGAAGGGGGTTTCATTGCTGGCAGATACTCGAGCTCCTCCCATCTTTCCTGCTCCTCTATTCTTTTCCAAGCCCATGTACCTGTCCTGGCAAACCCTCTCGACATGCCCCGTTCGGGCACAGTAGTGGCACTTCTCACTCTTCATGTTGCAATTTCCTCGGACATGGTTTGTGCTTCCACAACTGAAGCACCTTCCTTTCATTTCTTTTAGGAAGTCGTCTCGACTCTTCCCATTCCAGTTTCCTCCTCCTCCTCTTCCTCCTCCAACTCGAGTGGCATCTATGTCCATGGCGTTCGGATCAGATTTGTGGCTGCTGGCGGCATTATAGGTGGGATCATGTAGAGCTAGCTCGATTTCAATAGCTCTGGCGACAGCTTGGGACAAGGACTTGGGTTTGCCCTGGGCGATGTTGATGCTCACCATATGGAGCCTGACGCTGGGGTTGAGTCCGCTGCAGAATCGTTCCATCAGGTCAGCGTCAGAGAACCCGGTTCGAGACCCGATGTCTTGGAACTTCTGTGCAAACTGGGCGACAGTTAACTTCCCCTGTTTCATTCCTTTTATCTGTTTCCTAGCTTCTGATTCCTCATCTAAGGATCCAAATCTCGTCTTGAATTCCTTGACAAAGTCATCCCACTTTCCATTGAAAGGGAACTTGACGGTGGGACTGTACGATCTGAATATCTGGTCTGCATATCGGGCAGCCCAGTCGGCTGCGTCTTCGGTCATGTAAGAAAGGGCAGAGGTGATCCAGTCATATGACGTTCGGATGCCTTCCTGCTTGCTGGCCCAGTTCTGGAAGAAGGCGAGGAAGGTGTGGACGTCGCTGTTCTTTCCTGTGAACGGTGTGGGCTTGGCATTGGCGTTTTTCTTGTCTTTCTTTTCTGCGATGTCAGCCCTTCCGATAGAATGGGCGAGGCGTGTGACTTCATTCTGGAGCATGAGTTGCTGTTTCATCAGGAATTTGATGAGGTCATCTTTGGACAAATCGTCCATGTTCTGATCTCTAGGTGGGGGTGGAGAATCGTCTCTGGGTTTCTTCGGGATCAGGATGATTCGGTGTTGGATTCCGTCTTTCTCGAGAGTAGTTTCGGCGGCAATGGATACTAAGGCTGCGTTTGGGCACACCTGTTCAGCACAGTTCCAGAATTTCCCGTCTCCTTTAATGTGGAGGTGATGGGTCGTGTACAGGTCTAGTCCGTGTGGTAGGTTTACACAATCGTCAGACATGGTAGTTTTGAGTGTTGGTTACAATTACGAGGACAGTCAACCACCTTACTCCTTTATAGGGAGTCCGGAATTACGTTTCGAAGCTCGTGTAGACGGGGGATGACCTTACGCAACAGCTCCTTGAACTGTTCGTACCTGCCCACCTGTGAGGCTCCTCACACAGGCTAGAGTCAACGGGCTTGTGGGCCCTTGGGGATATGGGAAGGAAGGGATCGGGATACCAGCGAGTACGACGTGTCTGCACAGGTCTTCTGATAGACGGGCGCAGTAAGCGATCTTGACCTAATGTCACGAAGAGGCGACAACGAGAGAGCACAACGAGAACGAGACGAGAGCGAGAGACCTTAACACAATCTAGTCCAAATAGACCAAGAGGTCAAGATGAGGACTAGGTTATAGGTTTGGCTAGTTTAAATACAGTACTGACTAGATCGAGATGAAATCGCGATGTGAATGGAAAGCTGTAGGTAAACAGCATGTCTGCTGTGTGTTTGGGAAAGATTCTGGTAAGATTATGGAAAGGCTATGGACAAGTATGATCGAACGGAAATGGAAGAAAGGTGTAGACAGGGTGTAAAAGTGCGAGGCAGCGATAAGGCTGCGCGCACTGCGTAGTTAAGGTTTAAGGTTTGAAAGTAGGGTTCAAAGGAAATGGTAAATGGGAACATACAAGTATAAATGTCTGTAAATAAAAGGAAAAATGAATATTAATAATCGGAATAAAATGTCAGTATTTAATGTTCACGACAATTACAAGGCTGGAGTTTACGGAGGACTCATCCTTACTAAACTCAAGCTGGCTGGTTTTCCACATATAAACCCATTTGGAAAATCACATGGTCAACAGAAACCCAAGAGCCGTACCATCAGCCCTTTCCATACCAAGTTCGGATCAGATCCGTGACTTGCTGTGGTAAACCAAATAATCTGAAAAAAAATACTATGGTGGAAAGTATATCTCAAATAGGAATTGATGCTGTCACCAGAGAGCTGGCTTGAATCAAATTAAATATTATTGTATTAGTTCAATTTGGAATTGCAACCTATTCTGAATCAAATGGTGGTGTGTACAAGATTTGTGAGACAGGGACATTGTACAGTGCTTATCCAGAAACCAAAAAAATTGACATGACATTGTAATAGAGACCTTGCGCAAAGCCAACTGTTGGCTCTGCAATTCAGTTTTCAATTCAATTGTCACATGAACATGCCGGCATTTAATTCAGTAGAGCCAATGGTTGGCATTTGCGCAAGGTCTCTAATATCTTCGAATTTGTTCAGTATAGTTGGAGTTTTTGGCACATTAATTTTTACAGCATGATTATTTAGTAATATTTACTATTAGATGATTTGAGATCTGAATTTCTACTCAAAGAAATTCAGGGCTGGGAGCTTTGATTTTGTTAATTGACATTTCTGGCATCTCTTTTCAGCGCTCAAACTTTCCAAGAAAATTTACGGCCTCGTACTTGCCATGTGCAGCAGTGGCCCACTTCCCTGTCATGAGTAAGGAAGGTGCGATAAGAGAAGGTCGTATTGGAATTCATGCCTGTCCATGTGATATGTGTCTGGCGTATGTCGCGAACTGCCTCTATTCTTTTACCTCCCCCTTCATTTCCTCATCGACAAACCTTATCAAAACCCAATTGCAGGCTAACCCGGACCAAACCCCCATGACACCTCAATTCCTTAATCACTACATGCTTCTATCATCAGCTGAGCAGACATCTGATCTCACCATCTGTCAATCACGGACCGAGTTATTGTCTTATGATAGGTTCCACAGAACCCATCACATCATACTACCCGGATACTCATATCAATGTGACTCTTACCTATTGTTCCACATTGGGAACAAGACTCAGGACTCTGTATAAATACCATAGACACTGTAGTTAGTTCCTCAGTTCGTCCTCTTTGTCTCTACACTATACAACTATAGTTCTGCACTGTATTTGAGCTACAGACGGCCAGCTCATACCTTTTCTCTCATATCTATCTCTTTTCTCTTTCTCTCTCTCTCAGTTTTAGTGTGACTTGAGTGGTTTCAGTGTCGTCTACCCCAGTCTTGACACTAGGACAAACTCTCTTACACTCACCTCACAACCCGACACCCTGGCTATTCTTCGATTCGAACCGTTCAAGAACGCTCGTACTATCATTCGCAAAGTGCCAGACACATTGCCATATTCCCAGATCACTGACTACCAACACATCGACCACATCCCTGCTTTGAAGGCTGACCCTTGGTCCTTTGACAACACCTGGATTTGCACTGACCATTGGACCTGGAGATCAGGTGAAGTAGTCCTCTCTGAATATTCTCAACTACGAGTTATCTTTGATGTGGACAACGAGGAATTCATCATTCGCACCACCCGACCTATCTATCTTGACGATTCAGAACCCCTGCTGCCAATTGTAATTGCAGCAACAGATCTCTTCTTTTACAACAGAAACAGAAGACCTGCCAACCTATACCCCTTCCCTTCGAATTAGTCATCTCATTGTATGTCCAGTTCGGAACGAACAAGCTGCAGACACAGAACCCCAGTACTTGCTGTAGCAGACCCCGAAAGAATTATCAGATCAGGATCTAGATCCAGACCCAGTTCTCAACCCGAATCCCGAATTCCATCTCCACGTTGTGTAACACCCTCAGCACAACTAGCTATTCCCCCTGCTTCTACAGCCCAGACAGGCCAACGACTAGCCTGTGCATCCACCTCAGGTAACCCCTATGACCTACCTAGTTAGGCTACCTTAAACCATGCAACTTTCTTACCTACTAGGTGCCTAATACCCGGTAGACCACCTACAGGGTAAATATACTGACATTTTCTAGGGAGACACCCAATAGAGCTGGGGAGGCAGCAGTAGGTATCTCCCAAGCCTCCCTGCTACCTTTTCATGGTTTCTAGGAGCTTCCTGGGGTTTACCTCAATTGTCACATTGTCACAGGGTGTCAGAAGTCCCATCATAGAATTTATGCCCCAAAATGGTTCCTATTCTGTCTTGTACCATTTCATTTTTTTAAATTCCATATTATATGCTCATTACATTCATTATTGGCCTGATAAAATTAACATTAGCCCATTTTAAAGACAGAATTGTACATTGTACCAAAGATAACTACATGCAATCAATGGTGTGCTCCTCAACCCCAGACACATATGCATGAATTGATGGATGACAAGGAGGAAGAAAACAAGATGAAAAATATAAGGGTAGATACACTAGATAAAGCTACACATACATTACATTAATAGTTGTACACTAAACCTCTCCAGAATGAGTTGTTTACTTCAAGAAGTAGGTGCAAGATCTTGATGATGCCCAATACTTTTGAACAAAATGACAGTGAGATCCCAGTATCTATCTTCTCATACACACTGTACAGACTGACCCACTTATTGTCACCAGAGAAAAACCCAGATCTGTTTGTTTAACTTTTGAAGCTGAATTTTTGATCCTGAATACTTGTCTTTTAGATTTGATTGTAGAACTACATACATAATATGTATTGTAGATTTACTGACAGAAAGAAATTTCTTTGTCACTTTGGTCTGTACTGTATCACATTTTGACCTTTCAATCCTTTATGAGCACTGGCTATCCCATATGAGCACTGACCAAGTATCCCATACACTATGGGCAAGTAAATACTTGTTCATGTATGCGATGATATGAGTAGGAAGTACCCCATACTGATAGGAAATACCTCACAAAGACAGGAAGTACCTGGAATAAATTTGTAGTGCCAGGTAGTACCTCCATTGTGAGGAAATACCCAGAATAAATTTGTTGTGTCAGGTAGTACCCCACATTGGTAGGAAATACCTCACAATGACAGGAAGTACCTGTAATAAATTTGTAGTACCAGGTAGTACCTAACATGGGGAGGAAATACCCCACAAAGACAGGAAGTACCTGGAATAAATTTGTACTGTCAGGTAGTACCCTACATCTCAGGGGTACTACCCTACATTTCAGGTAGCATTAGGGAGCTACCTACTGTTCTTACAGATCTGTAGGTAGTACCTGGCATAAATTTGTACTCTCAGGTAGTACCTAACATTTCCATGGTAAATTTGAGAAATACTCACATCTCAGGTAGCATTGCCTATGTGTTAGAGAGCTATACTCATTCAGAAAACTCATCTCAAGCAAACAATGCAAAATTCAATCACAAAACTGATTATAGATATATACCTGAACAACAAATTAACTTAATAAGTTCAAGTCACTTTCTATGGCTCTTCAAGAGTTTCTTAAAGTCCCTCTTCCCCCTCTCCACTGCTTTTCCCTTCTTGGTACGCTTCACTGGGTTCCGACGCTCTGAGTCCTCATTAGTACGCTTTCCATGCCGTCTGCTAGGGTCTGGTCTCTGAGATGGATGATAATTCAGCTGAGGTGGTAGTCTGCTAGGGCCTGACATTTGAGATGGGCGACGATGTTGAACTTGTCTGGAATCCTTTGCCTTCGAAGGAACTTGGTACTTGCCCTCATTCCAATCCTCATCCAAGTCTTCATCGTCAGCCATTTCCGCATCGCTACTTTGAAGAAATTCCTGCTGGGTTTTGGACCCAATGAAGAGCCTAGGAGGAATACGGGTTAACTGCTCCCCGTGAGCCGGAGAAGAGAATGGACTTGGCTCTGGGTCACGGCGTAAGACAGATCCTTCTTCCTCATCCGAAAAAATAAATGGTGTTCGCGCTTCTTCTAGGTGAGGGGAAGGGGGTGTTGAACGTTCTGAATCGGATGGGGATGGACTAGGGCTCTTCTTTGATTTAGCTTTTGGTTTTTGTTTCAGAGAGACTTTGTTGGCCTGCGCGCCTTGCTGTATACGCCATTCCTTGGAGTTTACGACAGATGTTAACGTTTTTCCGTCCACCGATTTCACGAGCGCTATGTCTTTCTGCTCCTCCAAAGGTAGGTTCTTTTCTTCTGCTCGGTCAAGGTTAAGTTAGATCACAGACAAAAAGTTGACAGATCACGCACCGTCTGTCCATGAGACGATCCGCAAGGCTTTACTTGTGATACGCTCCGGAGGCGTTGGATTATCCTCCTTCCTCGCCCACGCATCTTTGAACCAAATTAACTCCTCGATATGAAGAGCTGTCAAACGAGACGGCCCTCCATGCATCCTGACTGCATGATTGACATCTTTCAACCCTGCGCCTGGTGCTGCGATGTCGTCGGGCCAGTTCACGATACGAACTTGATGCTTATACGCATAATCAGCATAGTTTTTCCAGGGGAACCTGCCCGGACGTGCTACATCAAGTTGGGCTGCACTCAGGCAAGGTTGAGTAGGAGAGATGTGAAATAGTATCACTTGCGTACCTATATCGTAAAGCAAAATCTTGGGAATGAGCGCTCTTTCACGCTCACGATCACTGCCTACTTGTGTTGCTGCTACGACCAGTGACTTGAGGTCTTTGGGGACGTTAGAGCCTATTTGAGCTTTGATGTGTTCACCGCCAAGCAAAATGCCAACATCATGAAGTTGTGAAGTGATTTGTGCCGGGTATTCCACTTTCATGTTCTCGTACTCCTTTCCCCAACCAGTTATCATACTATGGCGATTGCTGGGGTCGATGATAAAGGCGTATACCCAGATGCCACGATTCAATGTCGCCTGCTTAGCCTAAATTCCGGAAATCAGTCTCACAACCGCAACAAACTTCAGCACAAATACTCACCACATCACCGACTATCTTGGCAACAGCGCGTACGTCGTGTTTCGTGGGCCCTTGAGTCATCCTTTGATCATTGCTATACCTGCTGGAATACCAATCCCGAAGAATGGCAAACTCCTCTTCAACCTTCGAAGGATCGTTCCAGTTTTCATCAAGTCGTTCCTTTCGAAGGAACTGCCATTGTAGACTTAAGAATTTGCCCGGATTGACTAAGTATGAACATGTCAGAATCCACGCCATATATATAGTGAGACCAGAACATACCATTGGCAGGTATTTTCATATTGTTACCATCCTCAGCGACATACCACTTCTGGAAGATGTTGAAGAGATTTGGGTCCCTGGAGGCGATAGTAACGTCTCCTGCTACGCGGTAGGCCGACTGAAGTGAACGACGGAAACGTTGGGCGACCTCTTCCATTTTTTGCTCGTAGTCGGCCCGAATATTCCAGATTTCCGTTTTCATAGCTGCAGGAATACGACCAGCCCCCTCTTCCTCATCCGACCCATCCAATTGCTCTTCGTCCTCATGATCACTGGGAGAAACCACCTTGATCTGCTTGCCTTTAGAGCGAGCCTTTGGCCCTGCTCGGCCTTTGAGCTTCCCGTCGAGCCCGACGTAACGACGTCTCAACACTACAGGAGGATCCTTCTCGTCCTCGTCTGAACTCGAGGAATCAGAAACGACTTGGTCATCTATTTCCCCATTCTTCTCCTTCATCCTCTGCAAACGTTCCCTTCTCTTCTCCCTGAGGGCTTTCTCCTTTTCGCGATCGGCTCCCCAATCAGAAGAACCGCTATCCTCTTGTTCTACGTCAGGATCAGAATCAAGCGCTGGTAAACGATAGTTGACGGTATTTCGATGTCGGGAAGAACGACGGTCACCGAGAAGAGAGGGTACATGCTGCTCAAAGCGTTCCAGCACCTCCTCAGCTGTTTCACCAGGCTCAGCAGTAGCCAATGTGATAGCTTGATGCCATTTTGATGAAAGGTTGCCAAGGAGGGCATACAGGGTCTCTGTAATCTCCCTGACACCCATGGAAGACGTGATGAATAGTCGAAGGGCGTCTACAGCTTCTTTCGAGTTTGCTTCTATGTCTGGGTCTGCGTTGGCGTCTTCGTCTGGATCTCGGTCTCGGGCTGCATTTGGAAGAGGGATGATGTTATGGTCCAACAAAAAAGGTACGTATTCTTCCAGGGCTTGGCGAATTTCCTCGACGGTTTGGTTGGGCTCACCTACGACAGTTGTAATGGCCTCATACCAAACTCCAGACAGCTTTCCCACTATGCCTTCAAGCTGCTCAGCAATGTCGTCACTGTCCATTGAAGAAGTAATGAACGCCCGTAGAGCCTCCACTGCCCTCTGTTGAGGTGTTGTAGCCGTTGCATCGACACCGGGAATAGAAATATTTGACGGAAGGGCTTTGGAAGGGGAAGCAGAAGCACGATGCTGGGTATGGAGGTCCGAAGCAGACGATGCACACCCTCCCCACTCCGTCTCGCTATCGTATGCCTCGGAGTCACTGTTGCCAGTTAACGAATGTTGAATTGACTTCGGTGCAGCCCTTTTCTGCTGCGTCTCAAGCTCTTCACGCTCCAGGTCGGCGTATGTAACGTCTAACATCTCCAGAGTCTCCACCGCGGGATCTTGTGCATCATCCCGTACCGGAGAATCTTCCGCATCATCTTGTACTGCAGTAGCGCCAGCTGCTGAATCCTGTACCGCAGGGGCGCCAACGGTGACTGAAGCGATCGCAACAGAGGATGGAAAAGGCGTAAGTGGACTCATGGGGGGAAGTGGTGAGATAGGTCTCGTTGCTAAGTCAGAAGAAGATTAGCAAGGGGCAAGGAAAAATGAAGATGGAGGCCTACTGCGATTGCCCTGTTTGCTTATCTCTTTGTGGTTCCTTGGCCCAGAGGACACCGATGGATAGCCTTTCGAAGGAGATCTAATCTCGACGTAAGGCACTAGAACCGTCCTTTTCAGACGAGCCTTGGGGGCATTGGGGAGTTCCGTATGCGTGACAGCGTTGTCTTTTGTATGTGAACGGGTTCGACGAGCAGGATATGAACCAGGTGAGTTGTCGGAGGGTCCTTCAGCACGAGTATTGACCATGTTCGCATTGTAATTAAAGAGAAACCCTGGTAGATTGTTCAGTATAACAGAAATAGAGAGCTTGCAGTATTTTCACTGTACATACCTTGTCGTTTATTTTCCCAGCCTTTTGCGCGCCGTGATCAACAAGACTGTCTTTGTGTATTCGTTTGTTTTCCAGCGCCCTTTCCACCTCATGAATATTCCTGTCTATTTTCCTAGTGACTACCCTACTGCCGAGCAAATTTGTGATACTCCCTACAGGTGTCTCGAAGGCATTCCAACCTATGTAGACACAGCAATAGGTTACGACCTGCGTCGCATCGTACATGCCATGATCACGCATATCCCCCACTTCCAACGACTCCATATTTGCCCGGAATGGCGGCTCCGTTCTTCCCTATACCATCACCTCACGATGCAAAGTCATAGACTAGAGATAGACGTCGAATGCTGGTTTTGTCAAGTTCATCGTCGTTATAATACAGGGCTTGATGAGTTGGTGCAGGAGTGGCTACGAGAGCTATGCCCCGAATATAGACTGGCTGAGCACAGATTAAGTGAGTCGCTGTGATTCTATACTCCGACTGTACACTGACCTTCACAATTAGACTTTCCCGGGCGTCCTTCAAATGTCTTACGGGGTGGAGATAATCCAGTCTACGCTCTTGATGATTACCCAACTGCCAAACAGGTCCCGAACAACCGCTCAAGGTGTGTCGAAGGCATTCCTGTCTACATAGACAGGTCAATAAATCACAACCTGCGTATAATCTTGCAAGTTATAACTACACACCTTCCACGTTACCACCAACTCCATATCTGCCCAGAATGGCGGCTTCGTTCCTCCTTATACCATCGCCTCACAATGCAAAGCCATAGACTGGAAATAGACGTTGAGTGCTGGTTCTGTCAAGTTCACCGTCGTTACACAGGGCTTACAGAGATGGAACGGGAACAACTACGAGAGTTGTGCCCCGAATACGCTCTCACTGAACATCAATTGAGTATGATATTGTTTGTATCTCTGAGGATTGGAAACTGACTGTTAAATCACAGACTTCCCGGGGCGCCCGTTAAATGTGATGCCCGATGGACCTCCTCTTGTTGATGCTGAGGATCCTAACGTTGAAGACGACAACGTGGTTTTCTCTACGGCTGTCAATTCTTCAGCACAGAATACAGAGGCATTGCCTGCTTACTCAGAACAGTATCCTCCCCCTCCATATGATTCGCAGCAGCAGAGTAGCGTTGGATCTTCTTGATGCCCCAAACGGCACAGTTGAAGTGATCAGGTACTAGCAGCTGGTGTTCTAGTTTAAGGTCATTGCGGACCAGCCTTTTTCTCGTCCACTTTGCCGGCAGGACTTTGTTGAGTGCCTCGTTCAGCATCGTCCTTTTAGTTACGGGATCTTTAGACTTATTCTCATCTGTATGTAGCCCTGTCAATAACGCTTCAAATACACCCGCAAAATACATTTGTTTTATATCAGCAAAACTTAATACGGCCCAGTAATCTCTGTAACCTGCACTCTCACTATATAACTTGGATTCCGACATCAACTCAAACTTCTTTGCTCTTTCCCCATGTCCGTCTAGCAGATCAACCAGAAACGAAGCTGAGGCGCTCAGCGTGCAATCAAACCTATTACCCCATCAAGTAAGATTTTCGGAGATGATGAATGGACTTGCAACACACCTGAGATTCGTCGCTTACCCTTCGGGAATAGAGTTCGTTCGGGAATAGATTTTCGTTCGGGGATAGACTCTAGAGCTCGATAACGACCCCATGCTCTGCTGCTCCAGGGTCGGAGCTGCATACTAATGAAGGGTCTGATGCAAGCCTGTTCAATAAAGGATTACGCGGTTGCAGCATACCGAGGCTTGTACCGAGTTGTAGCGCTCCTGAATCTACCAACAATAGGTCAGTCAAATGCGCCCTGCGCAATCTATTGTTCTTCCGTTCCTAAGTAGCCCTTGAGGCTTGTTTCTCTTGCATCTTACACGTAATATATTCATATTCATTCTTTATTCTACGTATGACTATAGGTACGATAATACTCACATTGCGGGCAGTGATGATGACGGTGGAAAGCAAGGAGGAAAAATCCCGTACCCGAGTCAGCGCGTTGGCCTTGTGTTGGCGCAGCGGCGGGGAAGGCATCCAGAGACGGACCAGTCATAGGTCACATGACTGGTCCGTCTCTGGATGCCTTCCCCACCGCTGCGCCAACACAAGGCCAATACGTTGACTCGAACACGTGATTCTTCTTCCTTGCTTTCGAACTTCATCATCACCGCCCGCAAGGTGAGTACTAGTTTAGTTCCTGTGGTAGCATACGTAGTATAGAAAGTATATTTAAATATAGTTTGCATGCGTAAGGGTCTGAAATCAGTGAAAGTGCCTCAAGGGCACCTCTAAATGAAAAGAAAATAATAAGGAACCTACGCATGATGCGTTCATCGCGTGTCTTTTGATTGATATCTTTGCAATCATGTCGAGGATGAGCAGCTGATTATTTTGACCCAGAGAAACCGTGCGCTTCGGACCATGGTGTACAGGAATCCTTTCCTCGACCTTCAAGCCTACGATAGCAGCGACGATGAAGACGAGCGAACACTCAACGTCTCAGATGACGAGGATTTCATTGCGGGCAGTGATGATGATGAAGACGGAAGCTGGGAAGCAGGAGATGCTGTCGGAGATATTGAAGGCACCGGAGGTATACAGGTATTCCACTTTCTTTACATGTATAGATGATATACATTTAGCAGGAAGTTGGGATGATGAAGATGCACCGGCTGCTGCTCCGGTAGAAGACTCGAATAGGTTGACAAGTGCCTCGTTTTTGGACGACTTGGAGAGACGTTACGACCCTCGCAATTTCCAATCAAAATCACCCGTTCTTGTTCCCTCAAGCGACGATGTTCTCGACAAACCGACGCTTCATAGGGACCTTCTCACCAACGCGGTCCTCATGTCCGAACAGCGCCCTCTGTTTTGGAAAATAAAATGCAAGGTACATATTCCCCATGGCGTTATCATACCATTGAGATGATTTATCGTTCATTATTAGCCCGGCAAGGAGAATGAGGTCGTTTTCGACATTATGAATCACTCGTTCACTCCCGATCAATTGACTGCACAACGCTGTGTGGACAGTTTCGCTTCTAATCCCAACGGGAACGTCGAGAACTTGATCAAAGCGTTGAAGGAGGTCCTTCAAGTAGACTCAGTTCCGGAACCCTTTCGATCACAGATTGATAACGCTGTTGCTAGAAAATCTGAATGTGTCGCACGTTCTCAAGACTCTACACAGCTCTCAGCACACAATCTGATTGAGGAATCTCCTTACGAGCAAGGATTCCAGTATCTGCTCTCGTTTATTCAGTCTGAGTCAACGACCATACCCGAGGCCGAGCAAAAGTTGCAGGGAATACTGCGACTCGAAACCCTCCCGCAGCTATGGTCGGTAGCGATTGGAAAAGCTGTATTGGAGCCCGGAATGGACGCCGAGGTTGCTTTACAGGCATTGAATGCCATGAAGAACGACCTGGTTCCACAGAACACCCCATCAACACGACCACAAGCAATCCCACCTTCTCCTTTCGCAGCTCGGGACGAGTCGGATCCTTCTATGCAATCCCCATCCTCTCCTTTTGCAGCTCAAGAGGGCTCGGAGACGCAAAGTCCGGACGTCTATCCCGTCTTCTCCGCTTTTTCAGTTCCTGATGTTCCGGGGGCAGTATATCTGGAAGCATGTTTGGGTCCGGATCCCCAGAATACGCCCATCGTCGAGTTCCTACGCCAGCATCCAGCCACTGTCAAGGTGGGCAACGTACGGCTTGACCGAACCTCCAATCGTCATCGCCAACGATTGTGGTTGCAACCAATACCAGTGCCAGAAGTGGGTGAACTGCTTAACATCTCCCCGCCCTCAATCAAACTCTTTACCTGGGTTAAAGTGACTCGTGGACGTTACAAAAACGATGTTGGGTTTGTCATTCGCAGGGAGATATCTACCGCCCATCGTCGACTCGCCGTGCTACTAGTTCCACGCCTTGAGACAGAGCCATCAACACCCCCTTTGCCGGCTCCTGGTGAATCCGAAAAATCTCACGGGAAACGGAAGCGGCAAGAACCTGAAAGAGTTCAGCGTCTCTTTGCTAGGACAGACTGGAAGGAGGGCAAGGGTAAACGCAGATGGGCTGAGGTTAGCCCGAACTCATATCACATGGATGGGCAGATGTTTCAATACGACCTTGTCTTGTTACATTTACCCTATGCATCGGTCACCGACATTGACGTTCGCATGGATCCCATCACTCGTCGCCACTTCAGGGCCAGTCAACATCCACAGATAAAACATGTTCAACTCCCTCTTCCCGATGACTGGGTGTTCTATCAAAACGAGGCAGTGGACGTTATCATGAGTGCACCTCTGACAGAACAACAGAGGTTGGATCACTCTTTACCTCGGACGACCTTTTGGAAGAGCGCAAGAATTGAACGGATTGATAGTGAGCGTTGTCTAGTACACTTGGACGAATTCGACGACGAGGTCCCTGGAGAGTATACCGTTGAGACGTACGGGGTTAAGAACTTGAAGAAGAAAGACATTGAAGAGACAGATGTGTGGGTCACCAAGCTCAACTTGAGGAAGAGGATTTCTATAGGGGATCACGTAGAGGCGGTCGCAGGGAATGCTAAAGGCCGTTTTGGTTTCGTTCTCAGCAATTGGGGCCAACAGATAGCCGTAGTAGAGATGAGTTCGGTACAGAAAGAAGTAAGTATTCGAGTCAATCATTAATTATTACTGTCTAATAGATTGGGAAGCCTTTTACAGTGGACATCAACTCTTGTCGAATTGTCCAAGCTAGGAACGACGTCACCGTTCCCTGGATCAATCAACGTATCGTAGTCATTCGAGGACAATATCAAGGCCACTTTGGGATTGTCGCAGACGTTTCACCTCCTCTGTTAAACGGTTTCACCATGATTGACGTTAGACTTTGGGGCTGGGAACAGACTGTACGCATCCGTCACGACGATGTTGTCGAGACATGGTTAGTTTGTCTATGATCAGTGTAATCTTCGACTAATGGGATTCATAGTACGAACAAAGTACTCTGTCAAGTACTTCCTCTACTTCCACACCAACAAGGATTCCGACAAGCGTCTTGGGGTACAGCATATGCTCCTACCGTGGCACGACCAGCATTTGAGGGTGGTCGCATTCTGCAAGCTGAGGAATATTTATTCCGTCAGCAGCGACCACCTGAACCTTGGCTCCGGAAACATATTATGGTGATCAAAGGCCTCATCAAGAACAAGGGGTTTGTCGCAAGCGTAGAACTCTTTCATCGATTCAAATCCGGGATGCGTGTCCTCGTCGAGTTTGACTACATCTCCGCTGAATATGGTGCTAATCCACGTTTTTGGGTTGACTATAGCTGGATTCGTGATCTTGAGTAAGTTTACTAGTCTTTGCCTAACATCTGGCCCTGATGATATGTCGTGATCAGTACCGGTCTACCTCTCCATGTTTGCTATCCTTTGAGTGGGCGAGCCCAACATTACTGGTGCCCACACAAGCTTATTCGTGCAGTTTCAGTCCCAGCTCCTAAAGTACCTCCTCCTCCTCGCTTCAGGCCCCTACCTCTCCCCTCTCATGAAAATACTCCAATAGGCCCACAGCTTGTAGGAGCAGACCCCTTCCATTGGTCCGTTGACTCTCATCTCGATGGGAAAGCGTTCCTCGCCTTCTACAAGCCGTTAGATCCGTCAGCCAAGAGTGAGAAAGAAGTTATTGCAACACCTAATTCCGCCCTCGGTTTTGTGTCTTGTACGTTGAATGGTGAAAGTTGGAGAGCACTGCCTCAGGAAATTGTTCTTCCTGCAGACCCTGCACACCCCATAAAGGCCCAGTACAACACAAAACCGCTTCTGGTGGTGCAAGGAGAACATGTCGGGAAACATATTCGGCAGATCTATTTTCAATCTCAAAAAGGAACGTCGGAAAGACTCATCACAGCAACTGTTTTTGAGCCGTGGGGAGAGCCTGAGGAAGAACGAAAAGACGAGTATGTTGTGGTGCGAAGTGATGAGTGCGCCTTTGTCCCCAGCGATGAAGGGCTTGGGAACCTGCTAGGGCTGAAAGACTCTAGAACTTAAGTCTCTCTGGAGACGCTGCTAAAGACCTTAAGAATACTCCTAAGACCTAAAACAACTACTGCCACTGGTGGGGGCCTAGTGCTTCCTAACAGTTCAAAAGCTCTGAAAGGTGCGAGTGGGTATGGAGGACAGAACTCGTTCAAATCTGAAGTTAAACGAGAGACAGCAATCAACTTCAACTGCTGTGTAGGATTCCTTAAGAGCGAATGTTCTCTCTTAAGAAGTAGGCTCACTGAATGACTTGTCTAGTCCTTTTCAATGAAAGGTTGAACAAAGGTTTATTCGGTCTAATGCAGCAAGTACTACGCACAAATACTGCACAAAACAAAATAGAGCACTGAGATAGCACAAAAACCAACTCAGCAGAACTCTTAAGACGGGTAGATCGCGGTCACTACGCTCCTAAGAGGTTCTAACCAAGAGTATATCACACTCGATACACGCTAGATCAGACTAATTGACGTTCCACGCTCGTACTAGCCAATTAGGACTAATTGATGTTCCACACTCGTACTAATCAACTAGAAACTACAGTCCCACTGTACCAAGGATCCCTGTCACCTTGTACAACAGAAAGGGCCTGAAGTGATCAACTTAAGACGCAACAGAAGTCACAACTCAAGTAAGCATCGATTGTGAGAAAGGTTTTACAGAGTTATCTCGGACTCCGAGTGTGATACTAGCAAACTGGCAGTATTAATCTCTGAAGGCACACAAGAGCGGCTTCAAGCACAAGTGGCAAGTTTCAGCTGGCTCTTCTAGAGATGTTATACAAGCTACTAGCTCTCCTGAGTCCTTCATCAGCTACATACTGTCCTTATATACTGAGTAGGGAGTATTTCTACGAGAAAATGATAAGAAAAATACAAAAACATAAATCGTAACAGATCTGTGACATATTCCCTTTCTTGGGGCATAACTAGTAATATCTTAAGGCTATGTGCAAGTATCCGTGTCCATATCCGAAGTATGACTAGTAATATTTGACTATTGGAGCGGCTGCTTTTGTAAGATAGAATGTCTTAAGGCCTTCTTTCCGCTCCCATCCGTCCAGGTGAGTGTCAAATGCACCCTTGCTTGATAATATTGCGCACTTCCGGTGTCTTAGCAGGTCATAGCTGTTCTATATCCGCCAAGTACCGTCATTTCCGCTTGTTCATGACCAAGCTGCATACTTGTCAAGGCTCCGCCGACTATTTCAGTTACTGGGGAGTGCCTTAAGCAAGTCGATTCATTTCTCTGATCTTGAGCAATTTGTTATGTCCTATTTGACTTCTAAAGTCATAGGGCAGTAGGATTACTGAGCAATCGTTACAGAGTTGCCTCAAGACGTTGCAACCTGTCATAAGGGTACGGATAGACTGTCATTCCCGCACAGATCATGTCGATCACTGTCGATCATGTTCTTTTAGGAATTCCTGAATTTGATCGAGATTTTCTCCGATATCCGACGTGTGTTTCACTTGTGCCACACTTAGCATCGGTTTCTTAAGCATTACAACTCTGTGCAATACTTCTTAGGAATGATACATAGGTCTGAAGGGTGTTTAAGACTTTCCCTTGGGTTGGCAATGTACTTGTAGAGTAGTAACATTTTCTTAAGAGTTGTTCAGAACTCCTTAAGAGCGAGATCAAAGGTCGTAATTTGTCAAGTGTTCCCTACAAGCCATGATAACTTGGTTCCCAATACAGAGCCATAGTCATCTCACTCGATTTCACACTCAGACTAGGGGTGGGTAGCGTTCCTCTAATCTCTAAATGCCATACGGTTTCTTAAGAACTCTGTTAAAGTTTTAAGGGTGGATATGCAAGTACATCCCTTTGGCTAACAGCTCGGGACTCACTATAGCCCTCGTAAACCTATTGCATTGCTTAAGAGTAGTAAAATACCCTTAAAATGCGGAATTTCAAGCCTAGCCGTTTTCCAGGCTCATTAGCGATCCTAACAAAGAGAAATGGGCTGAGTTGATCAAGTCGTTGAGAACGATAGCAAGCCAAAAGCGACAGCGTTAATGTATTTTAGTAGTCTCCTTGCTGTATTTTCTTTATACGTGTATTCTCTAGTCGCTTTGATCTATACGTTGGACCGCTATGCCACAAACCTGCATATAATTGTACCCTATTAACTTTTATGCAATATATTCAATTAAGTTGTTGGCTACCAATGACAATAAAGGCAGTACGAAAAAAGGAAATGGAGTATTTGCGTCCGCAACGACGTTAAACTACGAGATGAGCACTGTTGTCTGTGTTCTCTGACAGAAAAACAAGGTACGTATTTGAGATGAATGGACTGGCAACGAGTACATTGACACTCACCTTGCTCTGTAAGTTCTTGAATAAACTTGTAAAATTCTCGACGGAGCTCAGCGCTATGTTCTATGCCTACTCAGAAATCCCAAGGTCAGTGCTTGCACTCGAACGCCAGACTTTGACTCACGTTTAACGTGCTCCTGCAGCACCTTCTCTTCTCTTTCCCAAGTTCCCAACAAAACTTCGAAATTCATGTCCTCCAACCATGTAAAGGTTCCGAAATTTCGGAAGACACCGCACGAACAGCTCAGAGTCACGTCGCCATCGTGCTCTTCATCCCACATATCAAATTCCATTCTATGGCCGTCATGGGCAGGCCCGACGCGACGAAGGAACTGGAATACTCTCTCAGCTATGACCGGTGCTGTCCTAGTCAAAATCCACATCTTGGCGGTGGCACGAGGGTCATTATGACCAAAATAAGGCACTGGTAGCAGTGGAGGGGGATGAAGGTCCTCTACAGAGGATATGGGGAGGTCGGCGCGGTCCAAGACTTGTCTGGTGGTCATGTTGATGTAGTATTCGTCTGCAGATGAGAGAGGCATGATGGTAGTTGGAAACGTGTCACAAACGTTATCCTGTCTACCGTGTCATTTTGAACAGTAACGGCCTCCCTCCCTGCTTCTTGTAGTCTTGCCTCGCGCAATACACCTCCCACGTTATGACTTCCAGACATCGGACCATGAAATCCAAACCTCCCAAACCATCTGTAGCCGCATACAAGCCAACCATCGTCGAGCCAGGTCAATATCCATCCCGTCAAGCCCCTCGACAACTTGTTCAACTTTCTAGAGGCAGGTATCTGACCCAAAACGCTATGCTTCCACGTATTCGGGGTCAGATTGGTTTTAACGGAGATCACCCCGCAGAGTTGGAAGATCTAGATGTTATTACTGCGGTGCCAAACACGCAGCACAAGGACAGAGATCTCGACAGTCGGCCGCTCGAGCATGTCGACGACGACATGCCGCTCTCTCCTTCGAAATCGCCTCACAAGAAGAAACGGGACCGTCAGTGGAAACGATGGCTCAAGGAGGTCATACCCTCACTCGTAGAGCCTTATATGGAAATGGTGGAGAAGACGAAGAACTTGCGTTTGCATGCAACCTTACAGTTGGAAGATCAGTGCTCCTGCGTCAATGGGCGTTATTTGAATGTCACGGTGATTAGGTTTACAGGTGTGTCAATGTTTTCGAGTTCAGCACCGCACAATTGCTTTATGGTGTTCAGGTATTGAGAGGGTGGAAGTCTGGTATTGCGGTACATGTTGCCCTACTGCCCCCCAGCTTATCAGGAGCGGTCTTTTTCCCTGTGCGCCGTTCGTTCCTTCATTGGCAGTCGAAATTCGTATGCTGGATTTCCTCGCTCGTCTTTTCTTACAGATCTCTCCTAATGTTACCGCATGGTGTGGTGCATTGTCAGACTACCTTCGTCAGCAAGGCTACTGGCTCAACGGGCAAGATCCACTGCGAAGGCGCTTCGGGAATTGTCTGTTATGGTTCAATAGTTTGCAGGATGCCATCCGGACTCGTCTCAGGTCTGATTTGGAGCGTATCAGAACAGATTTATTGGAGCTACCTATAGACGCACACTTCAGGGGTGCACGTGGTCTTCCAGCAGCAGGAGTCGGAGGCGTCACGACGAGCTCTGAAACGTCAACTATTACAGACTCAACACAACAGAAACGTAAACATTGCGAAAAATCCCCTCGTGTCGGAACCGTCAACGCACATGACCATCAAAATCCAGACAACCGTAGCCCAGCACGCGCCAGCGCATATCTGAGGTCGCGCTATCCTTTGTGTTTTGGAGGTACTACGCCTGCGAATGCCGCTGAGCAGGAGCGGGCTGGTCCTCATGTTCTTGTCACTCTGGATGCCTGCTTTACGCATAAACACAACAAACAAAGCTACCGTGATCCCCCCCGTCTTCATCCCGATACTATGTACCTTCCTGAGGACGACATAAAAAAATGGGAGGCGCTGGTCAACGAGGCCCGCCCTTCGAAACCATCAAAGCGCCCCAAACAACAAGCAACCGAACCATTGCAGGAAGACGACCACTATGAACACGGGATGCGTGTGCCTAAGTCGGCATTGGATGGGTGTCTGGGAAGCTTTACTGCTGCCCAAGAAACCATTACTAGTGCATCTGGCGAAAAGTTTGACAAAACTGCAGATGCTGGTATGTTCTGTCAACACGATGTCGCTCTATTCATGGTCGCAATCAACTCACCTGGAGAACGGCAACATTATATGCTTGCGCTCATTGCAGAACTGTTCAAACACATACCGGACAATTGGAATGTTGGTATTTTGTATGACATTGGTTGTCAGACAGAGCGTAGTTGTCGGAAATGGGGGTTTCTAAAGGAGTATCTGAGACGTATCATCTGGGGAGTGTCTGTCTTTCATGCATATGGTCATAACTGGCCTTGCCAGCTGATATATCACCCTCGTAAGCGTCATTGGTTTGGGCTGTGTGATGGGGAAGGTTGTGAGCGTTGCTGGAGTTGCCTTCGTCATCTAGTAGCATATACTCGTGTGGTTGGGGTAAGTCGTATTCAATTAACGTCATGAAAAAAAAACTATCTAATGAATATGCCCAGTATTACCTGCATCTATACACTATCGACACTCAGTTACATCACCACAACGAACAGAATCTTTGGGGGGCTGCGAAGTGGTTACAACGGAAGACGCGTCAATGTGCATCTCGGCGTATTGTGGCGCAGGAAGAACTAGATGAGAGTCAACAGGATTTGACGTTTCTACGTGCACAATGGGAGGACCAAGTCAAGGTCCAGACTCAGCCTCTTCCAAGTAAGTTTGCATGTTCACTGGAAGATTGGTTTGAGTTATTAATAAATTGACATATAGGACAAAGACGTAATGCTGCCAAAACCACTGTTCAAGAAGCATTACGCTTGAACGAGGCTCTGGACGTCCTTGAGCAGAAGATTGTCGACCTCGAGAGTGTCATTATTTCAAAAACAGCAGAAAGGTATCAGACTATTGCAGCATATGATGACCTTTCAAAAGCACGCCAAACTCGGGATGATGTAAGACTGAAGTTAACTCAGAAGGAGCGTTCTCTTGGCACCTCGGACAGAAACGACTTGCGAAATTTGATTAACGACCCATATATAACAAAACGTTTAAATGCTCTTGCACTGAAAATGCGCGTCCGTCAGAAACTCGAAGCTAGAAAGTTTGCTCTTAGTCGACTAGAGCGTTGCTTCCGCAAACAACGGAGTGGTAAGCATTGCTTCATTTTCCTTTGCACTTTGCTAATGTTATCTCAGAACAAAAACTTCATGACCATACCCGTGATTCTGTTCAGCGTCGGGACCCAAGTATTCTAGCACTTGCAAGTAAATACAACAACCTTTGTGATGATATTGAGGACTTGATTCACCGTGGCAAGGCCCCCAAAAATGTTGTTACACCCAAGAAGATCGATAAGTCAACCCTCTTCAACTTGGATACAGATGAGGATCTTTGGCAGGATATTGGACTTACTGACAATGGTGATCGACCACCACCTCCCTGGATGGTGGATGACAATGTGCGAAAAGGTATTCGAGCCATGTTGGAACTAGATCGCTGTGTAGAGGAGGCTGCTCGTTTACAGATTCAAAGACAGTCATTGCAGGAATGGTTTGCTGAAGAATGGGGGTTGGTAATAAAGGCTTTGGAGGCTGAAACAGGTATGCTTTTGATTTGATATACATTATGTGTAATCATATCTAACATGCTAGATGATGCAGGACTCAGACATCAGCTAGAACTCCAAAAGCAATACCTTCTACGGCTTGTTGTAACTTGGGAGCAATCATTGATAGAACTCTCAAGCAATTCTTCTTCCCTTTGGGGCCCTTCAGAGGATGAGTTAGCAGGAATGCGTAGACAACTTCTCTTTGACTCAGTTGAAGGAGAGGATATTGATGACTTTGGTGGTACATATCTTGAGGATATTGAAGTTGGACTGACTGAACAATTAGATACAAAAGAAATTGCTGACATATATTGGGAAAAAGAAAATAATTGAGTATAAGTATCATTTAATATTACTTATGTTCATATATATATTATAAAGCCAACTTGACACCTCTTGAAAAGCTTGAGTGTAATGTGGTTTAACAAAAACTCTAGACTTTGACCAGTAGAATACTAATACATTGTTAAGCTAACTTGGTGCATTATCTTTTAACATTATACATGATACCAAATATAATCAATCTTGTGTCCCTTCTTCTTTGCCGCGAGAGAAATGTCCTTAAGTTTTGAGCTCAAGTGTTACCTGATAGCTGGTAGTAACTAGGACAGGTCCATCCCCAGTAATATGTGAAGAAAGCTGGGTGTAATTATCCACTGATTTCAAACAGCCCTGCAATCTAATCTTAGTTGTCCACTGCTTTTGTACAATTCTGCAATCTAATCTTAATTATCCACTGGTTTTGAAAAGTTCTGCAATCTAATTTTAATTATCCATTGCTTTCAATTTCAAACAGCTCTGCAATCTAATCTTAATTATCCACTGCTTTCAATTTCAAACAGTCCTGCAATCTAATCTTAATTATCCACAATCTTAATTATCCACTGCTTTCAATCTTAAACAGTCCTGCAATCTAATCTTAATTATCCACTGCTTTCAATTTCAAACAGTTTGCATTCTAATCCTAATTATCCACTGGTTTGAAAAGTTCTAGCAATCTAATCTTAATTATCCACTGCTTTCAATTTCAAACAGTCCTGCAATCTAATCTTAATTATCCACTGCTTTCAATTTCAAACAGTCTAAACAGTCCTGCAATCTAATCTTAATTATCCACTGCTTTCAATTTCAAACAGTTTGCATTCTAATCCTAATTATCCACTGGTTTTGAAAAGTTCTAGCAATCTAATCTTAATTATCCACTGCTTTCAATCTTAAACAGCTCTGCAACCTAATCTTAATTATCCACTGCTTTCAATTTCAAACAGCTCTGCAATCTAATCTTAATTATCCACTGCTTTCAATTTCAAGCAGTCCTGCATTCTAATCCTAATTATCCACTGGTTTTGAAAAGTTCTAGCAATCTAATCTTAATTATCCACTGCTTTCAATTTCAAACAGTCCTGCAATCTAATCTTAATTATCCACTGCTTTCAATTTCAAACAATCCTGCATTCTAATCCTAATTATCCACTGGTTTTGAAAAGTTCTAGCAATCTAATCTTAATTATCGACTGCTTTCAATCTTAAACAGCTCTGCAATCTAATCTTAATTATCCACTGATTTCAAACAGTTCTGCAATCTAATCTTAATTATCCACTGATTTACGGGGAGTTCCCTAGTACTATCTTAGATTTCAGGTAGTTCCCATTAATAAGGACAGGTCAGCCCAGGTACTACCTGTTGATATCAGGTAGCATAGGTAGTACCTGGGCTGACCTGTGCTGAACAGGTACTACCCATGATTAATGGGGTAGCATAGGTAGTACCCAGGTAGTACCTGTTGATGGGTGCTGAACAGGTACTACCCATGATTAATGGGGTAGCATAGGTAGTACCCAGGTAGTACCTGTTGATGGGTGCTGAACAGGTACTACCCATGATTAATGGGGTAGCATAGGTAGTACCCATTCAGCCCAGGTAGTATCTGTTCAGATCAGGTAGTCCCCATTAATAACAAGTAGTGCCTGTTATTGATGGCATTAATGAGTAATACTTGATATCAGCAAGTACTGAATTGGTGAGTTTTTGTTTTTAGGGGGGGGCAAAGTTTACAGAATGCACTGAGTACTGGCAACCCCTGTAGTATGCATAAAGCTGGGCTATCACATCACAGAATTTGAAGTTCAATGGGGTCTCAAAATTGATATCAATCAATTTATGGTGTCTTGTAATGGGGCAATTTCAACACTACCACATGCCACAGGTTAAGATTTATAGCAAGAAGATGACCTTTGATAGTGTCAGATAGGGCTCCAACATGATGGTCAAATGATGGCAATACTGAGTATCTGCAGAATTAAAGGGAGAAATGGGAGCCAGTTCTACAGAAGAGCTGTGATAGAGAACAGAAATTGAGGTGTAAGAGTCTAGACACTCTGCTACTGAATACTTGCAAGGCCAAACAGATAAATGAAAGCCCAGCTCTACAGAAGAGCTGTTGTAAGGAACAAAAATTGGAGTGCAAATTTTATGATGGGACTTCTGACACCCTGTGACAATGTGATAATTGAGGTAAACCCCAGGAAGCTCCTAGAAACCATAAACAGGTAGCAGGGAGGCTTGGGAAATACCTACTGCTGCCTCCCCAGCTCTATTGGGTGTCTCCCTAGAAAATGTCAGTATATTTACCCTGTAGGTGGTCTACCGGGTATTAGGCACCTAGTAGGTAAGAAAGTTGCATGGTTTAAGGTAGCCTAACTAGGTAGGTCATAGGGGTTACCTGAGGTGGTGCATCAGCATCTCACCTCTTTGACGGAGACCAATGGACAGTCATATACAAATTACCAGCAGGATCTGGAAACTTCTTCCTTTGTTTATATAACCCTTGCCCAAATAGGTATAACGAACCACGGTTGACACCAAGGCCCAATCAGAGTTGGGGGCTTGCAATCGTAAATTCAAGGAAGAAGCTATCAGAGGACACCAAGAACATACAGCCCCTGCCCCATCCAATCCATTGACCTTTCCCCCGATCCAGACTCCTCAACCACAACAACTGTCTGCCTCTGCTGTTGTCGATCTTACCCATTCCCCACCTGCAGCTGAACCTGAACCAGAACCTGAACAGGAATTAGAGCCTGAACCAGAAGAATTAGTGGCAGAACCTGAACAACCATCCAGAACTCATTCATCCCAATCACACCACTCTTGATCAGAATCAGCCATGTCTACCAACACCAACGGTTCAAATGGAGAACGAGGAAGTAAACCAGAGGACTTTACAGGAGAACAAAGCAAATCACGTTGATGGTTGGCATTGTTTAACAACTACCTGCGGTTGAACAAAACCAGGTATATGACAGAAGAAGATAAAGTCTCTCTGTTCCTCTCATTCTTCAAAGGAGATATAGGTGGAAGATGGGCTGAAGCACGGTTAACAGAGTATGATGAGGATCAGGAGAATGACAAAGTAGAAGAAGGAAATAAGCGATGGACCACTCTTAAAAGTGTTACAAAACACTTCAAAGACGACTTCAAACCCACAGCGTATGATGTAGCAGCTCGTACTGCTATCGAAACCATCAAACAGGAAGGAAAGTTAATGGATCTAGATGAGTATAATACCTACTTTGACACCTACTCCGATGACTCCGGTTTTGAAGAAGTCGCTCTGTTACACTTTTACAAGAAAGGGCTTCACCCCAAGCTTGTTGATTGGATCTCAGACACATATCCGATTCCAGCTACCCTTGCAGGATACAAAGAAAGAGCTATGGAGCATCAACAGGAGTATTTGAGTCGTCGAGCAGAAAAAATCCAATGGGGTAATCCACGTTCTACCAGGACCACAAACCCCACAGGTGGACAGGCAGGAGCTAACATCAACACATTTAACAATGCAGAACCAGGTGCTAGACCTTCTAACTCTCGAACCCCGTTAACTGCAGATGAACGACAGGCTCTCATGAAGAAAGGGGCATGCTTCAACTGTCATCAGGTTGGTCACCTATCACGAGACTGTCCTACCCATTAACAAGGACCTCCCAGAACGCCTGCTCAACCAGGCCAAGCCATTCGTGCTACTGAAACGTCAAACACTTCAGAAACTCCTACTTCATCTGCATCAAGAACAGAGACTCCATCCCCCCGCAACATGGTCAAGGAGATTTCAGATCTGATCAATAGGGTAAAAAGCTTGCAAGGAAAAGAAAAGGAACAGGCAGCTGTATACTTGAAGGATGTTACTTTGAATTTGGATTTTTGAAACCCTCCCCTGCAGTATCGTCAGGAGGAGTTGTACACTATACTGGACTTTGTAACAATCAATTTTCTGTTCTGATTTCCCCATGTGAGCATATGTTTCCGTCTGAACTTAGAATGTCGACAATCACCCAGAACAGACAGATGCCATCAATTATGTTACATGTGGAATTCATTGGAAGAATCACCGGTAGAAAAATCGATGCAGAAGCACTTCTTGATAGCAGAGCAGAAGGAATCATTATTAACTCATGCTTTGCAGAAAAGAACAATTTCACATTACAACCTGTCCCTAAACCCTTCCAAGTACAAAACGTAGATGGATCAGAAAACATCATGGGCTGGGTACGACATTATACCGTTCAAAAATTTCGAATTTATTCCCAGAATTCCAACTCCTACCATGAAGAACGAGCACATTTTTATGTCACTGATATAGGAGGGCATGACATTATTCTTGGAACAGATTGGTTAGATGAACATAACCCAGAAATTAACTGGAAGGAACAACAAACGAATCTTACAAGATGCCCCCCTACCTGTAAACTAAAGAATCCTCCAGTAAAAAATGTGCATACCAACAGTAAAAAACTCTCTGGATCAAATTCTACTCATGATCCCCATGACCATCATCGAGACTACCATGTAACGTGGAAGGAACCATTAAACACCTACAAAGTGGCCCCTCAATATAAGATAGCAGGACAACGAAGATGGAAGACAGATCCTCGACTTCTTTATCAGATACCAATCAACTCAACCCTCTTTACAGAGGACGAAGATGATTCATTCCAAATACCTCTAGAATGGGAACACATCAGTATTTAGGGTTAAAAACTTGCAAGCGGTTGCAAGGGGTTGTGCAAGCTTGTACAACCTGAAAAAGCCTGAAAGCTGGCAACCGGATCAGTAAATGTGAAAAACTTGCAAGTACAATGATCCACTCATATCTTATCTCCGGCTTCATGAAGATATGAGTCCCACTCTTCAGGTATGCCCCACAATCACTTCACAAGGATTCTATAGTATATATCTAATGCTTTGTGTAGCTAAAATATTGTTCTTAACGTAGATTTTGGTTCTCATATCTGCACTTGTGAGGTTGCCGGGTTGCATGCCAGCGGAAAACCGGCTGCAAGGGCCGAAAGTCCGCAAGTTTTTTCCCCCATTTGCTGATGCAACGAACCATGAATACTCTCCTAAACAAGGCAGCAGAAGATACAGTAGGTAACATGCCAGACCAGGACAGTATTCCCATCCCTATACAAGCAACCTTTACTAAATCGCAGCAACTAGCAGAAGACAGTCACAGAATAAACCAGAAGCCCCTTGATCAACAAATTCCTGACCAATATCACAAGTATCTCAAGAGCCCCACACATTATTGAAATCTTAACAGACCACAAGAATTTGGAGTACTTCACTACAGCTCAAAAACTTAGTAGACGACAAGCTCAGTGGGCATTGTTCCTCACTTGTTTTGACTTCATGTTGCTGCACCACCCAGGTACATCTAACCGCAGTGACCCCTTATCCAGACGAACAGACCATAAAGAGGGGGTAGATCGAGACAACACTGATCGCATCCTGTTAGATCCCAAGTTCTTTCAAATAAGAGCTACTAGACCAGGATCGGTAATGACCATCGGAGACGTTGAGTTGCGGAAGCGAATTTGGGAATGCCCACGAGATCAAGAAGTAGTGAAGGCATTGGATGTCATTTTACACAATGGACCTCGATCACTGGTAAAGAATTTACAGGAATGGAACTACAAAGATGGCTTGATCTTGTTCCAGGGAAAAGTATATATCCCCAATGACATCAAACTGTGACAAGACATAGTCAAAATGCATCATGATAGCTTGACAGCAGGACACCCTGGTCGATTCAAAACTTATGAACTAGTTACACTGGGTGCAAATCACTGTAAATCATCAACATTTCAGTGAAATTACAGGGGAATTATCCTATACATTTCAGTATGTATTTCCTCAAACATCACAGAAAAAAATACAGAACACCCACTTTTGTTTTGACATCATGTATGACCTCTGTAAATCATGAAGATATACAGGGAACATTACAGTGTGACAAATAGTCATAGTAATTCTGCCTGTAATGTCTTTGCATTTCAATAGGAAATACACAAGAAAAAATCAAGTAGCCATTTCTGTAATTCATGTGTAAATTCAAGTGGATTACATAGGAAATACATGACAGATAGCATTGTAATTCATGGAAAATACAGGGTGACATGCAGTCACATATGTCATCCTGTAATACCTTGAAGTTTTTTCAGTATGAAATACAGGATAGATTTCAGAAAGGCTCTCTGTAATTCCTCTACAAAACACAATGATGGTACATGGAAATACAATAAGTGAATCATGTAATTCACATGCATTTCAGGAAATTATGGAATATGTAATGTCTTTGAAATTCTTCGGTAAAGCAAGGTGATATATACAATAGGGCCACCTTGTAATTCACATGCATTTCAATAGGTAATATAATACTGTAATGATTTTGTAATGTTTTGGTCATTGATACAGAATTACTCTGTATATTGCTAGATTGTATTATACTGATAACTACAAGAAAATTACTATGTGACTATCAGTCACACAGATATTATGGTAATGTTTCAGTAATATTGGAGGAGATACAGAAGAAATACAAATCCAAGTATATAGTTTATTGCAATGTATGGGGAAGAATCAAGGGGAATTACAGAAATATGTTGTGAAGTCAGTATGAACTTGTCATGAAGTCAGCATGAAGTTGGCATGAAGTTGGTGTGAAGTTGGTGTGAAGTTGGTGTGAAGTTGGTGTGAAGTTGGTGTGAAGTTGGTGTGAAGTTGGTGTGAAGTTGGTGTGAACTTGTTGTGAAGTCAGCATGAAGTCAGCATGAAGTGGGCATGAACTTGTCATGAAGTTGGCATGAAGTGGGCATGAACTTGTCATGAAGTTGGCATGAAGTGGGCATGAACTTGTCATGAATTTGGCATGAAGTGGGCATGAACTTGTCATGAAGTCAGCATGAAGTGGGTATGAACTTGGCATGAACTTGTCATGAAGTTGGCATGAAGTTGGCATGAAGTTGGCATGAGCTTGTCATGAAGTGGGCATGAACTTGTTGTGAAGTGGGCATGAACTTGTTGTGAAGTCAGCATGAACTTGTTGTGAAGTTGGCATGAGCTTGTTGTGAAGTTGGTATGAGCTTGTTGTGAAGTTGGCATGAACTTGTCATGAAGTTGGCATGAGCTTGTCATGAAGTCAGCATGAACTTGTCATGAAGTCGGCATGAACTTGGCATGAACTTGTCATGAAGTCAGCATGAAGTTGGCATGAAGTCAGCATGCATGAAGTTGGCATGAAGTTTGCATGAACTTGTTGTGAAGTCTGCATGAATGAAGGATTATCCTCTGGTGAATGAATCCAATGAATTGTAAAGGCAGCAAATCAATTGAAATTAATGAATCAATGCTCTGAACAAAATTTGACTTCATGACAAGTTCATGCCAACTTCACAAAATTTGACTTCATGACAAGTTCATGACCAGTTCACCATGCTAACTCCATGCCAATTGCATGACCAGTTCATGCCGACTTCATGCCAACTTCATTCATGCTGACTTCACAACAAGTTCATGCCAACTTCATTCATGCTGACTTCATGCTAAGCTCATGCTGGCTTCACTCATGCTGACTTCATGCCAACTTCCCCACAAGTTCATGACAAGTTCATGCCAAGTTCACAACAAGTTCATGCCAAGTTCATGCTGACTTCATGACAAGTTTATGACAAGTTCATGCCCACTTCATGCCAACTTCATGACAAGTTCATGCCCACTTCATGCTGACTTCATGCTGACTTCACAACAAGTTCATGCCAAGTTCATGCCCACTTCATGCTGACTTCACAATGAGTTCATGCCAAGTTCATGCCCACTTCAGGCTGACTTCATGCCAACTTCCCTTCATGACAAGTTCATGCCCACTTCATGCCAACTTCACAACAAGTTCATGCTGACTTCACAACAAGTTCATGCCAAGTTCATGCCAACTTCATGCTGAGTTCATGACAAGTTCATGCCAACTTCATGCCAACTTCATGACAAGCTCATGCCAACTTCATGACAAGTTCATGCCAACTTCACAACAAGCTCATGCCGACTTCACAACAAGCTCATGCCCACTTCACAACAAGCTCATGCCCACTTCACAACAAGTTCATGCCCACTTCACAACAAGTTCATGCCCACTTCAAGACAAGTTCATGCCAAGTTCGTGCTGACTTCATGGCAAGTTCATACCCACTTCATGCTGACTTCATGACAAGTTCATGCCCACTTCATGCTGACTTCATGCCCACTTCATGCTGACTTCATGCTGACTTCACAACAAGTTCACACCAACTTCACACCAACTTCACACCAACTTCATGCCAACTTCATGCTGACTTCATGACAAGTTCATACTGACTTCACAACATATTTCTGTAATTCCCCTTGATTCTTCCCCATACATTGCAATAAACTATATACTTGGATTTGTATTTCTTCTGTATCTCCTCCAATATTACTGAAACATTACCATAATATCTGTGTGACTGATAGTCACATAGTAATTTTCTTGTAGTTATCAGTATAATACAATCTAGCAATATACAGAGTAATTCTGTATCAATGACCAAAACATTACAAAATCATTACAGTATTATATTACCTATTGAAATGCATGTGAATTACAAGGTGGCCCTATTGTATATATCACCTTGCTTTACCGAAGAATTTCAAAGACATTACATATTCCATAATTTCCTGAAATGCATGTGAATTACATGATTCACTTATTGTATTTCCATGTACCATCATTGTGTTTTGTAGAGGAATTACAGAGAGCCTTTCTGAAATCTATCCTGTATTTCATACTGAAAAAACTTCAAGGTATTACAGGATGACATATGTGACTGCATGTCACCCTGTATTTTCCATGAATTACAATGCTATCTGTCATGTATTTCCTATGTAATCCACTTGAATTTACACATGAATTACAGAAATGGCTACTTGATTTTTTCTTGTGTATTTCCTATTGAAATGCAAAGACATTACAGGCAGAATTACTATGACTATTTGTCACACTGTAATGTTCCCTGTATATCTTCATGATTTACAGAGGTCATACATGATGTCAAAACAAAAGTGGGTGTTCTGTATTTTTTTCTGTGATGTTTGAGGAAATACATACTGAAATGTATAGGATAATTCCCCTGTAATTTCACTGAAATGTTGATGATTTACAGTGATTTGCACCCAGTGTTAGCAGAGAATTCTGGTGGCCCGGTATGTCAGTTTTTGTTTGAGACTATGTGGATGGTTGTGCTACTTGCCAGTTGACAAAAACAGTTAACCAACCAAATCATGTCCCCCTGGTCCCTAATGAGACACCAAATCAACCATTTGGCACTATTACCACAGATTTCATCATGGATCTGCCTGAATGTCAAGGATTCAATGCCATTAATGTTACTGTAGATCGTCTGACCAAGGCCGTGGTGATTTCCCCCTGTCGAAAGGACATTGATAGCAACGAAACAGCAGATCTACTCTTCGACAACACTTGGTGTCGATATGGACTTTGGGACAAAATGATTTCAGACCGTGGACCCCAATTTGCAAGCAAAGTCATGAAAGGTATTTATGCGAAGCTGGGCATAACATCAGCCCTAAGCACTGCATACGACCCTCAGACCGATGGCGAAACAGAACGATTCAACCAAGAGTTGGAACAATTCCTCTGTATATTCTGTAACTATCGACAGGATGACTGGGTCAAATGGCTACCATATGCTGAATTCTGTCATAATTCTCGCACACACTCTGCTACAGGGAAATCTCCATTTGAACTACTTCATGGATTTCTCCCATGGCTCTTCCCCACTGTAAACCCAATTTCACAAGTTCCAAGTGTAGAAGAATGACTACAGAATTTAGAAGCCATCCGTAAGGAAGTTCAGGCAAGCCTAGATATGGCTGCAGAGTCAATGAAAAGAAGCCATGGAGATCATATTAAGGAAGGGAAAAAGTTCAAAGTAGGAGATAAGGTATTATTGGATGGAAAGAACCTAAAAACAAACAGACCCAAAGCTAAGTTATCAGATTGATGTCATGGACCATTCATCATCACTGAAAAAATTGGCAAGGTCAACTATCAGTTACAACTTCCAAAGACCTGGAAGATCCACCCTGTCTTCCATGCATCCCTTCTCATGCCATTTCGGGAAACGAAAGCTCATGGACCAAATTTCCCTGGACCACCTCCAGACCTTTTACCAGATGATGAGGAATATGATGTAGAAGCAATCTTGCCCTCAGACCATTCCATCTTTGAAAATAGACACTGGGGTTTGGGGGCTTGTTCAACCCGCTTGTGTTTTCCAAGGCTTTGTTTAGGAATATCTGTCTTGCCATCCTGACCGCCAAGACAATCTACTGTGTTTTCAGAGCTAACAAGAGAATGACTGGAATCTTTAGGAGACAACGACAGCTCTTTGTCGTTTTCAGCACCAACTAAAAGATGATTACGATGGGGAGGAGACAAAGGATGAGGAGAATGTTCTTTTTCAAGCCATGGAACAAGTAGAACTGCAAGTCGTTGACAGGCAGTGGAAACTTCCCAACGAATCACAAGCCCAATGTCATCCTTGTAGTGACCTTGCATTACTTTCACCCAAGTAAAGGGGTCAATTGAAGGAGTGGATAGGCTCAGCAAGTCTCCAACTTCTGGAGTTGGTATCGATTGCAGCCAAACTTTCTGGTGATATAAATCACTCGATCAGTCAAGCTGTACCTTCCCAACCTCAAAATGGCCAGGTGTTGATGCAGGAATGTCCTCACACAGCTTGCAAACCAGCAAGTCGAACTTCAGAGGCAGGTTACCTGTATGGCCGAAAACCTAGCTAACCTTCCCACCAATACTCCTGCACCTGCTGCAGCTGCTGCTACCTCTGACTCAGACAAGAAATCCAACACCAAGAAACCCAAACCTTTCACTGGAAAAGCGTCTACCCCTCCTATAACTTCACTCCAGCTTATCAACCCGAATCTATTCTCTGAACTGCCGCTCTCAGAACACGCAGTTGCTGACCTGACTCTGAATGAGGACGTTTACATGATGGAAATCGACCCTGTGGAAAGCAATCCTCCTTCAATCCAATCGAAAAAGGACAATTGGACAGAAAACACTGTTCCACAGGAAATACCAGATGAAAATCCGGATTTAGCTATGTCGACGTTGGAAAATCCATCTTTGACAAGAAGGCTGAAGTGAAAGCGCTTGTCTCCGTTGCCAATGGATGAAATCCAAGGAGGATCTTCTGACTCTTCAGAAGAAGAAGAGGAAGAAACTTCCGTAGCTTTTCCTGCTGAGGATTTGGCAGCGCTACAACTGCCGTTTCTTCTGGACTTCAGCGGCAGACATATTTACTATGAAGCAGAAGCACCAACTTCATTGTTACGCTTCGAAAAGCTGGACTGGACTCTGGACCAATCTCATTCCTTCTTCACAAAAATGATCGATCTAGCCAACTCAAGAAAAGTTGAATGACTGCGGATTACCAAGATTATCAGGATGACAGTAAACGGCAACGTGGAATTCTGGGTCAAGGCTTGGGACAGACAGCATGCCAGCTGGTTAATCCAACTTTGCGAAGGTCTTAGAATGTATTTTGAGAACATGTCTTGGGTGAAGATTTCCCTGCTACATTTAGATGAATAGAGAGACCAAATCAGAGCTCATGAGTCTCTCTATTGGGAAAATCCGGTACCGATAGACCCAGCAAAGGAAGTTGAATGGCAACAAGAAAATCCTTCCTTGCTTTTGCGGTTGAATATATCACTCGAAGATCGAATTTCTGAAACAGGACCACCAATAGCCTCTTCATCTACTTCCCCTAATCCCAGACAGGAGTTGATTCAGAACAATTGTCCCAAAAGAACACACAGAGCTGGAGCTAGATTTAGACCAATTCAAGAAAAGTACGGGCCATTTCCAGTCAATGATCCTGTCATCAATTTTGAGAACTGGGACTGGTCGGAGTGGTTAGAAGAAGTCTGGAGAACTTGCAAACGAGCTATTTAGGAAGCACTCGCACTCTACTTACATGCGGGGGCTTTGTGATGCTGATGTATATTTAGCTTTATGTTACGTAGATACTCACTTTAGTTGTAAATAGTAAATAAGGACAAAGTATTGCTTCTTCTCCTTTTCTGCCATCAAGCGGTAATCAGTTGGCCTCCAGGCCATGCTCTAACTTGTACCTTGGCCTGGGTAAGCATACAACTGCCTCCATGCCTAGGAGAGGCCGTCTTGTCAACGCATAGCTGCCTAGGATAGCTCCTATTTCTACTAGAATTCAAGACTTCCACGTAATGACTTCCAAGAGTCTAACGCATGGATGCTTCACAATACATGATTCTTTTGTATTAGAATCCAAGTAATTGATTCTCATAGTACTTTACAATACACATTTTATCTGAGTCATACTTATAATTTCTGCATTATAATACTTTGTACTTTAATTGGAGTATATTGCTTTACCGCTAATAGGGACGCTCAAAGTTGGGCATGCATACTGTATGAACCCAAAATACCTGTATGAAGTACATTACATAATGTCACTCTGCCTAATGTGTGCTGTCAGTACGCAGTCACACCATGCCTCAGACAACGACATTCCGTGAGCACGCAGTCATCATTTACCTGCTTCTCATGCATAACAGGGATCAGTTCTGGCCTCCTGGGGACTACCTACATCAATTCTGCCTCGATATCACCATTATACTTGCGCTTCTGCAAACACGATATCTTCAACCACGTTACCACATCCCCAAGTGTGGGAACCTCCATACCCTAGCCTGGGCATATGCTGAGAATACCTGGAATCACAAACATTTTATTGATATGCTGCGTGTTACCCCAAAAGTTTTTAACTTTCTACTTACTTTAATCGAAGGTCATCCTATCTTTCACAACAGCTCAAACACACCACAAGCACCTGTGGAACAGCAGCTTGCTGTTACTCTCTATTGTTTAGGACACTATGGAAATGCTGCTTCCCTGAAAAGTGTAGCCCGCACAGCTGGTATTGCTGAAGGATCTGTACCTCTCTATACTGAGCAGTGTTTTACAGCCATCGAGTCGCTTCAGGAAATTTTTGTGTGGAAGTTGACTAAGGACAAAAAGGAGGCTGAAAAGTGTTGGATAGACCAGTGGCTGGGTTTTAGAGGGTCATGGAGGGAAGGTTGGGTAATGTATGATGGTACTATTGTCCCACTGTTTCGAAAACCCAGTCTGAATGGCGATGCATATTTCACCCGCAAATCAAACTATGGCTTGAACCTTCAGGTATTCTTGTATAATAAAGATTGTATGCTTGGGTAATCTTGATTTTTTAGATTGGAAATGTACCATCAACTCTGCGGATTGTGGACTATGCACATGGTCTGACTGGTTCGGCTCATGATGCTAATGCATTCCAATACACTGCTGCTTCTGTCCATGCAGACTGGTTTTTTGAAGGGGAGGAATTTGCATGGGGTGACTCTGTATATGGGGTTTCACCACGCATGATTTCTGTCCATAAAAAACCAGCAAGTCTGATTTACAAGAACTCAAAATTTGACACTGCTCTGTCCAGGCTTCAGGTGGAGTCTGAGCACTGCTTAGGCAGCTTAAAGGGCCGCTTTCAGTGTCTTAAAGGGCTTTGCATAGGAATCAACTCAAAGGAACAGCACTATCAGGCTACATGTTGGATGACTGTTGCCATCATCCTCCACAACCTAATCCTTGATGTAGAAGGTGTCACCTTTCTACTTCAACACTTGGACGATGCTATTGATGGAGATACAGAAGCAGATAACAATGATAGAGAACACACAGGAGACAATGAAGAAGCAGGGGAACAAAAATGTCGCATTTTGGTAGCTGAACTTATGGCATACAGACAAATTTGTGGACGTAATTAGCAAATGGAGCTTGGGACAGTATGAGCTGCTTCGATAGCATAGGCAGGCTGTTCTGGCCGGATTTGAGGATTAGGGTGCACATCATCCACATCAAATACTGGGGTTGTATGGGCAGCTGAATCCGTAGTCTGAGGTGGAGCAGGTGGAGCACTGGGAGGAAGGTTCTGTAATGCTAGCAGCTCAGGGTTGATAATCTGGTTGTCTATAGTAGCAGAGTCACGTGGCTGTATCCAGACTGTACGAGCACCATTGGGTCCAAGTCCAGTCGTTGCAACAATTGGAGTCACATTGGGATGTGTAGCAAAAAACTTGTGGAGCTGGGGAAAGAGGGCCCATCGGTTGCAAAGATTCTCTAGTGCAAAGTAAGTCTTATTTCTTAGAAAAAGAATGGAAAGCTTACGCCATAAGTTGACAGCTTCCTGCCTTGTTTTAGCATCAGGACCCTCAGCACCAACATAGAAAGGAAGTTCAACATGCTGAGAACCTTCCTCAGTGTGCAAACCACCACCTGTTTGACGAAGTTCTGCTGCCATTTTGTTGTACTTGTTGGTAAGGCTATGTATTCAGTGAGACCATGAATAGAGCTGACAACATCAGTGACGTACGTTTGGATCTTGCTTTTAATCTTTTTGCCCAACTCTACCTCCTCCATGGTGGTTCTAGCCATGTCTGGGAGTATAGCTTTGCCCATACACTGATAAACCTGTGTAGCAGTGTTGCTGCTTGTATTCTATGGACATGGGAAAGGGAAAGGTTGTCAGTATGCCGAGAGATGTGAAAAGATATATATACCTCTTTACATCTACAATGCTTCTTTTGGGAATCCAAGTCATCCTTCTTTTTAATACTCCTACCTAATAAAACCTTCATATTTTCAGGTTTCTCCATTTGAGCAACAAGGGCATATGTTAGGGCCAAGTCATCTGCATCCCATGGTATTCGTTTTGCTGGTGGTTTTTGTCCTTGGGGCGGCATTGCAGGTTCTAAATGCAATGAGGTAACAGAGCTAGATGTGCATCTGCTCTCTGTTACACTCAAGTCACACAATGGTCACATTCTAGTCACGCTTCATACAGATTTTCATACAAATCTACATACTGTATGAATGAACTTTGAGTGTCCCTAATGTAACGAACTGCTGAGTACTATGATAGCTACCACAGTAACTATCATAGAGTCACAAATTTAGCTGGATACAGACTCTATGCTGGCTACTGTGGTAGCTATCATGGAGTCTGTATGCAGTAAACTTTGTGAACATACAGAATCTATGATAGCTACCACAGTAGCCAGCATAGAGTCTGTATGCAGTTAATTTTGTGAGTGTGACAGTCTTTATGATAGCTACTGTAATATCATAGTGGTCAATTCTGTATGTGGTGAAATTTTTAAGCATAACAGACTTGGTTCTATATAAGTGCTAATCTGAGTAGATAACTAGTAGGCCCAGTTCTTTCTAGACTACTACAAGCACTTACCCTATAGCTTGTGTCACAATGAGTGGGTGTAGGTGGTAAAATCAAGTGTTATGAATGAGTAGTGTGATGATAAAATTACGAGGCCTACTTTAGGAAGACTCATCCTTACTAAACTCGACTCGCGCTAGTAGCTGTGTTAATTTCTAGATGTATTCTCCATATGGAATATAACACAGCTTTGCATCATTCATCAAGTCGACACGTGTATTCGGTATTTGCTACACATGCTTGGCCACGTCAACTACTTTCAACTCAACTGCACCAACACGTTGTCTGCAACCAAACCATTCTAGCACTTGACACCTCAAAATCCAACACTATCATGCTATTCAAAATACTTCTCATCGGCTTTGCCATGGCCAGTCCGCTGAGGGTGTATCGGCAGTATGGAATCACTGGTGCGTGTTAAAAGGGCTTTTCTTCGCTTCATATCCTTATCTTACTCGCTACAGATTCTTCTTGGACCCAAGAAAACAGGTCCGTCCAATGCATGATTGGTTTTAAAAGCTCACTCTGACAAGTGCCTTATCATGTATAGCAACCAATATATGGTGGAGTCTAGTCTTCCTCTCAATGGCACTTCTATGGTTTCAATTCATCACGACCCCTTGAATTCAGCAGTCAAGGTATATCTCTATTTGCAAGCAATAGTAGCACTACTCAACGTTTTTGGCAGGACAATTACAACACCGCTGGGTCACTGTATGTCTGTTTTTTCACCCTTGTAGCTATTATTAACTGCTGCAGTACTAGATCACCAAAAATACTTTCATTTTCGTCTTCATCCAGAAACTTTTGAAGTACACTTCCTACTTTTCGTTGTCCTTGTCTCAAGAACATTTCATAAAACCATCTGTTTTCTCTGATGTACACACATACATAGGCACAGACATTGTTACACAAGTTAAGGTTGTAAAATTACAGATTATCCAAAACTTGATGTTGGCACATGATTTTCAAGCTTTGCTGCGATATACATTAAGATTTCATTCTAACCAACCCCAATGCCACAATAACAGATATATAACAGGGATTGTAAGAATAAATTACGTTGATTAGAGACCTTGCGCAAACGCCAACTGGTGGCTCTACTGAGTTAAATGCCGGCATGTTCATGTGACAATTGAATTGAAAACTGAATTGCGGAGCCAACGGTTGGCTCTGCACAAACCCTCTATTATATTGCTATACATATAGCTACTTTACCCAAAATATTCTTTGATCACTATATACACAGAATTTTAAACAGAGTAACAAGCTATTGTATTATTAAGATTTTAGCTTACAGTTTGCACATTTCTGACCTTGTTGATACCTTTCAACAACATGAATATGCTATGCATCCTTTGAATCAAATGAGGAACCTAGGTGGGGGAGGAAAAAGCAATGTCTCTATTCTGATCTGGTAGACTATGCTATTAATGCACCCAATTATGATCTGAACAGCAAATTAGTCTTCCATGGGTTCTATACCTCAGAAAATCCTATTGATGTTCCCCATTCTCAATTATATGTTAGAATGCCATCACCACAACTACTACCTATGTTGACCTTATCTCAAGTGATAAACTTAGCAGTGCTTCACGGGCTAAAACCTGGACGTAACTGCAGGACAAAAGAGTTGTCTGAGAAGCTGATCTCCCATAAATGCACATTTCAATGTCCAAATATTATCTCTATCTTTGAGTTTAAGTCACCCAAGACTATACTTTTACCAAAAAATGAAAATGCAGAATTTCCACCACCACCTCCTCCTAATGGGCTTGTAAATAAAATCATTACTGACTGGACCAATGAGTCTAATTTGGATAATCTTGAAGAGAGTGGATGTGCAGTTTGTGGTCAACTCAAACCATGCTCTGATATGGTGAGCTTTGCATCACTAAAGGGCAAGAAGGATATGTATATGATTGGAAAGCATCAAGAGGGCAGCATGGGCAACAGACTCTGGATGTGTTATTTATTAAATTGCATGATCCACCTTCTACTGTAAAATTTGATGGCCTTCCTGAAAATGTTGTGCCAATAACCAAAAGAACAGTTAGAATTCAATGTAAACTATCTGATGATAGCTATAAAGTTATATCTAGAACTCAAGTCCAAATACTCCCTAATTTTGCAATGACTGATTAGGACAGACTAGGATCTGGAATGTAGTTGATATCAACAGTAGCAGAGATTTTAGAGCAGTATATACATCTCTTTCTCGCAGTTCTTCTGCTGCTGGCACCTTAATATTTCAAGGCTTCAATCTGTGGTGTCTATTGTGGGTTCCACTGCACGGATTCAAACCCCAAGTTGCAGCTTCCAGGTGTGCTAACTTGCCCCGCCGCCAAGCACTTTGTGGTAAGTTGGTGCGTATGTTTACTATGGCTCCAACACATAGATGATCCAGGAATAATTTTTGAATTACTGATATATATTAAGGCCGAGTAGTGCCTTATTACCGTGGCCAAGGTAGAGTGCCGCAACATGCCCATCAGACGTTGTGGTAAGTTAACTCAGCCGAAAAACCAAAGTGTGTTAAAGCATAGGAAGAATACAGGATATAGAGGTAGTTTAAAATAGAAACCAAACCAAAAATTTGGCAATCAGTAAACTAGCCTTTCAATCAGGGTCCAATTATTCAGTAACTAATCACTATCTTTGTTCTCTTTATTCCCAGAAGAGTTGATTTTATGTCCTCCTGCCTGGCCCATAACATCTGTTGGATCATATTGATTCTTCACTTTCATCAACCATTCCATGTTGCCCCTGTAAATCTTATGAACCGGTACTGTCTCCAGTGAGAGATTGCTGTAATAAGCTGGTTTTCTAGGAGTAAGCCCAGCCTTCCTTGCAAACGAGTGAATTCTGTTCAGGGTTCCTTTTAATTTGTTGATCCAAAACGTGTCATCTTCTCTCTCCCATTGAAAGTATGCGAGCAAGGGGCCGTAGGGGTCACCAGCTGTGTGAGGAAATGCTGCACCCTTGGGACTGTTGTCAAAAATTTCGGGATGGACAGGCCATGCATCAACAATAACAGAGCGCCTGTTTCGAGATTTAATGTAGCATGCAGATTTCTGGATATTTCTATGAATAAGTACAACTGGTTTGAGAAACCATCTACATACCTCTGCTTCTTCGGCCATTTTATCAAGAAGCAGCTTCATGTATCTCAAAATCATAAGACAGCCAAACCTCCCTCTATTCATGTGATAAAATGTCAGGGAAGACAGAATAGGAAAAAATTCAAGTGCTGACCGGCTTTTTTCACCCATGTTATCAACCTTCTCCATTATCATCTGGCGAGTCGGCACTTGTTTTACCTCCCAATCTTCCATTGGCTTCCAGCTATCTCGAGTTTTTGCTTTGTAATACCTACCACCTGCATCATATTGTAAACACTTTTTGCGAACCCTCTAAAAAGAAAGCATACAATCCTTTGAGTCACTGTCAGAGTCATCTTCATCAAAATCAACATCACTTCCAACTATTGTGTTCTCGTCATCATCACTGTCGCGTAATGTCGTCGGATAATGTTTCCAGCTACCATGAGATGATGCAGATCCTGCAACGCTCGACCCTGGGCTCCAACCCGATTTAACTCCATACCACTGGCAGAAATCTCTTTCTGTAAATCCATCATCAAAAATTAGGTTGTCGTCTGAGTCATCAGAGCTTTCTCTCATACTATCCCTGTAGCCTCTTTCTATGCGAGATCTACTGGATGCCTGGGCACTTGGGAATGATTTCCTTTTGATGACTTTGACCTGAGTTCGCTCAGATATAGGCTCATTCTTAGCGAGTTGCCATTTGACAGGGTCATAGGTCCATACATCACCATCCTTTGCCAAAGCTTGAAATTCTTGGAAGGGAACGTCTCGCTTACGTTTTGGTTTAGGGCCATCAAATACACAAAGAATGGATATGGTGTACTAATGGATAAATCGTAAAAGGGAGGGAGATGTCAGCTGAGATTAGGTTCAAGAAATTGAGTTAACTACCTCAATATCTCCACCTTGCAACGTATGTCTAAAAGCAGCGACAACTGCTGCTGCTTTCCTTTTCTCATTATCCACAAAATTCACAAATGCAGATTTGAATTCCTCTGCTCGCTTTCCAGGTACAATTAGCGATCCTCCCTATTATTCCATATAGTTCGCAAATATACTATGATTGTTAAAGGTTAAACCTACGTAAGTCTGATTTTGAGGATATGTCTTGAGGAAAAACTTAGTGACAATACCAAAATTGTTGCCTCCTCCCTGAACAAAGAGCATGAGTACTTATCTGAATCGGAAGTCATGTAATAATGTTACTGTACCCTCAATGCTTGAAAAAGATCTTTATCCTGATTCTTTGCTGTGACATCTCACACACGGCCGTCCGGAGTTACTATCTCGATCCTCTCGATGTTGTCTATTCCAAGCCCATATACATTGCTCTTGAGTGAATATCCTCCACCAAGAAGCCATCCCGCCACACCGACACCATCTCTGGATGCACCACCAATGATGTTACGTTTATATGGTGCCATTTTCCAGTAGACTTGATCCCAAAGACAACCTGCACCGACCTTGACAATAGTTGATTTTCGATCATACTGGATCTTGTCAAAACATGCCATAGAGATATGGATACCCTTGGTGGAGCTGAAGCCAGGTTGCATCGCATGTCCGCCCCCTCTAATCTTTAGGATATAAGAACTGTGCATTCTGAAGCCTGATATGTAACCAAGTACTTACTGCAAACGGAACAGGACGTTTCTTCAGAACAGTCATCTATAACAAGAGTTAATATATGGAGAGATCTGGTGCATAAGTATTACCATCTTTGCCAGGTCTGTGGTGCTACCAGGTTGTACAACAAGCTGGGCCACTTCACTGCTGCTTGCAAGAAAATGTCGGATAGAATCTTTGTATCTTTGGCTGCCGGTGCTTTGCCATTATTTACCACGTACCCCACTCAAAATATTCAGATTTATCCACAGAGTCATTGCAAATTTTTTGAAAATCCTGTATTGCAGCCGCTAGCTGGAATTGAATTGATTTTCAATGAGTTGTTTGCTAAATAAAAGATAGCCTGATATGTTGCTTACTGCTTTTGGCATGGGCTTCGAATTATCGGCCATTATGAAGCAACTATTAGGTTTGACAGAAAGGATTGTGGTAGGGGATGCTCAATCTTCCCTGCTTTTGAAGTACTGTTTGACAGCTGACATAAGATTGACATTGCTTTTCCGTCCCCCAATAAATCTAAGATTCTAAGATCGATTAAACCTATTTCACATTGCAAGAAATCAGTTTGTGATGTGAAAATTTCACCAATCTCGTGGAAGTTAACATTACAGCACACTTGTAATCTATAACGCATGTGAAATCAAAGAATGGCTTTACCAGTCGAGATAGAGGATTACTAATGCAAAGACAAAAATTGCTGCAAATAATGCATCTAGGAGGACTCGTCCTTAATCAACCCCTCAGTGTTCCATTTGATATCTAAGGGCCTGTTCGGTAAAAATTTGATGATGCTTTTTACCGGTATCTTTTGCTAAATATGGAAGTAGTTGTGCAATTACAGGTATGGAAGAAAGGCCTGTGTAGGCAGCAAGGCAGCAGCCTCCTTAACCTACCTGGGGATTGAGAGTAAGAGCTGAGACGAATAGATGATAGAAGTTCTCTGTTAAGAGTGCTAAAGTTACAGGATAACTACTGGGGTATTTATACTAAGTAACTACAATAAGTATCATATGATTATCAGCATAAGGCTGTCCATATCAATATGTACTGGGTGTATGTGGCTATTCTACATACTACAACTGTTCCATCGGAATGATCTGATAGAAGATGTGTTGCCACATAAATGTGGCAATGCGTTGATGGCATCTATAGAAGTGCCAATTCAACACTCCCCCTTGCTAAGCACCATGGTAGTGTGTGCAAGCATAGGTTGGCGCTAAAAGCAGCCAGGATTAGTCTGAGTAAATTTCAAGGCCAAGTTGCACTCTGAAGCGCTCAAACTTCAGTCTGCCTAGATTTTTTGTGAATAAATCTGCGGGATTTTTGTCACCATCAACAAAGTAAATTTTGACAAATCCTTTGTCCACAACCTCACGGATGCAGTGTTTCGATTGTTTTTCAGTAACAGGATTTGAGGCAATGAAAATTGAGCCTTGGTTATCACCGTAGAGTGGAGTTGCATTTAGGTTAAAACCTAATTCACTCATAAGAGTCCGGATCCAAACAACTTGGTGACTACAGTCACTGAGTGCCATGTATTCGGCTTCTGTTGAAGAAAGGGCAATAGTAGTTTGAGCCCTTGATTGCCAACTGAAGGTACCGGATGCAAGTTTCAGGAAAAATCCAGTTTGTGATTGACGAGTGGTTGGGTCAGAGGCCCAATCAGAGTCTGTGCAGGCTGTTAAGCCTATACCTTTTGTACCATCATATACAAGAGAATAATTTCTTGTCCCTATGAGATAGCGGCAAATATACAGCGCTTTGTCTAGGTGTTCTTGAGATGGGTTAGCTGCGGATTGCGCTAACTTGGTAACAGCAAAGGCTATGTCAGGGCAAGTACCCAACATTATGTAGAGTAGAGATCCAATGATTATTTGAAATCTCTGGCGAAGTTCTGGGTCAACATCCAAAGGGTTTGGAGTTGGATAGAAACCTGCAGGTAGTGGTGTCAGAGTGGATCTAGCATTCTTCATGCCACAGCGTTCAAGAACTTTCATAAGGTATTGGCGTTGATCTAAATAGATCTTGCTGTTTTTCCTTTTCATGTTCATGCACAAGAATTCCTTGACATCACCAAGATCTCTGCATTCCCATTTCTTCATAAACTTAGCCTTTAGCTCATTTACAAGACTCTTGTCTGATCCACAGAACAGAGTATCATCTATACCACGGCAATAACTTTTGAGCCATTTGGTGCAGTGTAGACAAATATTCTGACATCGGAACTGATTTGTTTGAAGCCAAGGTCATTCATGGACTTGTCTAAAGTACACCACCATGATAGACCAGCTTGCTTTAGTCCATAAAGAGCTTTTTGTAAACGAAGTACTTTTTGCTCTTGACCTTGAGCCTTGAAGCCCTCAGGCTGCTCCATGTATATTTCCTCTTCAAGATCACCATACAAATAGGTGTTTTGTACATCAACAGCAGAGATGTGCCATTTAAGTAACACAGCTAGTGCTAGCATCAAGCACACAGTCTCGAAGTGGACAACAGGGGAAAATATTTGGTCAAAGTCTAAACCTTCAACCTGTGAAAAGCCTTTACCAATGAGTCTGGCCTTTTTATGGCCATCTGATTTTTCATCAAAGACCCATCGATTTTTAATGACTTTCCTATCTTTAGGTTGGTCAGTGAGGTCATATACCTTGCGCTTGTGAAGTGCCTCAAGTTCTTCACAGCAAGCGTTTTTCCATTCCTTTTGCTCAGCTTTGGGTAAGCTTGCAATGTCTCGGAAAGTCCATTCGCGAATGTTACAGACTGGATTATGATTTTTGACAGGGACTGCATGTGACAGCAAGAAGTTGATTAATTCTACTCCCCCTTCCCGGCATAGTTGTGCCATGTGTTCTTCAGGGTCTGATATGGGATTCTCAGTATTGTCATGGCGTGGAGGTGCAGAACTAGGTCCGGGAACCTGTTCTGGCTGAGCAGGTGGTGCTGGGTTTGTCGACTTATCCCAGGGTTTGTCATCACCTACAATCTCTTGCCACTGAGATGGGTCATCTGTTTCCTGTTCAATGTCTAGAGGGTTCTGATTATCACCATAGACATTACCAGGCGGCTGTGAAGATGGGTTCCTAATATGCGATGATCGCCTTGGTGGACCCGAAGGTTGATCCTTCGGCTTACCTCTACCTCTTGGCCTTCCTTTTCTAGGTGGCAGAGGTGGAGCAAGTGGTCTCGGTGTTGCCGGTGGTGTTTTAGGCGGACTCTGTTCCCTAGTCGTCACGCAGAGGGTCAGGTTTCTTTGGAGAAGGGTTATTGCGTCATCAAGTAGATGGTGTAAAATCATCATCACTGTCGTAGAGCATTGTAGGAGGAATGTCGTCCTCGTGATCTTCCTGATCGTTTGGAGGTGAGATAGGAAGTCTCTTTGAACCACGTTTCTCATTTTTGCATCTTGGGAGTAAAGACTCCTCAAAGATTGCATGAGATGAAGTGAACACAACATTGTTCGGACTGCGCATGAACCTGTTTCCATGACCTCCTGGTGCAACACCAATATAGGTCATTAGTTCGGATTTAGGAGAAAATTTATTCTTTCGAATTTTAGCTGGGATATGTACATATGCTCCACAGCCAAAGACTCATAAATGGTCAATACGAGGTACTTCTCCTTCCAAAAGTTCATAAGGTGTCTGCCACTTGAGGCGATGTAGTGGTGTCCGATTGTAGATGTGAACAGCTTGTTCAATCACAAATTCCCACCAGGAATCAGGTATGCATGCAAATATGTGCATAGCATCAGCTTTGTCCATCATAGTGCGCATAAAGCGCTCAGCGCGGCCATTCTCTTGTGGAGTGTAAGGCTGTAAGGGCAACACCCGAAAGCGTGAGGACTACACTCAACACAACTGCAGGTGGGGATCCAAAGAGTCTATAGTCAGTGCTATGTACATACATGAGGGGCATACTACGCACCTGCAGGTGGGGATCCAAAGAGAAAAACTCAAAGGACAACCACTGCAGGTGATGGGTATATATACTATCTATGACAGTGCGAGAGAAAGAAGCAGTAAGATACAATGGAAAGAAGAACAAGGGAGAACAAGGGAAGAAAACAATGGAAGAAGACAATAGGAACCAAAACAATGGGAAATGATGGGGGATGAGTACAAGGTAACAATGTGATCATGGGGCAGTATGTAGGTATGGAAGCGTGATGATGGCGTGAGATGAAGGAAAAAGGTGTCATACTGGAAGTCCCCTGACATTTACCCCCCTACTAGATCTGCAGCAACCTCGATGCAGAATGCCAGTTGTTTGAAAGATCAGCTTTGGAAATATGGATAGACTTTACCGCCTCTGGATACTTTGCATAGAACTCTGCTACTGCATTTGGGGCATTAACCAAGTCTTCAGCCCTCTCCCAAGAGTCATCCTGAGGTCCATAGCCTTTCCAGTGAACGAGATATTGAAGTTTCTTCCAACGGCCAAACCTCTGACTGTCGAGAATTTCTTCTACTTCCCATTCTGGTTCATCATCTATGATTTCTGGTTCTGGTGGGGGGTCTGGTCGGTGGCCTGGGATGGGGTCTTCTTCATAACGGTCTAGCTTGATGACTGGCAAGACTGGGTGGATGAGTTTCATGGATGGTGGTGGTTTCAACTTGTATGCTCCTTTTCCAACCTCCTGAAGAACAGTATAGGGTCCCAACCAACGATGACTTAACTTTTTGGAAGGTCTAGTAGTCCTGATGTCAGATCCATCTAACCAAACCTTGTCACCAGGCTGAAAGACTGGGGCTGGGTCCCTACGGCAGTTGTAGTAGTGAGTGTATTCTTCTTTGGCTTTGGTAAGTGCAGCTTGAGCTTCTGTCCATCCTGACTTCAGGTGATCTACGAACTCGTTGACCTCTTCCATTTTGGAACGCTGGACAGGTGGTTCAAAGCCCATTCTTGGATTATGGCCTGTGTCAACCATGAAGGGGGTTTGCTGGGTAGATGAGTGGACTTTGTTGTTGTAGGAAAACTCTGCTACTGGTAAGAGTTCGTCCCAGTCGTCTTGTAGGTGATTGACCCATTGGCGTAAATACCCTTCTAGTTCTTGGTTGACACGTTCTGTTTGGCCGTCTGTCTGGGGATGGTAGGCTGTTGAGAGTTCTTGTCTGACACCTGCTAATCTACAGAGTTCCTGCATGAAGTCAGCTACAAATTGTGGACCTCAGTCTGAACATGCTGTCCTGGGCATTCCATGGTGTTTCCAAACCTCACGGAAGTAAATCCGTGCTGTTTCTTCGGCTGTCACCGTTGTATGAGTTGGGAGGAAGTGAGCACGTTTTCCTAGCATGTCGATGACTACCATAATAGCATTGTATCCATGTGCTTCTGGTAGCTCAACAATGAAGTCTAGGGAGATTGACTGCCAGGGTTCAGTTGGGGTATCTGAAGCCAACTGCCCAATTGGAAGACGGTGTCGTGTCTTTGTGCGCATACAAACGTCGCAGGTCTTAGTGTACTGACCAATGTAACGGGACATCTGGGGCCACCAGTAGTTGCGTGTAACGATAATATGTCTCTTTTGTGTATAAAGTAATGAGTTTCCAAAACGAAACACACAACCAAAGTACACTATAAAGCACACTATATAATTTGTTTGCGAGGTTTCCTGGATGAAAGAAGTCATCTCTTTGAACTTCAAGTCTTTAGATCTTAGAAGGGGAAAGTTTACAATGTGATAGGTTTTTGCAATAGCAAGATAACACACAAAGTCATGACCAACAATTGCCAAGTTCCAATACCAAAGGCCCAAGTGCCTAACTATATCCAAATGTGCCAAACTCTTAACAGTATATAACTCTTTCCACAAAAGTGATCTTTTAAGTCTTTGTATTGATATCTTGTAGGTTAGCGTTTCTATGAAGCTATAGGTGACTGGCCCAGGCAAGCGAAGTCCTTACACTTCCGAGAGACACTGGGATCTGCAATCAAGCTAGGTGGTACTATGCTGGGGAGCCTACGTATGCTAGCTAGTCCTATTTATACATGAGCTCTCTAAAACTGTACAGTTCTGCATAAATATTGCACCAGAGGCTGTAGTGCATTTTAAAATGTACATGTCAAAATGTGCGATCAGCAATTGCAAATGTAGCTGTGAGGGGCTAATCGAGGGCTAATTTAACCAAAGGGCAATTTCGGCACCTCCGGCATGGGTTTAAGCCACTCACATAAGCAAAGGCAAAGGTGGCTGTCCCGGCATACTTTGAACTCTAAATATCAATAGAGCATTTGAAAATGCACATGAGATAGATAAGATTAAATACTTTCCCACACTTTTTGAATCATAAAAAATGTAAAATATGGATAAATCGTGATAAATCAGGAAAATATTCCTAGTGTTTTCTGATTACTGCTAAAATGTTCACATCTAAAGCATTTGAGGATTTTCTGTACTGTGGCAATGGTTATATAATATTCCCACGCTTCCTTTTGCAGCAAATAACTGTGCTGGTGGTGGCGGGTTAGATCAGGCTATTTTCCCACGCTTTGCACAACCATAAAGAATGTTTAAATTGCAACAAAACTCACAAAAATATTGTAAATAAATATGGGTATAGTAGAATAGAGTGGAAAATTTGTGCGAGCAAGGGTTGGTAATTTTCCCACGCATTTTCACCCCACAAAGAATGTGTAAATTGAAGGAAAAAACAAAAAAAAATGGGTGATTAAATATATGTGGGGAAAATAACTATGCTGGTGATAGTGGGTTAGATCAGGCTACTTTCCCATGCTTTGCGCAGCCATAAAGAATGTTTAAATTGCAACAAACCTCACAAAAATATTGTAAATAAATATGGGTAGAGAGTAGAATAGAGTGGGAAATATGTGCGAGCAAGGGCTGATATTTTTCTCACGCATTTTTGCCCCACAAAGGATGTTTAAAAAATCAAAAAAAAACCCCAAAAATGGGTGATTAAATATATGGGGGATAGGGCAATTTTCCCACATCTCTTAGTAAAATTCCAAAAAATACACCAAAAAATGTTGATCAAATATATGGAGAGAGTACAATAGAGTGAGAAAAAGTGCACACAAGGGTGGTGGGCAATTTTCCCATGCCTTGTGCCCTACAAAGAATGTGTAAATTGCAGAGATTTGCAAAAAATGGTGATTAAATATATGTAGGAATAAAATAGAGTGAACAAAAGGGCAGACAAGGGTGGACAATTTTCCCACACCTTTTTAGCACTACTGAGAATGTTTAAACTGCAAGACAAATTTTGCAGACAGTCCAAAAATTGTTTTAAATATGCAGAGAATAGAATAGAGTGAGAAAAAGTGCAGACAAGGGTGGACAAACTTCCCATGCCTTGTGCATCCATAGAGATTGCATGCAGGCATTTTTTCCACCCTTTTTTGCATTCTATAAATCTCAAGAATTATTTAAAATTGAAATTCTTCATATATAGAGTAAGAAAATGTGAAAGAAATGCAAGAGTGTGCTACTTTCTCACATCAGCACACCAGATATATTATAATTGAATGTGGAAAAAAGTTACTTTTTATTTTAGGATGCTGGATGAAAATGGAAAATAAGGGCAGATTAGGGTAAAATGTTTTTTCACACTTTTTTAAGCCACCAGGACACATAAAAGGTTAAAAGATAAAGTTTACATACAAAGAATATATTGGGGGTATTTTCAGTTAGGGCAAGACAATCTTCTCATGCTTTATAAAACCCCTGACAGCTAGAGCACTTGACAAGCATTTTGGATTCAGCAAATATGAATAGCTACAGTGGCTGAAGAGTAAAATACAAAATACATTTTTGGAGCTAGTGGTTAAAAAATATTTTGAAGAGATGGGTACCTTTGGCTGGGAATCTCAGATCTGAAATCAGATTTTTTATAATATTTAGTGGTTCATGAGATATTGAAATTGATGTAAACACATAAAATATTGACAGCTGACTAGTGATCACCTGCAAATGTGCAAAGGAGTGTTTTTTGGTGGAGATGCCAGATCTGAAGTCATATTTATAATACCTCTAGTGGTTCATTATTATAATAGCTTTATAATAAACTCCATGGCAAATAGTACAGAATGTACATTACAAAGTTGTCAATAAGTCATTCCTTGACATAGAGGTATACTTGATTGACTACACTGACGGCCAAAAATCTTTTCACCCCCTACCATATAGTGTAAAAGATCCGAGCCCGATTTAGTAATGCCAGTGTGCAGAACTACCGTAAATGGGAATATTTCTCTTTTTGGGGGTGAAAAGTTTTTTGGCCATCAGTGTATATGGAATGATATGCAATCACAAGTTAGATCATGAAATTGTCCCTAAAATGAATGTCTATATGAAGCTTTGAAAGATGTGTGGTGAGTGAAAAATAGCATCAATAAAATAATCACATTTTGGTGGCACAGCTGGCTCTGCAGCAAAAAGTACTCTCACTGGATGATCACACCTGTACCAGACTATTCTGATCTTCTGATCTAATCACAGGCTGTTGATATTGTTGTGTGCTTTTGCATCAATATTCATTCAGCATTCACTCAATGTCTCAGGAATCACCACATCTGAAGTACTCCTTCCTGCTTACTTAAATCCATACTACATTCATAGATAATCACTGGCCAGCTGTCGATAATACTTTGTGCTTTTAGTTATTTCCATCCAAAAATACTCCTTTCCACATTCACTGGTGATCACTAGCCAGTTGTAAAGTATTCCTTCAATATCTCATGAAGCATTTATTTTGACTTCAGACATGAAATCCCACCCAACAATATACCCATCCACCTTGCAACAGCTCCAAAAGTTATTTTGGATTTTACTCTGCAGTCACAATGGTTATTGGTAATTGGAGCTTGTTGAGTGCCCTCCCCCACAGGTCTTATAAAGCATGGGAAATTTGAGCTACCCCTAATATATAATTTTCACACAACCTTTATCCCATTGTTTGGATTTCAGTATCAGAGAATGCTCCTAACCCACTTTTGTTTCCCATTTTTATCTCTAACATAAAAATTTACTTTCTTACATACACTGCATACAAGTTAAGATATTTCACTCATGGAATTGCATGCAATATTTTGAAAACAATTTGGTTCTAAAATATTTCCAAAATAAAGTCTGAGCAGGGGTGGGAAGAGTGGCTGCCCTCATCTGCACTTATTTCTTACTCTATGTTTTCCATTTATCCTTGTGTTTTTATATGGATTTCTTTTCAAACTAAACATTCTCTATGGAGGCACAAGGCATGGGAAAATTGCCCACCACCCTTGTGTGCACTTTTTCTCACTCTATTGTATTCTCTCCATATATTTGATCAACATTTTTTGGTGTATTTTTTGGAATTTTATTAAGAGCTGTGGGAAAATTGTCCTGTTCCCCATATATTTAATCAGCCATTTTTGTGTTTTTTTTTTTTTTTTTTGATTTTTTACACATCCTTTGTGGGGCAAAAATGCGTGAGAAAAATATCAGCCCTTGCTCGCACATATTTCCCACTCTATTCTACTCTCTACCCATATTTATTTACAATATTTTTGTGAGGTTTGTTGCAATTTAAACATTCTTTATGGCTGCGCAAAGCGTGGGAAAATAGCCTGATCTAACCCGCCACCACCAGCACAGTTATTTGCTGCAAAAGGAAGCGTGGGAATATTATATAACCATTGCCACAGTACAGAAAATCCTCAAATGCTTTAGATGTGAACATTTTAGCAGTAATCAGAAAACACTAGGAATATTTTCCTGATTTATCACGATTTATCCATATTTTACATTTTTTATGATTCAAAAAGTGTGGGAAAGTATTTAATCTTATCTATCTCATGTGCATTTTCAAATGCTCTATTGATATTTAGAGTTCAAAGTATGCCAGGACAGCCACCTTTGCCTTTGCTTATGTGAATGGCTTAAACCCATGCCGGAGGTGCTGAAATTGCCCTTAGGGTAAAATAACCCTCAATTAGCCCCTCACGGCTACATTTGCAATTGCTGATCGCACATTTTGACAGGTACATTTTAAAATGAATTACAGTATCAGCTGCCCGTAACCTCTTCTTCGGAGTCAGTGCGTCCTTGGAGGAGCTGAAGGGGAGGATGAAGGTATTGGAAGATTTTGGAAGGGATCTGTGGGATGGAGAGGATTGGTTAGGGGAGAAATTGGAGGATGTGAGGAATGAGGTGGTGAGGTTGGATGTAAAGGTGGATAGGGTGGAAAAGAAGTTGGGAAAGGTGTTGAGTGGGCAGAATAAGATTCTGCAGGTGTTGGAGGCGATCCGAGCGGATGCATCGGATTCAGGGAGTAGTGAGAGTGAGAGAGTGAGGAGGATGAGGATGATGGTCGGAAGGGCGGACCCGAGGGGTTCTTTGACTTGGAGGCAAAAGAGGTGGATGAGAATGAAGTGGAGGAGGAAGAGAAAAGGGCCGTGGATCTGGCAGAAGTGGAGGACGGAGAGGGTCAGGGTGAGAAGGAGGATTGAAGTCCTTTGTCTGCTCCTCGGTTCCGCGCCCAAAAAATATTTTTGTATATAATTTTTTGTACAACCTTGCACGTCGCCCTGAATGGGCTTGAAATATTTATTGTTTTTTGCTGCTTTCTTCAAGTGTGAAAAAATAAGAGTTGAAAGGGATCCAGAGTGGATCCAAATAAGATGAGTCAAAAATAAGTTGAAGTTCTTCGATCCGAGGCGGATCCGCTAAATGAGTTTCAAAAGCGGACCCGGCTTGTCAGGGTACTTTGCATGGAAGTTGGCAATGTAATCATCTGCAGTCAACTCGTCAGCCAAAACCCAACTGAATTCTTCGTCAGTCCCTTCGTATCCAAGCCACTGCACATAATACAACAGCGGACACTTGCGCCTGTGTCTGTCAACCTTAGAGTCCAAAATTTCTGCAATCTCATACTCAACTTCACCGTCAACCTTGACCAGAGGCGGCAGACCCGATATGTGATTCGAAATCGAGCTTGGGTGGAATGGTTCGAGTTGAGAGACGTGGAAGACTGGATGAACAGCGCAAAGATAGTCTGGAAGTTGTAAGGTATATGAAAGTGAACTGGGACAGGCAATGACTTTGAAAGGACCAAGATATTTTTCAGAGAACTTGGGAGTCGGTCTAGTGGAGCAAATGTGTTTGGCTGAGAGGAAAACTTCGGATCCGATCGGAAATTCCAGCTGTAGCTGTCAAATGTCTTAAGAACAGACCGATAATTTAGCTTTTTGTATTTTAGTACGGACCGATAACTTAGTTTCAATTTTTTCCCATGCTTCCTGAACTGTAAAGAACAAAAAAATTCTAATAAATCCGATAAATCTAAAAAATATTCCTGCCATTTTCGGAATTTCCATATCTTTAGCCATTGTGGAGGTACAAGCACTTTTTTCTTTAGGTGCCGAGGTGGTCATGTGAATTTTCCCACGCCTCCTGGAACCTTTTTCCGGCATCCATCAGCCATTGTGGCTGATGTGGCTGATTTTGCTGGTTATTCCCACGGGCTCCGGCTATTGCAGTCGTGCCACAAATAGTTTGGACAGCTCCTATTCCAAATAGGGGCTGTGGCTGAAAAAATGCCCAAAAATCGCCCGAAAATCCCAAAATAATGGGCATAGATATATTGAGCTTGTATAATTATTTATTCCAAATAGGGGCTGTGGCTGAAGAAAATTTGAAAAAAAGTCAAAAAATCGCAAAAATAATGGGGATTGATAGGGATATATAGGTAGATTTGTCTCAGAAATCCGAATCTGAGATCAAAATTGTCATATTCAGGCTGTATAATCATTTATTTCAAATAGGGGCTGTGGCTGAAATTTTCGAAAAATGCCCAAAAAATCACCCGAAAATCAGGCCAATGAATAAGGATAGATGGGTATATACGGGTAAATTTGACTCAGGAATCCAAATCTAAGCTCAAAATCATTATATTCAGCCTGTGTAACAATCTATTGATAATTTACTACATAGAATTCTGAAAAAAAAAGCACAAGAAATGTGCATGTATTGTCATAATAATAGATATCAATAGGTATGTAGAGGTATTCTGGGCCCAGTAATCTGAATATGAACTCTGAATTACATGAATCCATATCTTTCTTGGTTTATCAATGAAAATAGATATTGGGGGTCTAGGAGAACTCTCCCTTCTACTGGTAATAAAAAGAAACAAACTGATCAGGAAATGAAGAAGTCTCATATCTATAAGTGATTGAATCATAGTCTTCAAGTAAACATGATAAGAGATGGATCTACATTGAAGCACATAGTGCAAATATAATGATGTCTATGAATATGATAATATAGTACAGGCTGTAGGTATTTGCACCTTGATTATAGCTGACATACAGATTGTATGTGTATAAAAGTTTTTATAGTTTCTCAGACATATATTATTCAAGCATAGAGACTCATAAATACAATATACCAATGATAGCCTGTGCATCATACAATAGTTTCATCATATGTTAAATACTGAGTCCAAGTATAAGATATACTGTGTAGAGATGGGCTATAATCATAGAATAGATACATGAATGTACATCATAAGATAATGAATCAACTATGTTAATGTTATACCAACATAATCTCATTTAGAAGTTCAATTCTGTGTAATCAATTAGAAACTACATATGTAGTTGTCAAAGAAAACATTTATCTAACCTTCACTGAGATTATAAAAGCAAATGCAACTATAGATCTATGATTGGTGCAATTTATAGCTATTTTTGTACATTTGTGAAGATTTTTAGGTGGATATCAATCAATTGAGAGTTTTTATGTGAGTTCCTGAGCCTAAGGTCTCCCTGTGCACATTACCACACCCACAATGTCAGGCTATTTTTTCAATTTGGTAATGATAATCCATTAATAATTCACTGTAGAGGCTAAATATGATAATAATGAGCTCAGATTTGGATTTCTGAGCCAAGTTTACCCCTATACACCTATCTATCCCCATTATTTTCATGATTTTCAGGCGATTTTTTTTCAGCCACAGCCCCTATGTGAAATAAATGATTATACAGGCTGAGTATGATGATTCTGATACAGATTCAGATTCCTGAGACAAATCTGTCCCTATATATACCTGTCTATGCCCATTATTTTGTGATTTTTGGACGATTTTTTGGCATTTTTTCAAATTTTCTTCAGCCACAGCCCCTATTTTGAATTAATGATTAGGCTCAATATGAGGATTCTGATTCCAGATTTGGATTCCTGAGCCAAATTTACCCCTATATACCTATCTATGCCCATTATTTTTGTGATTTTCGGGCGATTTTTGGGCATTTTCCTTGAGACAGCCCCTATTTAGAATAGGAGCTGTCCAAAATCTATTTGTGGCACGACTGCAATAGCCGGAGCCCGTGGGAATAACTAACAAAATCAGCCACATCAGCCACAATGGCTGATGGATGCCGGAAAAAGATTCCAGGAGGCGTGGGAAAATTCACATGACCACCTCGGCACCTAAAGAAAAAAGTGCTTGTACCTCCACAACGGCTAAAGATATGGAAATTCCGAAAATGGCAGGAATATTTTTTAGATTTATCGGATTTATTAGAATTTTTTCGTTCTTTACAGTTCAGAAAGCATGGGAAAAAATTGAAACTAAGTTATCGGTCCATACTAAAATACACAAAGTCAAATTATCGGTCCGTTCTTAAGACATTTGACAGCTACAGCTGAAACAGGAAGAACCTGTTAACTCTCGAGAATGGTCTCTTGTAGATATCTATCCGGATACTCCAGAAGGACGTGGTCGCTACAACGACGATGTGGCATGGGTACATGCCAATGATGACGGCAAAATTGATTACAATGGCCGTTACATTCCTAAATGGAAGTTGAGGGATATTGACCCAGAGCTTTTGAATGATAACCCTCGTGACTTAACAGGGCTATCATACAAAGGCGTCCAGGATTACGAGCAACTTGACTTTAAATATAATAGAGCCAAGTACGAGAACACAGATTACGCAGCATACTACACAAAAGTTTATAACAATTGTAGTATCTGCAATATCCTCCCCGAGGAAAAGAAAAACTTTGCGATACATGAATTGTATCACGAACCTCAACCCGGGGAATCTCTAGCTTCGGATAATGACGCAACTTTATATAGCGTCATTCCCTGGAACATTTGGGTCATAGACAAGAGACCATTCAAAGGAATGTCAGAAGAGGAAGAAAAAGACCGCCAAGAGTGGTTATCTCACTTCAAAAAATCCAACATGTACATCAACTCTAAAGCTCTAAAGAATATCGACGACTTTGAAAGGTTCCTGGTTGCATTCTATACTCTAAATGAGGCAGAACGAGTTGAACAAGAAGATTTCCATTACAATACACAGTTCTGGAAAATCATCAACTACCAGGGAGCTTATAAGGAGGCCAGACTTTTTGAGGAATTCCTCGAAGTCTTAATGCATCGAGTACGTTTCATTATGGAAGATGTACTCGACAAACTCCACACATTAGATTACGAAAGTAATCTAACTAAAGAAGTTGAGCAGGAGTTGGAAAGTACTAGGTACATGACCTGATATTACTTTTGCAGTCATCAAACTATCCCAACACTCAGCCAATCCTTCACAAGAACACCTTAACAAAGCTATGTCGATTTTTCGATATTTAAATGCTACTCAAAAATATAAAATCGAGTACAATGGTGCTTCAGGTGCTGGGATTATAGGCTTTTGTGATAGTGACTGGGCTACTGATAGAGATGGAAGACAATCACACTATGGATTTGTGTTTGAACTCGCAAATGCTCCTTTCCAGTGGTCTTCAAAGCAACAGAAGTCTGTTGCTACATCCTCTACAGAAGCAGAATATGTTGCAATGTCAGAAGCTGCCAAACAAGCGCTATGGCACAAAAATTTACTTGGAGAAATTGGTATTCATATTAAACAAGTTACTCTATGTGGTGATAACCAAGGAGCAATATTCATAGCTCAAAATTCGGTTATTGAGTCTAGATCGAAACATATCGAGACTAAATTTCACCACATAAGACAACTTACCTGAAGCGGATTCATTAGACTTGAAATCCGTTCCAGGTAGAGAAAACCAAGCAGATTTACTTACTAAAAACTTAGGACACATTAAATTTTTAGCTTTTAGAAATATGTACGGTATTACATTTTACTAAACTCACTTCGCTTTGTCAAGCGAGGGGGAGTGTTGAACTAACACTCTCCACGCTAGTGAGTTATAGCACTTAGTTACAAGTCACGAGTATTTACGAGTTATCTTATCTAATCTAGATAAGATAAGATATGATTAGATATGATTAGATACGACTCACGTTTACAGTAGTAGTAAGCATATCCCGATTCCCGATGGATATTGGAATATATCAATGCTGAGTAAAATACAACGTATATTACTCATATTCTCGGATATGTACCGAGCCAATGGCATTAATAGCTTACTGCGGATGATATCATGGAGAACGTCATAGACTCCTCTAGAACGTTCTCCACTCACTATTATTAGTTATCATACGATACCTTGTATTTACCATTATGGAAGTGCGCAGCACCTCCAACAGTATAAATACTAGCATGTAGTAGTGTACTCCCTATCTCAATATCATCTAACACTCTTACATCTTTTACTGCTATCTCTAACAGGATAAGAACTCAGTGAGACATCCCCACTGCTCACTTAGTGCTGACAATGCTGCATTCTCGATAATGGTTAGCAATGTTGAAGGACAAGACACAATTAGAACCGGGTAGAAGGAGGTAGTTGTCATAAAGACATCAGCATCACTAGAGATCTCCTAAGAGGAGGGCTTCTAAGACAAGAATGAACTGGAGGGACAAGACAACAAGAGACTGAGATAGAGACTAACTATTATACATGCAAGCTACTTATACTACAGCTAGGGCAAGTATGGGCAGTACAGTGAGGCAGTATCTAACAGGCTAGAGTATGAGAGGCAGACATGTGTGTAATGTGAGGCATAAGGCAACGATCGAGATCAGTAACGGATAAGGTTTAATATACGGTAAATGAAAGGAATGCGAGGACAGTGTGTACAAGGCGAGGCGAGGTGATTGTGATAACTACAGTAGGTGGATCAGATCGGTACAGAAGCGGAATGGAACGGAATAGAAATGGAACGGAATGGAAGCGGTACAAGACAGGAAGCGGGCCAGTACGGGCCGATAACGGAAAAGTAATGGAAAATGGAAAAATACGAGGGGTGAGTGGCTACTTACTGCAGACTGCGCGCGAGCACTAAGTGAGCGTCTAAGATACAGAATAGGGGTTAGAGTTAGAAGCAAGCCTCGCAGGCTCCTCTTCACGACAGTAGTATGGGTTGTGGAAGGCTATAGAGAAGTTGTTTTGAATACAGCGCTCTCCCAACTCTCCCATCTCTTCCAACTCTTCCATCCCAACTCTCCAATCCAATCCGTTGATATGCCGAACACTCAGGAGGCTATACTTTCTGATTTTAACTATAAAGTGATTATTACAGTAAGAGTCTAGTATAAGATATAGGACTATTGACACTAAGAAAGAGATATACATAAGAGATGGCTATGTTACTTTTATCCATGTCAGACCTAAAGGATAATATCAAGTATCAATCACAGGGATTGTCTGTGTGAGAAACTATAGTAGATGTCCTCAGAGTCTCGACTTTACATCAAGAGGCTATATCACGACTTGATAAGTCATGAGCAATGTTAAGAATTATATCGAGATATTTGTATCATGAGCAAAGACATAAGTTATATCGTGACTTAAAAGATATAAGTTATATTGTGAGCGATCTTTAAGAACTAAGTCAAGACCCAATAGTAAAAACTTATATCACGACTTACTCTGAAGGAGACAGGTTAAAGATATAGAGGCACCAGGAGAGGCTGATCAGCTTTGACTACGAAGAAATACCAACGTGTTTAGGGGATTGTCAGTCGCAATCTACTAAACCCAAGGTACCAGAGGCAAACAGATGCTACTACCGAAGTTCGGATGGTTCAGGAATTAAGATATCCCTATCATCTGTGTAAAGTATACCCTATACCCAGTCCATATGGTCATAACAACCGCCAGGGTACTCAAGACAGTGTTCCAAAGCTATATTGCGATGGCACAGCATTAGGACTATAGATATTCTGGGTAATGAACCAGTCCAATAGGTGGCTCATCGAGACGGATATCAGACAAAGACTCTACCATGATGGTACTCATCATATGGCTTGGGTTAAGGGTCAAGACACTCAAGGTACCACAGGATAAGGATTCAGTCGCGAGGTCTGATTATATTGTGACCCTCGGACTTTGAGTAAATCAAGATATACCTGTCACGACTCCTACTAATTACAGTATTCCACTTTCCTTATTTAGTGTACACATACCACTAGGAGTCACACATTCATTGATTATCTGTTTCTTTCATCAGACATTCAATATTTATGTAGAACTGTACAGTTTTAGAGAGCTCATGTATAAATAGGACTAGCTAGCATATGTAGGCTCTCCAGCATAGTACCACCTAGCTTAATTGCAGATCCCAGTGTCTCTCAGAAGTGTAAGGACTTCGCTTGCCTGGGCCAGTCACCTATAGCTTTGTAGAAATGCTAACCTACAAGATATCAATACAAAGACTTAAAAGATCACTTTTGTGGAAAGAGTTATATACTGTTAAGAGTTTGGCACATTTGGATATAGTTAGGCACTTGGGCCTTTGGTATTGGAACCTGGCAATTGTTGGTCTCAACTTTGTGTGTTATCTTGCTATTGCAAAAACCTATCACATTGCAAACCCTCTCCTTCTAAAGATTAAAAGACTTGAAGTTCAAAGAGACGACTTCTTTTGTCCAGGAAACCTTGCAAACAAATTATATAGTGTGCTTTAGAGTGTGTTTTGGTTGTGTGTTTTGTTTTAGAAACCCATTGCTTTATACACAAAGGAGACATATTACCATCTCCCTCATGGCCAAAGCCTGCTGAACTGGAATGAAGCTATGGATCCAACTAGAAGAACAACGGTGCTTCAACTGTAGCTGCGACGACGATTGCAACAGGGGACGTTACAGAAGGTCAAGATATAATGCGACTGTGGAACTAAGAATTTGTTCCAACGGAGCTCGAGGATGTCCAGACCTTGATTCTCCTAGCATTTGTGCCTCTCCCTTCACTGTGCAGCGTCATCTGCTCCAGTTTTGGGATTTGGATGCTTTCCAACACACCCTCTGTGTCTCCTCCTGCAACTGCTACTGCTCTCATTCCTTCCATACTTGACTCTCCAATCTAATCTGTCTCACAAGGACAACAGCACTACAAATGTAGCCATGTCGACAACTACAGCAGATGACATTGCGGGAGGATGAGACGTGATTAGCACTGGGCAGAATGAGGAGTAGGATGTGGGGAGCTTGGAGAAATTGTTTCCAGTAATGCAGACTCCTGTATCCACTTGTTTTGAAATGAGCATCATCCGCTCTTTCATTGACATGATTATAAAGGAAGAGGGCCATCGCTTCGTGCGGCAGATACGAGGCCTTATAACCCCAGTATGAGCTCTTAATTCACCTTAACATACAGAACAATTTTGGCATCCTTATGGTTGAAAAGGTTCATTTCTTCACTGGAAATCTCACACAGCTGGGGGAATCGATTTACAATACCATCATAGACCCACTGGTGTTCATTATGAAACATCCGGGTTATGAAGTGTCCTTGCCCAAAGTAGATTATTCCCGAAACAACATATTCATGGTTATCTTCATCAACTTTTATGCAGACATTCTGGTTAATTAATGTTACTTGAGCATTTTCATTTGGGATTGCCATAAGAAAAAATTCAGGGAATCGAACAAATTTATAAATATGTTTAGGTATTTCAGTGCAAAGACGACATCTATTTGTTCCAGATTCTATATATTCTGATACCCAAGACTGCGCGGAACTGTAAACTTGAGAATATGTCTCTATCATCAGTTCATATTGATCTGCCCAATTTGTATGTATATGACCATTTTTACACACTGACTTCATCTTGATAAATGGTAAATCTGTCTGGAGGATGTAATTGATGATCTCTTCAACAGAAGCATATTCACCAATACCAAATTTGTCTGGTCTCATGCTTGAGAGTGAGTTTCTGAGATCATCCCTTGATGTATTTAAATTATTAGTATTGGATCTAAAAGCATGAATAAGATTCCCATAAATAAGAGATGTATTGTGTTAATTTTCAGAATCAAAACATTCTTTTCTACTCAAATAGAGATGATACAGTAACATGATTATAGAATCATATGAGCAGCTATTCTGTGACCAGGCAAGAGATTTATCATAGAATTGCCATTGTGAGTATATGTTTGGCTTAGGACCCATCCTTGGTTTCTTAAACAGTGGTTCAAATTCAGTAAGATTTGGTGCCTTTCGTTTGCTAACAAGGTTGTTTGCTATTTCTGAGTGAATCACTGGCTTGAAATTACCTCTTGTATAGTTATTTTGAGATTTTACATTTTCTGATCCAGAAATAATTTTCCAGGTAATTTCTAGTTTGGCATCAGATGTGAATGGTTCATCTAGAGACCATGCAACAGCTGGATGAATATTTGGCAAATATTGAGCACCTTTTTGCATTCTGAAAGTTTTTAAAACTGAAGACCTCGTTTCACCTGCACCACCTGGTGGTAATTGTCCAAGATATCTCAAACGTGTAATTTCATCCAAGAGTTCAAGTTCCCTCAACTCTTGTCGATAGCCACCATTTTTCAATCCACCAGTGATAATATCAGGATTAAATCCTTGAAAGATCAAAGTGCTAGCTGCAGAAGAACTACGAGAGAGAGATGTATATACAGCTCTAAAATCACGGCTATTATGAATGTCAACTACATTACATGGCCTTGTTTTACCCTGAGATGCATAATCAGTCATTGCAAAATTTGGAAGTACTTGTACCTGTGTGCGGGATACAACTTTGTATGTATCATTAGATAGCTTACATTCAACTCTAACTGTTCTTTTAGTTATAGGTACAACATTTTCTGGAAGTCCTTCAAAATTTACAGTAGTTGGGGGATTGTATAGTTTCACAAATAAAACATCAAGAGTCTGTTGGCCCCACTTGCCAGTGGATGCCTTCCAACCATACACATGTCCCTCTTGTCCTTTTGTAATACAGAGTTCAGTAGCACTATTATGTCTAATCATTACAGGCATACCTTTGCATAAATCAAGTCTGCCAGGAATTTGCTGATCATTGTATGAGTGTGGCTGATTCCAGAGTTCTTTCTGAATTGTCAAAGTAAGCTGTTTTTTAGTAGACTTGCATCTCTTTTTCCCAGGGAATTTAACTTTATCAATATCTTCATAAACAAACTCCTGATCATCAGAATAAAATGATGTTAAAGTTTGTTTAGTTTCTGCTGCAAACCTTTCACAACCTTGTCTATTAACTACATCCTTGTGTTTGTTATAAGTAAGAATGATTGAAGTGTTTCGGAAATTATCAGAAGCAATTGAATGACCAGTTCTAGTTGGATCAGAGATGAGATTTCGTAAAAATGATATATCAGTTGGTGTGCATGCCTTGTAACACATATTTTCAAGTGCTGTTCTGAACTTTGCATCAGCATGAGACTGTGTTCTCTGCCTCATATTTTCTCTCAGGATTGCAATAGTTGTAACTTGATGCCATAGGTGCTTCCCAATTGCACTTTGTTGGCTTAATTTTGAGGTTGAATCTGAACCAACAGAATGACTGTAGAGGGCAACACCTTCACCACCAATTGCAGGAGGAAGTTGTGCAAAATCACCTGCAAATATCATATTCATACCACCAAAAGGCTTTTCTGGTCTATTCAAAGCTTTTGCTAATTTCTCACTAATTTTATACATGTCAATACAGGATAGCATGGATACCTCATCCAAAAATACATAGTCCACTCCATAAAGGCGGGAACACACTTGTTCAGCTGAAACTGGATTATATTCACCTTCAGTTTTGGAATTAATTCCAAAAACAGAATGATAGGTTGAGCCTCCAAGTAATGCAGCAGCAGTTCCAGTTGGCGCAACTGCAATAATCCGATGTTTTTCACCCCAAACAGTGAACAAGTCATCTAATGCCTTTAAAACCATTGATTTACCTGTGCCTCCCATGCCTCCAAGGTACATATTAAGTTGTTCATTGAAAGGACTCACAGAATGATTAGCAATGATACGAAAAGCTCTTTCTCGCTCAGTATTTAAATTGAACTTCTGAACTTGAGAATCAATTAAATTTTGAACAGTGCCAGTCCTGGACTTTTGTTCAAAGGCAAATTTATCTAAAATTTCAACTTGGTTAGGATGTCTATTTTGGAATTTTTTCCTTTGAGTGTCTTTCCTGTTTTTCTGTCTTTGATCAAGAACTTCTTGTCTTTTTTTGCTTATTGCCAACTGCCATGAATTTGCGGATTTATCTGGTGGTAAATCACTGGTCTGGGGTATGGTATCACTTAGGTCAAAAACTGCTTCATGCCATCCTGAGTGGTGGAGGATATCATCCATTTCTTTCATTTCTTTTCTTCTCAGTTGCTCACGAGATCCAATGGTTTCATCAGCAGAATCAACAATAAGGTCTAAGTCACCATATTCAATTTCATCTTTATAGTCCAGCATAGTGTCTGATAAAGTTGTCCCTGGTATTTTGTTTCTTTGAGCTCTGAAGTCATCACAAGAATCCAAGCACTCATATCTAAGTTGAAAGTTATTCATTACATCACAATATCGTTTGAGGAACTTATGGTTTACAAAGGAATTATCCCAAGACTCATCAACTTTTTTGAGATCTGCCCCTGAACGCCATGGTTTAAAAAATACTAGCATAGTCATGCAATAATATTCCCGGTTGCCTTTGTCTTTTCTGTGCAAACCAGGACCAATAAAATTGGGTACTATCTCTAGGTTCTCAGCTGAAAGTTCAATTGCATGAGAATCTGCCAATGGATGTCCATATACAAAAGGGAACAGATTTTTTGGAAGATTCTTCTTGGCAGCTGGAGTGGGCAATGAGTTTTCATTTGTTGTTTCTTGATGAATTGTATTTTTTTCATGTTGTAATTCTGCATCAATCTTATCTTCACATGTGTCTGATCCAGAATCAGAGTCATACTCAAACTCAGACTCATAGTCCTCCAGACCATTATCAAGTGATGACCCAAAACTCTTCTTGAGTGTCTGATTATTGTTGCTTTTAGGTATTTTGACCCTTTCACATCTTGTGATCCAATCATACAAGGACATATTCTCAAGTTCTGATGGACGGTAAGTATAATCATATACCCGAGATAATCCAAATATCCTTCCATTCTTTCTAATCAGCATGACCTTATTATCTTTATTTTGTTCAGTGCTCCAGGCCTTTTCAGCTTCAGTTACATAGCTACTCCAATGAAATGGTGTAAATTTATGTGATGTATAGTGATCAGGATTGTCTAATAAATACATGCAAATCATTGGTGCACCAAGCTCCATACGGACAGATAACAGATTTACCATTTGTGTAACCAGTTTACGGACCTTTTCTTGTCATGTTGCAGATCCACTGATGAGCTCAGTATTTCTTGTCAGTATTGTTCGGATAACATCAAATATTACATGTGTATTCAGACTCCACTTGGTAATATAGTCCGATACATATGCCACAACTGCTTTGATAGCAGTTCCTGAAAGCAATGATGTAACATCACTGTTGCACCGCAAAAGATATGTCATTATAGGATTGTAAGTATTGATCCAAGGCTCAGACTTTTTTAAGCGCAATGCTCCAGTATCAATATCTATCTGGGTGGTATCAAAAACATCCCGGGGAAATCTAGCTTTGCATATGCCCCACTTGTTATCAAGACATCCCAGGTAGTCTTTACCTTTCAAACGATTGCCAGATTTATCTAGTGTGGACTTACATGTATGTAAATGAGTATGAAATACAATCTCATCAACTTCTTTAGCAAAATTTTGATTCCATTCCTGCACTTCATGGCATTTCTGACAGTCAAGGCTATAACATGAGCAGTCAGTCTTTGGGGGTGCTGTTGGCAGAGTATACAAAGGATTCTTGTACATTTCTGATTTTTTCTCATGCTGTAATATACCTTCAACTTCAATTTTAGACCCAGTTAAAAAATCTCCAGTGTGAACACCTTCCAAATATTCTACAATTTTTTTCTGAAAATCCCCTTCTGGGTTTAAGATTGCATCATGTATTTCTTGAGGTGATTGGGAACCCATTATCCACAAAAGCATATGAAGATGTAAAGTTAACCGCCCTTGCTGTTCTACTGTTCCATAGTAACCAGATGTATTTCCAAATATACCATTATGATCAGCATTTACACCCAATATATGTTTTATAAACATCTTTACCATGAAATCAAAAAACTTTGCACCAGCAACTGGGTTTTTGATTATCTCCCTGAATCTGTCATCATTACTGAGGGTTATATCTGGATGAATAGTCTCATTACCAGCTGCATAATAAAAGCAGAGTGGATGAGTCAGATCTGAGGGTGCAAATGTAATATACCATGATGGGGCACCTAGATATGAAATAAGTGACCACAGCTCATTCCGTAAATACATTTTGCTTGTCATTGATCCCTTCACAGCAGAACCAACATGGTCTAAGTCATGGATAATTGCAAAGCATTTTTTCTCTTCAGTGGTTTCTGGTGTAACAGTTTCTCCCTTACTGAGTCTTGAAGTAATATTAGCAAGTACACTTGGATTTAAAGTCAAGATACGGTTAGCAATCTCATCAAATTGTTTGGATTGTGTCATAGCAAAGCCTTTCCCAGTGGCAGACTTAACTTGCTCATGACTGAATGCTACAAATGGAAAACTTATGTCAGTCTGAAAGCGTTTGTCATGATAATTCAGAAGGTACTTTTTATGTGACTTTTCAGAAAACTGATTCACCTTAGTCATGCCAATTCCCCCAAGCCCTATTAGATTTAACAGGTGTTAAGGACACTTGAACACAAGTGAAATGAGACAACAGATACGATTGAGGCTCTGGTATAACAGTACAACACTACCTAGTATTTATACTTGTAGCTACTGTATGTGTGTGAGTCCATAGATAAGAAAGAACAATAAAGCATAGTTTGTGCGCAGCACTAGTACAGCAGTGTAAGACAGGTGATAACAGGAAAGACAATAAGTCGATAGAAATGAGATAGATGTCGTGTATCATATGGATAGCTATACAAGCAAGTCAGATAGAAGTAAAGAATAGAAACGAATGTAGTCCTGTGCATAATGTGAATCGTAGATTCCAACAAGCCCATATGGAAAAAGCCATGGAAATATCTGAGGATACAAATTTGGATTATCATAAATTGAAGCACTTTTCTCACTATGTCCAACAGCCAGAAACTTACCTCCTTGCTGCAAATGTGCTAAAGCTTTTGCACGTTGAACTTCAACTTTCATTGTTTTTAATGACTCACCTGTGACACCATGAAGTACAAATGGGAGTTCACCTGACTCAATGCCAATTTCTGTTTCATTATCATATTTACTGGTGCCTTCTGGTACAATATTCCCTTCCCCTGAAGTTTTTTGAATTCAATTGACACAGGTGGCATGTTTTCTGTGTACTTCATGAGATTTTCCATGGAAATTGTCAAGTCATGATATGCAGGATGATTCAATTTCAACCAATTCAGTGCTTTATACACTTGTTTATGACTAACTAACAACATTTTAGTTTTTTTAAAGTCCTCTTCAAGTGGTTTGCATGGACCTGTAAATAAGATAGCTAAGACCTCATCAAGTTCTTCTGGTGGTGGTGGAAGTACATCGTACACTTTAGCTACAGGTGTTTCAAATGCAATCACTGTCACAAAGAGCGACACTAGATAAGTAGGCACAGTAGGGCAGTAATCTGGAGAGCTTCAAGAATCTAGTCCAAGATTGACAGGTTATATTGAGGCAGGAAGGCAAGTACAAGGATACACACCTAGTCCAAGATTGACAGGAGGTCAAGCTAAGGACTAGGTTTACAGGACACAAGGTTTAAATACTGTTGACTATCAATAGAGGAAGGAGGCTGCGTAGGGCAGTGTGAAGCAGTGAGAAGACCTAAGGAGTCATAGGGCAGTAACGAGGCAGTGATAAGGTAAATGAAACAATGAGGCTGCGGTAAGGCAGGGAGAAGGCAATGATGGAAGAGAAGAAGACATTAACAATAGATACAGGTCACAGCGTGTTTCAGGAAAGGTTATGGAAAGGTTATGGAAAGGTTATGGAAAGGTTATGGAAAGGTTATGGAAAATTTATGGAAAGGTTATGGAAAGGTTATGGAAAGGTTATGGAAAGGTTATGGAAAGGTTATGGAAAGGTTATGGAAAGGTTATGGAAAGGTGAAGAATTGGAATAATGGTATGACAGAATGGAAGTAGGACATACAGTAACACGGAGTGATCCCTTGGAGCGATTGTCTGTGATGAAGGTAATAGCTTCAGAGTAAAACAGTAGTAATCAAGAAAAGAAATGAAAATAATACGAGTTCGTGACAATCACATGAGAGATCATTTTTCTCATTCCAGAAGATACCTTGACAAAGCAGCAATTTGTCCGCATTTTTTGAATTAATAATTTCTCCATAAAATTCAACTCTTTTAATTCTTTGGGAACAGGGCCAAGCCACAGACCATTAGCAAGTGAGATGCGAGGAACTTTACCCTCACGCAAACTTTTCCGACACGTGCTACAGATATAGTTACAGCTATGATCCAGAACTGGCCCTGCTATCTCAGCAATCATTTCAGCATCAGACTTGCGCTCTCTACGGGTTACCCCTGGTTGTTCAAGAACTTGCAAGTAATTCTTCATAGTTTTTAATCCAGCCATGTCTTTCTGTGGTTTAAGCTGACCACAAACAGCACACCCAATCTCTCTGATCTGAGAACTATTGAATTCATTTGTCCAGTCAGTAATAATTTTATTTATAAGTTCATTCTCAGGCCTTGGAGGTGGAAAGGTAACAGTTTCGACTTCTTGATTCTCTGTAGGAGGAGAGATAAATTCAAAGACAGAAATTATGTTTGGACACTGGGCTGTACAGACATGAGCAAGTAGCTGCTGTGATAATTCTTTTGCCTTGAACCTCTCTGCAAATTTTATCCCATGCAAACTTGCCAATTCCCTCATTTGACGTACAGTTAACATAGGCTGTAACTCTGACATAGGCATTTTGACATACAGGAACTGCCTGGGGATTTCAGAAACTGCAGAAAGGTGGTAGCCACGAAAGAACAATTTTTCCTGGAGATCATACTTCAGTGGACAGATAGCATTGTTGATTAATTCAGAATACAAGAATTGTTTCTGATGTCCGCCACCAACTTCTCTCTTTTGATTTAAGTGCGAGACATTGTGTTCAACACACTGAAAGAAATCAATAAATTCCGAAGCATGCAAACTCCATAAAAATATTCTCAAAATGCAGGGCTCTAATAGCATTTGCATTACCTTTTGTGAACTTGTCCAAAGTAACATCCTAGGTAGATTAGACTTGGAGCATAAGACACAATCAATATGTTTTAGACTGAACATCCCGTTAGATATTGTATGCTGGTGAATGGAGGAGTGGTGTATTACTGCACTTCGCACCAATGCACGAAAATCATGTGCTATTATGAAGTTCTGTCTGCTTTTTAAACTTACAAGTTTAACCTGGACATAGATGTCTAAATGATTCATGGAACATACAGGTTGTATAATTGAAGTTCCATCAAGCTCTCCAGATAGTGTCAATAAAAAGTCTGACATTAATTTCAACATGGTGTCAACAATATATGTTAGTCCGTCGCTCACCATGAACAGAGCAGCACCATCATATCTCACAACTGAACTTGATAATATATAGACTATACCACGATGGGCCATAAAGGGCACATAATTAAGGTGATGGTGAAAAACACCAGGGGAATAAATGACCAATGAAGAATTGGACTTGCCATGGGGCAGAAGCAATCGTGTCAAGTCAACTTCAGTCACAGTGCACAATGGATATGGAGGAGTGGGAGTAGAAAGCAACAAAGCAAGCATAGTCGACATACCAAATCGAGTTAAATCAAATCGAATTGAATTCAATAAAGTACTCCGGGCAGGATTGTGAGGAGCAGGTAGTAAATTTCCACTAGTAATACGATTTCCATAGGACAAGCAATTTCCGGAGATGATGTGTCTTCCAGGCTGAATCAATGAAATCGGTCTATAGAGCAATCATTAAGATATGGCAAAAGAAAAGAAATAGAAGTGACATACGTATCATTGAAGTCTTGTTTGACAGACATCTTTTGTATATAAGTATTAAGCATGTTTTTTTTTTGATATTTAACGAAGAAAAACATACTTCATTCACATTAAGAGCATCCACTACATGCAAAGGTATACGGGTGACGGAAGCGAACTCGATTGGATATACAGTCCTACAAGATTAACGCACACATTGTGTCAGTAAGTTCTGAATGATGGTGCAGAGTCCCTGAACAAACCCGTTGTAGTGGTATGTTTCGGTATCTGGAATGAACGATCAGTAAATGCGTCTATAGACCACGTTGATAAGCACACACCAGTCTTTTGATGTGCCTGCGATAAGTCAAACACCATACAAAAGCAAAAGACTAAGAATGCGACGGTGAGAGAGAGCATATTTTATATGCTTCTTTTGATGCTTTGAGGTCTTGGCAACACAGAGGCGTGCTAGGAAGGCGATGGTGGTGATGGTTGAAAGCAAAGCTGTTTGACGTGGCAAGGCACGTGTTTTGGGCACGGAGAAATCCGGGATTCTGTGAAATCCGAAAAGAGAGCGGAGGCACCATTTCCAAAAGGGTTTACACACGACCGGCTAGAAGACTTGGGTTAGTAAAGACGAGTCCTCATAAATTCGGCCTCGTAATCTATGGAATGAGCATCTATCTGCAGCTCTGCTTTATTATGTCTAACTAATTCTCCGAGGCCATTCCGTACCAACATTGATATACCGGTATGGCCACCTCACATCCAAGGTTACTATACCGGACGGGCTTCAAGCCAGTGGGCTTTTGGTGGTGGTATATATATACCAGATGAGGGAAGCTTTGATTTGGCCATCAGGCTGGCTTTGCCTACATGTTGTAATATTTTCAGTTTATATAATGTATTTTTAATATATTTTTTGCTTATTATATAACAAAAAGTGACACACCTGATCCAGTACCCTTTCAGGCTATCTGGGTGACCGCTTTTTTGGGATATATTTCCCACGCATGGACCTTGTGTCGGGAGGTGCGCTTGTCGGGAGGTGCGCTAGATGTTGCTCATGATGAGCGCACCTCAATTTTGCTGAAAATCAGCATGCCTGACAAGATATGCCCAAAATAAACATGCCCAAATCTGGAAGTATACTTCAATGAGAACTAAATTTTTGGTATTGATATATCTGTGTATCCCGTATTGCTATACTATCTGTTCTCAACATATCACTGAAAATCTAGTCTTTTTCCATGCATGAAGTTAAAAAGAATGTGATACTATCCAATTGATATTATATATATATGCATATCTTCCACTGAATAAGTTTATACAAAAGCTTTGGAGACAATCTTGAGTATATAGAAGAAATTCATGCAGATATATACATTTTAAAGATCTTTCATTGACAAATCTTTGAATAATGTTTGTCTGAACCAAGAAACAAAATTTGATCCACTGAGTATACTTGTGAGTGACAAGTGCAAGCTGGAGTCACTTTCAATTGAGGCTCTAAGACTTGGAAAATACTTCAAAAGTCACATCTTTGAATTGTAGAAATCACTTCCAGGGGCTGTTGCTGAAGTTAAAATTCAAAAGGTCTAACATGGAGCCACTCTAAGAATGAGATGTGGGTATTTGTGTGAATATTTGAAACTTATTAAGTCTACTTTTTGGTCAGAATTGAATGCTGTGGGTGATTATATAGGTGATTATATAGATATCTAATAAATTGCAAAAAAGCATTTCATTGCTACCTCAGCATCATGTAAAACTGGTGTTTGTGAGAAAATGAGGGCCTATAAAGACATATTCATCAGTTGACTGACCTTATTATTGCTGTGCCATATATAATGGTAATGAAGATAGACAATGAATTGAAATGTCACTTCTATGTAAAGCATGAATGCCATCTAGATACACTTAATTGTTCTTACCTTTTCAATTTCCATCATTTTTTGTAAGAAGGGTCAGTCATAATATATATTGCATATCCAAAATTTTGACGGTTGTAAACTAAGGTAGAGAGAAGTTATGAATATTTCTTTATTTTTGCCTTTCCAGCAACTGACTTGGATCCCAGCTGCAGAACATCACAGATCATCAAATTGAATTGCACTACTAGAAGGCAGTGTAACAGCATGCAGGCAGCATACAATGCCACTATACTATTACCTGTGATTTCTACAAATTGAACCAAACTCACTCAAAATAGTTTAAACATGTACCTGGGCATTATTTGCCTATTGCTAAAGAGAAAATTTATCCAAAGTCAGTATCAAACTCATTAATAATTGGTACACAACTTCATAGGTGTTTGTCCACCCATTTTTCACTTCTAGAAGTAATTCTGGAAGTCTTGTTGTAATGAGTTTTTAGGTTCTTGATATTGGGGCACCCTACTGTAAAGAAAAGGATGCATGATAACAATATGTATGTAATGCAGGTTGTATAACTATATCAGATAGATCAAATCCCATTTTTGACTCTTGTCAAGAGATACATTCCTCAAAGACCTGTGGAGGAAATATCTTCAAACATTTATATGCCATAGGTAAGCCCCTGGGCAGGGGAAGCAGAGAGGAATATCTAATCACCCATTTTATAATATGCAGTTTAATGGCAAGAATTAAGATACTGATATAGAAATATAGGATACATGGATATATCTATAGATTTTTGGGGTTTGAACACCATCAGTGGAGCTCTGGCTATGATGCATAGAAATTGTTTCATGTAAGTCATTTGTGCATGTCTATTCAAGGCACATCTCGTTGGGTATGCTGGTATCTGGCAATATATGGTTGAGAACAGATAGTATAGCAATACGGGATACACAGATATATCAATACCAAAAATTTAGTTCTCATTGAAGTATACTTCCAGATTTGGGCATGTTTATTTTGGGCATATCTTGTCAGGCATGCTGATTTTCAGCAAAATTGAGGTGCGCTCATCATGAGCAACATCTAGCGCACCTCCCGACACAATGTTCAGGCATGGGAAATATATCCCAAAAAAGGGGCCACTCAGATAGCCTAAAAGGGTATTCTGGGAGTATCATTTTTTGTGACTGATTGTTATATATTAAGCAAAAAATATGTTAAAAATACATTATATAAGCTGAAAATATTACAACATGTAGGCAAAACCAGCCTGACGGCCAAATGAAAGCTTCCCTCATCCAGTATATATATACCACCACCAAAAGCCCACTGGCTTGAAGCCCACCCGGTATAGTAACCTTGGATGTGAGGTACCCATACTGGTATATATATGCCAGAGCCAGTGTCTTGGTTGTCTTCGTCCACTTTTGTCTACTCCCAGTTCCTCTGCTCTCCTTTATCCTGTTCCTTCCTTCCTGACTCTGTCTTCGACTTCTGTTCTAACTCCTCATTGCGCTGTATTTAGCTGGATCATGTAGTATTCCCAGGAAACAGTAGATGTGGAGGATTAGTTTTATCTCGACAATTAACAGACAGGGCCAAGATAGGCTGAGATGTTGATTGCTGGAAGGAATGACCTTTTTGAAATCTTCATTGGTCCTATTCCAGTGATATTTCAGCATGATAGGTTAGAATCCTCTCATCTGTGCAGCATCATCTGCTCTGGATTTGGATTCTCTCCCTTATTATAACGTCACCAATGTCACCTCCAAACTCACTGCCTGACAAACTGATGACAAGGAAGAAGGCCACTCTCTATGCATCGTGCTCGTATCCCTCATGTGCTTTGAAATCAGTTGTACATCCATTCCACCAACGTTGAGCATGGCTGGTGGTTCACAAGCACCACCACTACAATCAGCCTATCCCGAGAATGCAGACTTATTACCAAACCATTCTCTTCTCTAATGGTAGTTCTACCAAGTCTATTGCTCCCTACCAATACAGATCCCTATTGTGTTGTCTATTGCCTTTTCAGTGTCCATGCTAGCCTTGGCTTATCCCTGTTCCCTGCATACTCGACACTACCTTCTGTTGATGGCCCAATTGATGTTCTGTTCTTTTCAGTGCCGACAAGTTTGCATGCAAAGCCGACATCATCTGTTTTGATGCTGTTGCCAAGGAAGCACGCTCACAGAATAAAAGATGGGAAGATCAAGGGGTGGCAAGGAAGGTTGTTCATTGCTAGGCATCATCCACCAGCTAGACTACAACCACCATCCCCTGTGCCTTCAAAATCCCTTGTGTCACTGTTGATTAGAGTCTTGCGGAGAGTTTAGGGGGTATATACAGCCATAGTGTTACATCCGCGCATCCGCCGGATCCGTCCGGATCCTATATCCTTCATACAACGACTCTAACTTCGTCTAACTTCGATCGGATCCGCTCCGCATCCGTTTTCTATTACATCCTCGCTTAAACTCTCGGTCCGTTATCATCTTTATCTATCCTCATGTTTACTCCTCTCTCCTCATGTATGTTCCTATGACCCTCCCCATGTGTTCTCTCTATTGTAAAAGGGTTTTCACGCGATGATGATGTACTGAGCGTTTCCCTTTTTATCCTTCTTATTATCTTTTACTTACAACGTGTTTATTCGGGTCCGCTTCCGGACCCTCGTATATAAGCTCTATACTTTGTAGTATGTAGCTTAAGTCTAAAATCAACTTAGCTGGTCTCTATATTCTCCTTGTCTGACTTTGTCCGACTCCTCATTCGTCGAAGTTGTAAGTTGGTTCCGCCCAACGAACAATTAGACTTCGCATCAGATCCTTCCGGATCCGTCTTGATCAGTTCGATTCTTTCGGCTTCCTTCAATACTCCTCTCCTTTCCAAGACTTCCACCCGTCGCGGATCCGCTCCGGGTCCGCTTCGCCTGGACTTAACAGTATTTTAGACTTTGACAACTTCTACGTTGAATAGTCGACAATGTCTCAGACTCAAACTTACTACGGTCAGCAGTCCCGCACTCGTGTCCCACCTGCTGCCCCTTCTCCCATTCTCCAGAACATTTACGGCGATACTTTCGCTAATGTCAATCCTCATCGCGGTTCTCGTCGCTCTTCCGGAATTTTCTCTCTACATGCTTCGGACCTGAACATTAACTTTGGCGGTAGTGACAATCCGCCCGAAACTCCGTCTCGGACCCGTCGCACAACGGCTCCGGCAGCTCTTCCGGTCCAAGAAGAAGATGAAGAAGAAGACGATCGAGAAGATGATCCGCCTCAACCTTCACCTAGAGGTTCTGGTGGAAATCCGCGTGAGGACTCTCCCGAACATCCTGTACCTTCAGGAGGTGACGCTGATCCTGAGGACGACCCATCCGGTCCTCCTGGTGGTGGTCCTCCTGGCGGTGGGCCTCCTCCCGGCCCTCCTGGCAGTCCGCAAGGACCCGCCGGCGGACGGCGAGAAGAGCCTCCTGACTACAGCCGCGAATTCATGACTACTTTTAACCGCTTCGCAGATGTCCTCGAAAGAATCGGTTCCGGTGACAGTAAATCTAAAGTCAAGGAACCCGAACCTTTCGACGGCAACGACCCACGTAAACTTCGAACCTTTCTCGTCAATGTGCACCTTAACCTTAACGATCGTCCCAACATGTTCCGCACGGATGCGAAGAAAATCGCGTTCGTTCTTTCCTATCTCACTGGTCCTGCACTTGATTGGTTCGAACCGGAAATTCTCGATCCGGATCCGGCGAATCCGCCGGCCTGGAGCGTATCCTTTCAACATTTGATCAAGGAGCTTCAGGATAACTTTGGGGTCTACGATGCGGTTGGAGATGCGGAATCTAAGCTCAGTAACCTTTACATGAAGGATAGTGACCGACTCAACAAGTATACTGTCAAGTTCAATCAGTATGCTGCTTTGGTTCATTGGGACCATGCCGCGCTTCACTACTTTTTCCGCAAAGGTCTGGCTCCGCGTCTCAAGGACGAATTGGTACATGTTGCGGAAGCGCGCACTCTCCGCGAGCTCCGAAAACAGGTATCCGAATTGGACAATCGCTACTGGCAGCGTCATTTCGAACGCGCCAGGGAGCAAAAGTCGCATTCTTCTTCTGACTCTAAGTCGAAGAAATCCAACCAATCCTCTAACACTTCCTCTTCCTCCAATAACAAATCCAACCCTTCGAATTCCTCCGGCGGATCCGTCAGCGGATCCGGCTCCGGAAAACCGCAGTCCAACTCCAACTCCAACAATTCTTCCAACAACAAGAAGCCCTACGCTGACAAGCTAGGCAAAGACGGGAAGCTTAACCAGGCTGAACGTGATCGTCGCAGGAAGAATAACCTTTGCATGTTCTGCGGAGGTAATCATAAGTTGGAGGATTGCAACAAAAGGAAGAAGGCTCAGGATGCGCGAGGACGCGCTGCATCCGCTTCAAAGGACGATACTTCCAGTTCCGCTAAGGAGCCGGAAAAATAGTCCGCAACTCTGATGCCTCGGCGCGAGATTGGAGTTGCGTTGACCAGTATCGTGCCATTACTGAGGTTACCCTCAACGCAGCCGCTCTTTCCTTACGATCGCTTACGATACCGCTTACTACGCACGTATACGGATCCGACGTACCTTTATCATTTTCTGCTTTATTGGACTCTGGTTCTTCTGATTGCTTTATTGATTCTTCTTTTGTTACCAAGTATAAAATCCCTACGATTGCAGTTCCTCCTGTAAAATTACGCCTATTAGATGGTTCCGTTTCCTCCGTTATTACGAAAATTGTGTCATTACCTATTTCTTTCTCGTCCGGAGAACTCTTTACTTTTGACTTTTACGTCACTTCTTTAGATTCTACTTGCGAAGCCGTTCTCGGATACTCATTCCTTTCCCTCTACAACCCGTTGGTTAACTGGACCAAAGGAAATATTACATTCCGTGACACTAACCTCGTAGCTTCTCCACAGTCGACTCTACCTTCGGATCCGGCGTCTCCGGTCCAAGGTACCTCTCATTCGGATCCGACATCGGACCACTCCGCGACCGCTGTCGCTTCCCCATCTTCATCTCCTATCAAATCTCGCACTCGTTCTCGGACCCGACACAACAAATTCCCTACTGAACCTATCTACACTTATCCTACTGTCATGCCAATGGCAGCTCAACTCGACAAGAGCCATATTGCGGTCATCGGCGCAGCCGCTTTCATCCGCTGCTGTAAAGAAGCTAGACAGGACCCTCTGGTACTCATGCCTCGGTCCGCATCCGAGGTTACTGGAAAGTCTTCATCACTATCTTCCAATGTGCCTCCAGAACTAGCTGATTTCGCTGATGTTTTTGATGAAGGATTATCAGATCAACTCGCACCCCATAGGCCGTATGATCTCAAAATCGAACTGGAAGAAGGCAAGTCGCCTCCGATCGGACGCGTTTATCCCGTATCCGACTCGGAGCTTGGCGCCCTCCGAAAGTTCATAGAGGAACACCTACGCATTGGATTTATACAACCATCTTCTTCTCCTCACGCAGCCCCTGTCCTTTTCGTCCGCAAAAAGAACGGAGATTTACGTCTCTGTGTCGACTTCCGCGGATTGAACAAAATCACCAAAAAGGATCGCTATCCTCTTCCACTCATTTCCGAACTCCTCGACACTCCTCGCCGTGCAAAAATATACACCAAGCTCGATCTTCGCCACGCTTACCATCTGGTCCGCATCGCGGAAGGTGACGAATGGAAAACAGCCTTTCGGACCCGATACGGATCCTTCGAATGGAAAGTAATGCCTTTCGGATTGACTAACGCACCCGCCGCTTTTCAGCGCTTCATCAATGACGTCTTTTCAGACCTATTGGACGTTACGGTAATTGTCTACCTGGATGATGTTCTAATCTTCTCAGACAATCCGGACGACCACAAGGAGCACGTCCGTGAAGTCTTCCGACGGCTCCGCGCGCATGGGTTATTTGTCAATCCGGACAAGTGCGAATTCTCTACGGACACGGTGGAGTACTTGGGCTACATTCTCTCACCTGAAGGGCTCAAAATGTCGAAGGATAAGGTCAAAACGATTTTGGAATGGCCGGTACCTCGGAAGGTCAAAGACATCCAATCCTTCCTTGGTTTCTGTAATTTCTACAGACGCTTCATTTACAACTACTCCGATATCGTCGTTCCGCTTACGCGCCTCACGCGCAAGCACATCGAATGGAAATGGACCAAGGCCTGTGATGAATCCTTTAATTATCTTCGCGAATGCTTCACTAAAGCACCTATTCTTGCTCATTGGGAGCCAGGAAAACAGATTATTGTCGAAACCGACGCATCCGATTACGCTATCGCAGCTATCCTTTCCCTCCAGTTCGACTCCGGCGAAATTCATCCGATCGCGTTCCACTCTCGGACGCTCCGCGGAGCCGAATTGAACTACGACACCCACGATAAAGAACTTCTAGCCATCTTCGAAGCCTTCACCGTCTGGCGACACTACCTGGAAGGTTCACCCAAGCCAATCGACGTGGTGACCGACCACAAAAACCTTGAGTATTTCTCTACGACCAAAGTACTCACTCGCCGACAGGTCCGATGGTCCGAATATCTTTGCGCATTCAACCTTATTATTAGGTTCCGTCCCGGAAAGCTCGGAGCCAAACCGGACGCGCTTACTAGACGATGGGACGTCTATCCAAAAGAGGGGGATAGTGGCTACGCCATGGCTAATCCTCAGAACTATAGACCTGTGTTCACTCAAGAACAACTTTCCACTTCACTCAGAGCCACATTTCTTGAAGCACCGACACTCCGTGCCAGTATCATCATGAACATCGACAACCTTCACGCATCCATTCGCAACTCTTACGCATCCGATCCGGACGCATCCGCTGGCATCGAACTCGCTAAAGGATCTTCGGATTCGCGATGGACCATCGATGATTCTGGTTTACTTCGTCTTGACGGACGTATTTACGTTCCTAATGCTTCAGACTTACGACTCCAGGTCTTACGTTATCATCATGATCACCCCCTTGCAGGACATTTCGGACAGAACCGAACACTCGAGATCATCCGACGCCATTATACTTGGCCTCGGATCCGAGAGTTCGTCCGAGACTATGTTCAGTCTTGCACCACTTGTGGACGTAACAAGCCTCGCCGGCACCGACCTTTCGGTTTACTCAAACCGCTACCGGTTCCGACGCGTCCGTGGGATTCGATTTCCATGGATTTTATCGAACAGCTTCCTACGTCCGACGGTTACACTTCTATCCTGGTGGTTATCGATCGTGCTTCGAAACAAGCAATTTTCATTCCTACCCATGACACCATTACTTCCGAACAACTTGCAGATCTTTTCGTTCTTCATGTCTTCTCTAAGCACGGAATTCCTTCGCATGTCACTTCCGACCGAGGATCCGAATTTGTGTCTCAATTCTTCCGAGCTCTAGGCATAGCGTTGGAAATGGAACTTCACTTCACTTCCGGCTATCATCCGGAAGCGGACGGACAAACCGAACGAGCAAATCAGACCTTGGAACAGTACATCCGCATCTACTGCTCCTATCAACAAGACAATTGGTCTAAGCTTCTCCCTATCGCTGAATTCGCTTACAACAACGCTCCGAACGCATCCACAGGAATCTCTCCTTTCTTTGCCAACAAAGGTTACCATCCGAACTTCAGCATCCATCCGGATTACGATCTCGCATCCGAACGGGCGCGACATTTCGTGGTCAACCTTGAAGAACTCCATACTTTCCTACGTGAAGAAATCGCACTCGCCCAGACTCGTTACAAGTTTCAAGCTGATAAACGTCGCTTGGACGCACCCGAATTTCCGATCGGATCCGAAGTTTTCCTCTCAGCCAAACACATTCGTTCCACTAGACCGACTCCCAAGTTTTCTGAAAAGTATCTTGGCCCTTTCAAAGTCATCGCCCGTCCCAGTTCACTTTCATACACGCTACAACTTCCAGACTACCTTCGCGCTGTTCATCCAGTTTTCCACGTCTCTCAACTCGAACCATTCCATCCAAGCTCGATTCCGAATCGCACATCGGATCCGCCGCCTCCGGTCGAGGTCGACGGTGAAGTTGAGTATGAGATCGCAGAAATTTTGGACTCTAAGGTTGACAGACGCAGGCGCAAGTGTCCGCTGTTGTACTATGTGCAGTGGCTTGGATACGAAGGGACTGACGAAGAATTTAGTTGGGTTTTGGCTGACGAGTTGACTGCAGATGATTACATTGCCAACTTCCATGCAAAGTACCCTGACAAGCCGGGTCCGCTGTCGAAACTCATTTAGCGGATCCGCCTCGGATCGAAGAACTTCAACTTATTTTTCACTCATCTTATTCGGATCCGCTCCGATCCTTTTCGACTCTTACTTTTCACACTTTGAAGAAGGCGACAAGAAAAAATAAATATTTCAAGCCCATTCAGGGCGACATGCAAGGTTGTACAAAAATTATATACAAAATTATTTTTTTTGGGCGCGGAGCCGAGGAGCGGACGAGGAACTTCAATCCTCCTTCTCACCCTGACCTTCTCCGTCCTCCGCATCCGCCGGATCCGCCGCCCTCTTCTCCTCCTTCTCCACCTCTTCCTCTTCCACTTCCTTCGCCTCCAAGTCGAAGAACCCCTCGGGTCCGCCCGTCCGACCGTCATCCTCATCTTCCTCACTCCCACTGCTCTCCAACTCCGACGCGTCCGCTCGGAACTCCTCCAACACCTGCAGAATCCTTTTCTGCCCATTCAACACCTTCCCCAACTTCTTCTCCACCCTCTCAACTTTCACATCCAACCTCACCACCTCATTCCTCACCTCATCCAACTTGTTCCCCAACCAGTTCTCACCATCCCACAAATCCTGCCCACAGCCTTCCAATTCCTTCACCCTACCCTTCAACTCCTCCAAGGACGCGCTGACGCTTCCGAAGAAGAGATTACGGGCATAAGCCTCGTCCTCCTCTTCAACGAAAGCCTCTGACCGGACCCGCTTGTTCCGACCCGGACCGGCAAAGCTGCAATGCTGCCTCGCAGCACGACACTGCTGACACGCAGCGGCTCCAGCAACCGTCTGCGCACGGCACTCAAGCCCGCGCTCTTCGCACCGCTCGCACTTCGCCTAGAAAGGAGTTAAAAGAAAATAAAACATAAAACGAATAAAGACGCACCGGCGGACTCGACTCTCTCACCCTCTTCTTTCCCTTCGGCGCCTTCACTTCTACAAATGCCCTGTTCCTGGGCGCACCCGCTCCGGATCCGCTCTCTTCCGGACGCTTCGCTCTTCTCTCCCTCTCATCCCGGTCCTGCCTCCAAGTCTCCTTCCACTTCTCCTTCCACTCCTCCAGCCTTTCGTCCATCTCCGCAACCATCTCGTCGTACTCCTGCATCTCCTTGTCCCACGTATCCTTGAGGACCGCGTAGGTATCCATTGCTTTAAAACAAATCATTAGTTGGGATCCGAAACGCAGCCGAACAAATACTCACCGTCCAAATTTTTCTTGAGTATACGCCTCCGCTCCGGGGCAGAGGCGTTCCTCGGTATCTCCTCGTCGATCGGTTCGTCCGGTTCGGCGCCGGGATTTTTGATTTGGCGGACGAGCCGCTCACGCTTCGATGCGACTTGCTCCGCTGGCGGGTCTGGCGTAGGGGTCCGAGCTCGACGAGGAGCCGGACGCTTGCCCTTGTTGTTGCTGGCAGGAGTAGAAGAAGCAGAGGACGACATTTGAGACGAGAAGTCCAACTTGCGAGACCGCATCCGCTTTTATAGGTCTTATTTTTGGTGCACAGACCAAGACGGCTATTTGTCCCTGTTTTCTGATTGTGGAAAGTCCACGGGGTGGATTACTTAATCTGGTTTGATCTAGGCTCTCGAGGGCTCGAGCCTAAGAGGGGGATACTGTTACATCCGCGCATCCGCCGGATCCGTCCGGATCCTATATCCTTCATACAACGACTCTAACTTCGTCTAACTTCGATCGGATCCGCTCCGCATCCGTTTTCTATTACATCCTCGCTTAAACTCTCGGTCCGTTATCATCTTTATCTATCCTCATGTTTACTCCTCTCTCCTCATGTATGTTCCTATGACCCTCCCCATGTGTTCTCTCTATTGTAAAAGGGTTTTCACGCGATGATGATGTACTGAGCGTTTCCCTTTTTATCCTTCTTATTATCTTTTACTTACAACGTGTTTATTCGGGTCCGCTTCCGGACCCTCGTATATAAGCTCTATACTTTGTAGTATGTAGCTTAAGTCTAAAATCAACTTAGCTGGTCTCTATATTCTCCTTGTCTGACTTTGTCCGACTCCTCATTCGTCGAAGTTGTAAGTTGGTTCCGCCCAACGAACAATTAGACTTCGCATCAGATCCTTCCGGATCCGTCTTGATCAGTTCGATTCTTTCGGCTTCCTTCAATACTCCTCTCCTTTCCAAGACTTCCACCCGTCGCGGATCCGCTCCGGGTCCGCTTCGCCTGGACTTAACACATAGCAACAACAGACGTGGACGTTCCCATTGTTTCCGATATCAACTCTTCAGCTAGCATCCCCATTTTTCTTGTCTCCAAATCGACGTACCTGGACAGAAATAAGACAATTCTATTGTCTTTACTCACCTTCTGTTCGATTCCTGGCTCGTCAACACAACATGGACATTGACGGCTTTATTCCTGGCACTGGAAGGAATGGAAAGTGGAAAGAGAAAACGTGCTGGGATTTATTCAGAGGAAGGACAATGACTCTTCAAGCATAGCCATGTTGACAAGTATGGAAAGCAACATTGAAGGAGGACAAAATATGAACATAGAACTGGGCAGAATTTAGTATGGTGTGTGGAAAGACACAGAGAAATTGCTTACCTACCACTCCTTTCATACTTGACCTCTCTCAACATCTACAAGTTGCTTGGTCTATGCTCTTCTCTCAGTGCCTGTATTCCCTTCTGCCGACAGCCTTCTGCCTTATCCTTTGCCCATTCAGAACTTCTTCTCATGTTGCCTACCAATGTTTCGGGTGACCACACTAGCTCTGAACTATTCCCTGTTTCTCCCTTCTCTGACCATGCTACCCTCAGAGATTCCATTGATGACTGAGTCAATGTCTCTGCTCTCTTTGGAGCCGACAAAGTTGCATGCAAGACCGTCGTCTCCCTATTTGCAGCTGTTGCTACTAACGAGAGACTTTCAAGCACTCAAATCCAGTTCCACCATTCATGATCTTGGTGAAACTCACGATGCAATGTCTGCATGAGAAACCTTACCTATCACTGCTTTCAATGACCATACCAGCTCACCATACCATCACCAATGCCGTCATCTCCACTCTATTCTCAGCTCTCTTGCACACCAGCTTCACTCCCACTCCTCTTTTCAATTCTTCAGTGTTGCCCTCTTCTCTCAAAGTTCTTCTGCATCTAGTCTTCACGGAATCCTCATTGGTGTTATTCTGACATCAGTCAGAATCTTTTCGCTGCGGAGCATCATCTGCTCTTCTATCTACTACAAGGCTTCATTCCGTTACATAACTTCAATCCCTCCTTTCTTCATGAAATTGAATCCACTGGCAAACGGCAAGTCAAGCTTCAAGACCAGCTTTCTCATTGTTTTCAACCAGCTCTTGGTCAAATTCATTGACTTTGTTACTGTCCAACCTTCCATTTCTGAGCTTCTTCCTGGTCTCATCAAGGTTGCTAGTTACATCAAGGCTTGTGGTATCAACAGCAAAACTAAGATAGCTCCCTTGTTGTTTTCAATCAGTTTTCCAACTAGTCTCTCTCAAGCAACCCCTCTGCACAGAATCCTTGGTGTTATTCCCGCATTGGTTAGAGTCCCTTTCTCCGTGCAGCCTCATCCGCTCCAGATTCTCAATTTGGATTCTGTTTAGTGATTATCTCACAGTCTCACCAATGCCAACACCAACCTCTCCATACATCTGCTTACCTTCCTTTGACCATTACCTCCACCCAACCGTTCCAGTCCCAGTCCCAGTCCCAAATTTTTACGGCAGGTATCCAATCCAAACTCCTCAACTGACAGCCCCCTACCTCCCAAGGAATCCATCTGGCCAACGCATCCGTCATCAATGCAGTGTGGGTCAATCCAAAGATGGGGAATGCATTGAGACAAGTGTCCAGGACCTGGTGTAGAATGAAAATGAAGAAGGTAGAGAGGAGGAGGATGGGCTGCACTTGAGAAGTGGAGGGCAATGGACTGGGCTGATAGAAGGGTTGATCAGACCTGGGACTGGACTGCAACAGTGGTGATAAGGATGGTCGCTGCTTCTTCTGTGTTGGGTTCAACACTTCAAGTTCTACCAACACTTCCATCAACCGCATCATCTTCTAGAGATGCACCTATTGTTAACAAGATCGTAGTTGGAAGAAGAAGTTGAAGTAGGAATCTGGATGGGGATGTTGATGGAAAGTTGGAGGCAGTACACATATCATCATGTCGGAATACAGTGTTGTCTGCCAATTCATTCTTCCTCTTTCATTGCTAGCAAGGTGTCATCTGCCAGCTGTGAAATCATCTCCATCCTCACTGCCATTTTGGTTGACCACACCAGCCCCATGTTATCTTGGCATGAGAAACTGGGTTGATGAAATGGGTAGTAGGAGTGATCATTAGAGAGGAATAAGATGGAATGGACAGATGGGGGGCAATGTTGAATGAGTGTTGGAATTTAGCGTCATCCGCTGATTCCTCATCCTTTGTTTTTGTCTGGTGTGGCATGCTTAGAGTTCTAGTCTAGCATGATCGGTGGAGAGCAACCTTTTATCTTTTCTGGAGTCCAGCAACATCCGCTGATTCTTTTTATCCCCTTGTTTTTTTTGAAGCGTAATCTGCCTCCAAACATGTTTAATTTTTCAACACAACTTCTATTATCCAGATATAACCCAGTTCACCTTGCGAGACTGTTTCACTGAAGTAGTATCAACACCTCTGTGGAGTTTCTGAGTCTGGGGGACCACTGCTGTTGCACAATATCTTCACAAGTTTTCTAGTAGGGAATTAAATATCCAGCATTCTTCTTTTGCAATGAAGAGCTGCTGAATCTTTAATTGGGGGGCTTAAGCCTTAGGGGGGTATATATATATGGTATATACCAGGGATTAGGCTGAGATGACTATCGAGGCCTATACACTTTGGCAACATCTACCTAGGATTAGGCTGAGACAGGTGTTAAAGCCTATCCTCTATTGATTGCAGCTGTACACTGCATCAATCCTTACATTATAACCCCCAACTGGCAAGCATCAGCTATTCCTGATACATGTGTATCAGTCTGGGATTGTGTTACCCTGTGACAGCAATTCCAGTTGAATGCTATACCCTTATCAAAACACCCACCCTCCCAACCCCCAGTTTTACAATATGCTTCCTGGAACCTCAAAAGGTAAATGGTATATCTTCCCTTATTATTATATGCACACAAGTCCCAAGGACAGTGGGGGGCACTGTATATTAGATTTAACAGGTGTTAAGGACACTTGAACACAAGTGAAATGAGACAACAGATACGATTGAGGCTCTGGTATAACAGTACAACACTACCTAGTATTTATACTTGTAGCTACTGTATGTGTGTGAGTCCATAGATAAGAAAGAACAATAAAGCATAGCTTGTGCGCAGCACTAGTACAGCAGTGTAAGACAGGTGATAACAGGAAAGACAATAAGACAATAGGAAAGGTGTAAAGATGAGTCGATAGAAGTGAGATAGATGTCGTGTATCATATGGATAGCTATACAAGCAAGTCAGACAGAAGTAAAGAATATAGAAATGAATATAGTCCTGTGCATAAGGTGAATCGTAGATTCTAACACTCCTCCTCAAGCCTTTGCAGGTCCCATGGATGAAGCGAAGTGCTTGGCTTTAAGTGATGGTAAAGCCTTTGTAAATATATCGGCAGTCATGTCAGATGTGGGGCAGTATGAGAGTCTGATTTTCCCTTCTTCAATGACGTAGCAAATGAAATGGTAGCGGATGTCAATGTGTTTAGTGCGTGCATGGTAACGGTTGTCTTTTGCAAGTGCAATAGCGGATTGATTGTCTGAATTAATAAGAATTGGGTCAGTGACTGATCCAAATATTTCAGAGATAAAATTTCGAATCCAAATAGCTTCTTTAGCGGCATGAGATAATGCGATGTACTCAGCCTCGGTGGTTGAAAGTGAAATGGTGTCCTGTCGTTTAGATGACCACGATACAGCTCCTCCATTGAGCATGAAAACATATCCTGAAATAGCATGTTGATCTTCGTTTGACATTCCATCTGCATCTGAGTAGCCGATGACGTCTGATGGTTTATCTCCATAAGTTAACCAATAATCGCGTGTGCATTTAAGGTAAGCGAATACATGGCGTAATGCGTTCCAATGAGTAATGCCTGGATTTTGGGAGAATCTGGCAAGTTGAGATACTGGATAAGCGAGTTCTGGGCGGCTAGCGTGTCGTAGATATTGAACTGCTCCAAGTGCTTCTCAATAAGGTTTATCGCGCATTTGAGCTATTTCTTCAACTGTGATTGGACTTTGAGTTGTAGAGAGTCGTGTATGAGGATCGAATGGAATAGAAACGGGTTTGGTGTCTGAGAATCCATATCGTGAAATGATGGAGTCGATGTAGGATCATTGTGACAATTGAAGTGTTCTCTTCTCTCTGTCTCGTCGAATTTCAACTCCTAACATCCAATGTAATTCTCCTTCATCTTTGACTTCTACTCTTTCTTTGATTTTGTGCTTCAACTTCTTCATGTCTTCCTTGGTGTCGGTTACAATGGTCATGTCGTCAATGTGAATGAATATGATAACAAGGGGTTTTGTCCGGAAAAATACGGCATGATCAAAGTCTGATCGTCTAAGTCCAACTTCTTTCATAATGCTGCAGAATTTCAGATACCAACGTCGTCCAGCTTGTTTAAGTCCATAAAGCGCTAATCGGAGGTGAAGTACTTGTCCTGGTTTAATGCCTGGGATCTCAATACCAGTGGGTGGTTTCATGTAGATCTTTTCACTGTTGTCTAACTTGCCATAGAGGTAGGCTGATTTGACATCCATCTGGTGGATCTCCATGTCCCGATAAGCGGCAATAGCGAGTATGATGCAGATGGATGTGAGTTTGGTGACAGAAGCGAATGTTTCATCTGGGAAGTAATCGACTTCAGGGATCTGGTTGTATCCACGGACACAAAGTCATGCTCGGTGAATGATGAGTCTACCAAATTCGTCTTTCTTGGATCTGAGAACCCATTTGTTGGTAAGTATGTTGGCATCGTCAGGTGGATAGATCAATTCAAATGTTCCACGTTGTTCATGTCGTCACATTTCTTCCTCCATAGCTTCCTTCCAATGCTTCCAATCAGGTCGTCGTTTGGCTTCGGCTACTGTATAGGGATCATATGCTTTGATTTCTGATGTGACTTGTGCAAGACTGGCAGTGAGAATGGTGGAGTAATCCTTTGTGTATGCAGCCATTTCTCTAAGTTTAGCTGCAGGCTTTCTGCTCCTCCTGCTTGTGACGATTGCTGGGTCAACTGGTTCTCCAATTTCAACTGGTGTGGGTTCAACAATTTCAGTTGGCTGATCTGACTCAGGGACTTTGTTCTCCAAATTGATGGTAACATCATGATCCTCCTCCTCACTGAGTTGGGTCTGCTGTTTGGAAAATGTGATATTTCGTTCGACTGTGATGGTTCGCTGTTTAGGCCAATAAATGTTATAGCCTTGGGATTCCTTCTCTGGTCCAAGCCAATGTCCTTCTGTAGCTTGTTCCGATAGTTTGTCAGGTCGAACTTCTCGTTTAATGTAAACAATAGAGCTGAATGGGTGTAGATCTGATATGTCAGGGGTGTGACCAAATCGTTTCTCAAAAGGGGTTTTCATTCCTATGGCTTTGTGTGGAGTTCGGTTCCAAATATAAACAGCGTACATCATGGCCATTCCCCATAGCCATTTTGGTAAGCCTGATGCGATGAGCATAGCTTGAACCATGTTGAGCAAGGATCTGTGGCTGCGTTCTGCAGTACCATTTTGCTCTGGTGTGTCATGAACTATGAGAATGTGGTCTGTTCCTTTTCCTTCCAAGAACTGTAGGAAATCTCCTCCTAGGTATTCTCCTCCTCGATCAGAGTGCAAAACCTTTATGATGATACCATGTTGTGTTTCAAGGTTGGTTTGGAAAATAACGTATTTTGGGAATGCCTCATCTTTGGTGTGCAGTTTTCCATGTGGTTCCTATTCAACCTAATGCCCTGGATAGATTTTGCTTTAAAAGCATCCTTTAAATAACTGTAGTTGACGTGTCCTAGGGCACAATGTGCTTCATAAAGGGATAGTGTGCGGTTGGTAGCTGTATAAGCGTGTTCATTTGGGGTAATTTGATAAAGCCCATTAACCTTCGGAATACATGCAACATTCCTTCCTTGACCATTTGAGATATTCATCTGGCCTTGTTCGATGTGAATAATGTATCCAGCATCATCCAATTTTCCAATAGAAACAAGTGTGTTTGGCATGCCTGGGATATGTAATGTGTTACGCAATGGAAAGAAGTGGGGTCGTTCTGAGGAATCATGTGTTTCGATGTGGAGCGTGCCTTTTCCATTAGAAGAGAAAGTATTGGCGTTTGCACCTTCAATGGTACGAGGTGGAATTTCTTCGTAGTGCTTCAGTTCCTTGCGAAGTGGCGTCATGTGGGAAGTAGCTCCTGTATCAAACAGGATCGGAGTCTGTTGTTCAGATGCTATGAACATTGCTTCTGCAATTTCTGAGCAATTAATGGTTGGGGCATCTAGATGTGAAATCTTATCTTTGTCAATTGCCAACCATGCCGATTCATATCCTTTGTTATCCTCTTTGGCAGCTGATGCATTTTCCTTCTTCTTCCCCTTCTTATCCTTCTCTTTTTCATCCTTCTTGGATTCCTTGGCAGAATTGGCGTTTTGCACCTCAGGCACCCACCTAGGTAGACCTACTTAGGCTACCTTATTATGTACACTTAATGACCCTTAGAGGGCCTAAAAACCAGGCAGGCTACCACTATCCAGGTCTCACCAAAACTGAGCTGGCAGCTGCCTGGTTGAAGCTTGGTAGCATTTTTTTGTCCTTAATTTTACCTATTAGTTCCTACTGGTAGTGAGCAGGTAGCAAACTGGCAGCTTCCTGTTTTGTCACATTGTCACAGGGTGTCAGGAGTCCCACTTATTGAATGTTGTACAATCACACACTTTACTCAGTGGTTATTTATACTATCTGCTACTTTCCAGGCAGGATATATATAAAGATGGGTTATTGCTTTGTGTCAAGTATAAGGCTGTAAGCCACAAACATTGATGATACTGCAGTGTTCAACAATGTTACACTATACCATATGGGTTTGAGAACAAAATCCTGCCTGCAACCTTGATTTTAGTAAATGATATCTTCATAAACTTCAGCCTTGCAATATTTGATGGAGTTTGGCATGATTTTTCACTAATAAATACCTCCATACTATAAATAATAATGCATAATAATGCACACTATCAAGCAAGGAAACTCATATTTTTCAAATGCACTACATGGGTAATATCTAATTTAGTGATATTTGAAGCAACTTAGAATAAAGCTGTCAATGAATTCAAAAATTACATACTACAATTATTAGATTTGCTGCCATTCCATTCAATATAAAACAGACTTTATTCTAACAACTTTTCAAAATAAGTCAAATGAAATAGTAGCTCTCTAACAATAACTAGTCAACTATTCATGATAGACCATTTCTTTTCCATTTCTTCCTTAGGCTGATTGATCGATATACTGAGAATCATTTGATTGTATTCCAAAAATTCTACAGGTCTAACAGTAGAAAAGTGAGAAGTGAAGGCAGCTGTCACACCTCAAATGGTAGACACCATAAACAGTGAGGTAACTACCATCCTCTGATGGCAGTTGCCAGTCACTGCCATTGTTACCTGGCAGTTACCACTTACTGCCATTGCTATCTGGCAGCTGACATAACTACCATCCTCTGATGGCAGTTGCCAGTTACTGCCATTGCTATCTGGCAGCTGACATCACTGCCACTGTTATTTGGTAGCTGACCTGAGTGAACATATCTTGCTTGGCAGCTGACTGTCACTATCAACACTCTGTCTGGTAGCTGACTATTCCAATCTCTTCTCTGAATGGCAGCTGCCAGTACTCAGACAGGAATCCTTGGTAGCTACCATCACTCTGGCAGTTACCTTCCCTTGATGGCAGCTGCCAGTGGTAAGATAGGGATATATGTTATGTATAAAAATGAAACTACTACATGTCATTAGATTCCATTTCCCGGTAACTATCTGCAATGTCCCGAGTGTCTAATTGTTCCGTCAAGCCCACCTCTACATCTTCCAAATATGCTCCTCCAAAATCATCCTCCTCATCCATTCCAACTGCATCCAGCAGAACCTCCCGTCGAACAGTCTTGAGTTCATCAGATGAAGGTCCCCAGAATGAGGAAGAACCATCAGATAACTCGACTAAAGCTTGTTCCCAGGAAACACATAGCCTCAAGAGAAATTGTTTACGCATCTCTAGTTGATGCCTCAACCCTATACTTCCCTTCGCCCTTTCCAATGCAATCATCAGAATTTGCCACTCTTCAACAAACCATTCCTGTAAGGACTGGCTTTGGATTTGAAGGCGAGCATGTTCCTCAGTACATCGGTCAAGCTCTAACATGGCTCGGATCCCTTTCCGCACATTTTCATCAACCATCCATGGTGGAGGAGGCTGATCCCCATTGTCCGTCAGGCCCACATTCTGCCAGATGTCTTCATTGGTGTCTAAGTCAAACAACGTTGACTTGTCGATTTTAATTGGATAGACAGCATGAGTAGACGCCTTGCCACAGTCAATGAGATGACAAATTTCACTGCAAAGATTGTTGTACTTGGTTGCCAATGTCAAAATGCTTGGATCTCGACGCTGGACTGAGTCACGAGTATGATCATGCAGTTTCTGCTCTAGTGGACTATAAGAGACAAGCACAGGTACAAAAGAAGTGACACTTACCACTTCGTTGCTTGCGGAAACAGCGTTCAAGTTGTGTGAGTGCAAATTTCCGGGCTTCGAGCTTCTGACGTAGACGTGTCTTGACCGCAAGTGCATTCAGACGTTTTGTCGTATAAGGATCGTTCATCAACTTGCGCAATTCCGCCTTGTCTGATGTGCCTAGCGAATGCTCTTTCTGTGAAAGCCTAGCTTGAGCTTCATCTCGAGACTTTCTTGCTTTTATAAGGTCATCATAAGCTGTAACTGTTTGATAGCGTTCGGAAGTCTTTGAAAGAATAGCATTCTCAAGATCTGCAATTCGCTTTTCCCAGACATCCAGGGCCTCGTTTAGACGCAATGCTTCCTGGACTGCAGCTTTGGCAGCATTTCGTTTCTGTCCTGAAAAGAAAATATGACTGGTGAGTTCACTGAAAGTTTTGTCGATAACCGGGAACGTGAAACGCACTGGGCAAGGGTTGAGTCTGCACCTTGACCTGTTCCTCCCACTGAACCCGGAGAAATGCCAAGTCTTGGCCGCTTCCTTGCAATTCATGCTCCGCCGCAAGTCGCCTGGAAGCACATTGACGTGTTTTTCGTTGTAACCACTTTGCTGCATTCCAGAGAGTCTGTTCGTTATGGAAATGCAATTGGGTGTCGATTGTGTAGAGGTGAAGATAATACTTTCAGATGTACGAGTTAGTTTTTAACTGTGAACAATTCCAGAGGAAACATACCCCGACAACTCGAGTGTAAGCCACCAGGTGTCGTAGACAACTCCAGCAACGCTCACAACCTTCACCATCACAAAGCCCGAACCAACACCGCTTTCTAGGATGATATATCAACTGGCATGGCCAGTCGTGTCCGTATGCATGAAAAACAGACACTGCCCAAATAATACACTTCAGATACTCTTTCAAAAAGCCCCACTTCCGACAGCTTCGTTCTGTTTGGCACCCAATATCATAAAGTATTCCAACTGTCCAATCTACCGGGATATGTTTGAATAATTCAGCGATGAGAGCTAACATATAGTATTGCCGCTCTCCAGGAGAGTTGATCACCACCATGAAAAGGGCAATGTCATGCTGGCAGAACATGCCTGCGTCAGCGGTTTTGTCGAACTTGTCACTAGAGGAGGAACTTGATATCGTTTCCTGTGCAGCAGTGAAGCTCCCCAAACACCCATCCAATGCTGACTTGGGTACACGCATTCCGTGTTCATAATGGTCATCTTCCAGAGACAAATCTTGGCCCGGCTTCGGACGTTTAGTTGGTTTGGGAGGCCTGGCTGCGTTGACAACCACTTCCCATTTGTGGACTTCATCTTCAGGAATGTACATGGTATCTGGGTGAAGACGTGGGGGATCGCGACTGCTTTGACAGTTGTGTTTGTGCATAAAGCAGGCGTCTAGTGTCACAATGACACGTGGACCAGCCTTTTCCTGGTCAGAGGCTTTTGGATTGGAAGTTCCACCAAAGCAGATGGCACAGCGAGATCTGAGATATGCACTGGCACGAGAAGGCAGCGAAGGTGGAGGCGGCGGGCCATATACAAGCGTTTCTTCTGTGTGCTTACGCTTTTGTTGGCCATTGGCCACAGGAGTCACTTTGTCAGGGTCAGATACACCTTTAGCTGCAGGAGCTCGGGGAGGATCACCAGAAATATCGTTGGACTGTTGTAATTGCTCTGTCCTAATAGCTTCTAGCCCTGACTTGACACGAGCTCGAACAGCATCCTGCAGACTATTAAACCAAAGTAGACAGTTTCCAAAACGTCTCCGTAGCAGGTCTTGACCCTGCAGCCAGTAACCTTGTTGGCGTAGAAAGTCTTCTAGAGCCCCGCACCACACTGTCACATTCGGGGAGATACGTAGAAAGAGACGAGCTAGGAAATCGAGCATGTGTACATCGACACAAAGCGAAGGCACAAACGGTGCACAAGGGAAGAGACCACTTTCAATTAACTGAGGTGCAGTAGGACAGCACGAACTACAAAACCATACACTAATCTTTTCAATACCTGAGATAAGAATAAGAAATGTCAGTTTTATGAGTATACCAGAGAATATTGGCGTACCAGTGAATCTGATTACCACTATGTCCAAAAATCGCCTGCCATTGTTGCAAGAGCAACGGTCCAGCAACCGGAGAGATGCGGTCAGACGCAGATTGTCCGTTCGCTGAAGCAACTCCATGTATGGTTCCACCAGCGATGGAATCACCTCCTTCAGCCATCTTTTCCATTGACGCTCCTTTTTTTTCTTGTGAACGGGTTTCGAAGGAGAAACAGGTGTTTCGGGGCCAAAAGGCTCGAGAGGGGCACTGTCAAGGTTTGTGTCGGTTTCCTGCACGGTTGGTACAGCAGTTATGGGATGCTCTTCTTCAAACTCGGCCGGATGATTGCCATTCAAACCTATTTGACCACGTAGACGAGGAAGCCTAGGGTTTTGGGTTAAGTATCTACCTTGATTAAGGTAGACAAGCGGTCGAGGGCCACGGCGAGTAGGTGGGTTGGTAGCTGGGTCCTGAAGGGTGGGTCTATAAGCAGCCGCCGAAAGCTTGGGTGGCTTTTCTTTTGTAGTACGACACCTCGAAGTCATTCTGGAGTACTATGGCTTGTAGAAGACAATGTAGTCGAAAAACCGAACCAAAACGTGACTTATGGCAGTCCCATAAGAGGAACAATAGTATCAGAATCTCATTCAACACAAACCACCATGGGCTATCTTTTTCCAGTTCCGGATGTTTATCTCTCCAGAGCTGCTCAGCCACCCCGAACCCCACCCAATTTCCTCCCAACCAATGAGGAATCCAAAGCCAAGTTCCCCATTCGCCGAATGATAAATCTTGAGTACCACGACTCTCTCCTGAAATGCCCTAACACTGCCCCACACTTGTCCAATAGAGCAAATTTTTACGGTATGTACAAGCATTTACAGTAAACAGTCCTCATAGTAGCTAACAATACAATCTACGGTCAACATTGTCTTTTTTTGCTGGCTATTGTTTTCAACGACACCATCAACTCTGCCCACTTCTCTTTATTCGGATCACTTGGGACCACCGCACAGTCTTCACTTTTCACAACAATATGTTCTTCCCTACGGTCTTCCTCAGGTTCTCCCCATGGCTCGAACACACTTGCAGTTATGACTCGTTCTCGCAATCCTTTCTGTGACTGAAAATATAGTTGCCGCAGATGTTTGCCCGTATGCTCCCCTCACACTACCAGTAGCGGTTTCGTGTTATACTGAGCCTTAATAGGCCGTGCTGGGTCAGCAGGGAGAGAAATCTCCTGAGGAAGAGCTCTCCAGTGTTCACGCCCGTTCCGTGTACAAGAAACATAACCATGAGTAGAGTTGGGTGTCACAATCACCTCTTTCTCACTCTTGGCAAACGAGTCTAATGGCTTGTAGAAAGCAAGGAACGATTTGCCATCAAGACGAGAGTCTATAGACCAATGAAACGGATCTGTGCAAAGCACAGGACCCATCGGGGTATTTGTGTGAGAAGGAGGTGGCAAGGGTTAGAAGCGTGGCGGTGGAACGTGTAGAGTTGGAACTGAAATTGCCGGAATGATTGTTAGTGGACGCCAATAGCGCCGATCGCAGTTGCTCAGAGGATAGCGAACATGGAGAGGGAGGCCTGTACTAGAACACATGATTGGTCGGGGTATTAGGAAGTATTTAAAACCTAGTAGACTTACTCAGGATCCCGAATAGTGCTATAGTCTACGTAGGAGCACAGATTGGCCCCATGCTTGGCAGGGATATAGTCGAACTCGATTAGGACACACATACCAGATTTAAATGTGTGAAACAGCTCTACACCCTTCACAAACCCCTTGTTCTTGATGGGACCTTTTATAACCGCGACCAATTTGTCTATCCAAGGTTCAGACGGTCGCTGTTGGCGAAACAAATATTCCTGAGCTGACACAATACGTCCCCCCTCAAACGCTGGTTGAACCACAGTGGGAGCGTAGACAGTGCTCCAAGACGCCTGCTGGAAACCTTGTTGATGCGGAAGCAGAGGAAACGCTTGGTAAAGTGGTTTATTCGTGCTGTGTATTCTGTTAGCCAATAATATACGGAATATTAAACGACTGACCATGTTTCAACAATGTCATCATGACGGAGGCGTATCGTCTGTTCCCAGCCCGAAAGTCTTACATCGACCATTGTGAAACTGTTCATTGACAGGGGGAAGACATCTGCGACAATTCCAGTATGGTTTCAATACTGTCCCTGAATGATTGTGATATGTTGATTGAGCCAGGGAACGGTAACGTCATTTCTGGCTTGTACAATTCGGCAAGAGTTGATGTCGACGCTAAAAGCCTATAAATGATTAGATAAAAACCACTTTATCAGAACATGAAGGTTTACTTCTTTCTGTACAGACCCCATCTCTACCACGGTTATTTGTTGTCCCCAATGACTCACAACAAAACCATAGCGCCCTTGTTGGTTACCAGCCATAGCCTCTACATGATCACCGATGGAAATCTTCGTCAAATTGGTCTTGTTGACCCATATATCAGTATCTTCGATGTCCTTCTTGTTTAGGTTCTTGACTCCATAAGACTCCATCGTATATTCTTGTGGAACATCATCGTTGTAGTTGTCAAGATGTATAAGACATCAGTCGCTTTCTATCTGTTCTATTCTACCGCTCTTGCGATAGGTAGACCGAGGTAATGTATAATCCAGCCTCTGTTGTCCCGTCAAAGGTGCAGGAACAGAAACTTCCACAAGTTCATTGTGGTAAAACATCCAGTTCTCAGGAAGAGGAAAGCGAATAGACTTTAATACAGGATGTTGACTTGCTCCAAAAAAGCTGCGAGTTGTCGCGTCCATACCAACATCGATGTCAGTTACCGACGTGTAAGGAAGGTAAGAACACAGGAGGTCGTATTGGAATTCCTGCCTGTCCATACAATATGAATTGGGATTAAGCTGGACCCACTCGCCTTCACCCGCGCCCTCTGGCCATTCGTTCCTAGCAAATAAACATTGAGGTAAAGGATGCTCTCGCTTTCGTTTCCCGAGAACCTTTCTAGTGTTCGACTGATCAGATTCATGATGGCCTGTCAACTTTTTGGCACGAACTAATGGGTGATTAGGGTGTGGAGGAGGCGAGGGAGGAGTAGGTGGCTCTTTTGAGAGACGCGGAACAAGCAAGACTGCAAGTCGACGACGGGCTGTCGATGTTTCCCGACGAATAACAAGTCCAACATTGTTTTGATATCGGCCACGAGTTATTTTGACCCAAGAAAAAGGTTTGATCGAAGGAGGAGACAAACTTAGCAGCTCTCCAACTTCTGATACATGGATCGGCTGCAACCACACTTGCTGATGGTGGAGATTGCTTCTATGGTCAAGTCGTACATTCCCCAGTTTGATGACCGCAGGATGTTGGCATAGATACTCGATGATAGGTGTGTTCTGAGGGTTTTCGCCCAGATAAGCCTCCAAGTAGACTGAGCCTGATACGTCAGGAATGGAAAACGCTGAGAAAAGATGGTAAACGTCGTTGCTACATGAACGAGCAGGTGTTTCGGAATTCACTGTGTTTGAAAGTACATTCTGTGGTGGTAGTGATGCCGGAGTTGCTGTTTCCCGCAAGAACGGAACCAGGTCACTTTTCATGGCATTCAAAGCCTGAAAAACAACATTGACATCAGTCCCTGGTTCCAGAACTGCTGCACCAATGGTGGTGGACCATATCGATGGAAGTGAATCTAGCTGGAGGATATTTTTCACTTCTTCCTCAGCCTCGGGTATGGTGGACTCAGACTGGGCGAACGATAAAAGATACTGAAATGCTCGTTCCGGAGCAGAAGCCAAATGTATTTGCGACTCGGGGTGGAATGTCTGAGTGGGCAGAGCAGAATGGCCAAAACGTTGCAGTTTCTTGGCAACAGCCTCATCAATCGAAGGCCTCAAAGAGTCCGGTATCGAATCAACTTCGAGTATTGACATGAGGAGGTCCTCTAGGTCGTCTACACTACCTTCTGGTTCCGAAAGGAAGAGGTCTATACACTCCCGAGGCGTCAATTGGACAGAGGGGAGGAAATTATTCATGATGTCGAAAACGATTTGGATCTCCCGGCCGGGCTATGGGATATAAGTACTTCTGTCAGATAGGAGGTGTATATCACCTACTTTACACTTCACTTGCCAAAACAATCTTTTTCTTTCAGACGTGAGCAAGGTCTTGGTGATAAGTTCACTGTGCAATGTGGGCTTGTCCAATAAATCGTCTGCAGACTGCACAAGAACGGGCGAACAGGACTTCAGATTGTTTTGTGGGGAGTATCACTTCTCCATGTCGTCCAAAAAGGCAGGGCCGGTGAGTCGGTTGGGGTCATCATCCACCGGGGCATCTTCGTCCTCCCACATCGCTGATCATCAACATTGAATTCAGTTAACAGTCCGTTCACCGGGAACGTTGACTACGTACCTCCGCTGTCGTCCCAGCTTTTCCACTGTGCTTCTCCCTCATCATCATCGCCCGCTACATATTCACCGTCACTGCTCATATCCGGCGTTGGTCCCTCGTCGTCACTTCCATAAGCTTGAAGATCGAGGAAGGGATTTCTGGGAGCCATTGCAAAAGCGCACAGGATACTAGTGAGTAAATTATCAGTTGTTTATTCTATGACTATACACCATCCAAGAAGATAATAGGTCAAACGCGACACGCGCGTAGGTTCGAGTATTCATTTCCACTCCTTTTCACTTAGATGGCCCTTGAGGCTTACTTTATACTCTTACTTTCATTCTATTCACTTATATATATATGTATGTACGCGTATAGCTACTGTGAGGTATCTAGAACTCACCAGTGTAAATGTTAACAGGCAGCGGGCGATGATGATGAGGGTATGCAACAAGGAGCAGAGTTTAGGCGCCTTACTCAACACTTTGGCTGTGTGTCTGAGCGGCGGCGTTGAAGGCAGACATGGACGGACCTATCACCTGATCATGTGATAGGTCCGTCCATGTCTGCCTTCAACGCCGCCACGCAGACACATGGCCAAAGCGTTGGTGGGGTTATGTAATCCTTCTCTTTTCTCTTGGTCCAACATCCCGCCGCCGTCGTTGTCTGCGCTGCGGCCCATTGACCCCCAAAGGTAAGGGTACTATTACGGCGCACTATGCATCACACTAACTCCTTAATAGACTTCATGCTGCCCTCTTCCGTTCATCCATGGTGCGTCCCGGGTCCTCTCAATCCTTACCGACGTTCATAGCAATGTAGGCTGGATCTTTCAGATTAACACAACTGCTGCGTCACTAGCATGTATCTCCCACCCTGGAGAAGCAGAACACCACATTCTCAGTATTCAGTCGCCCCCGTTCTTCTCAACCGTCTTTGTCGCAAATATGAACAAGTTCTACGGCTGCAGGATATGGATGTATTATCTGGTTTATGACCCTAGCTCGGCCAATGGTACTGTCAGTCCACTGTACGACGTCATGGGGAAGCTGAAACGAGTCCGGTAAGTTACTGTTCACGCCGTGTGTCATCCCTGTGATTTACCCATTTCTAGCTCAATCAACCGGTAAGTGGTTGCGGTGACCGTTCGCATGGGTAATTAATCTATATTGCTACGGTTGCTATCCCTTCTGTCCTTGTGGAACGAGGAACTATCATAGTTCAAAGCCTGTATAGATTAGATTTGATATAGTAGATTATGGTATACCTTAGATTAGATTCTGATAAGAATTTAGATTAGATTTGGATAACATTTTAGATTAGATTTTGATAAATCCAGATGAGATTTACATGTCGCTGTGGTTGTGGCGTGCTGTGCAAGGGAATGAAACCGATAATATCGTGCAATAGGAAAGCAGATATGGGTAACGAGTGGGAACACCTCCCTACGAGAATAACACAATAATTGGGTCCGCAATGACCTTAAACTACGGTATCTACTCTGTTGAGATGATCAGGGTCTTCGGTCGTGCCTTCGTCTATCACCGATTCGAGTTCGGATGGCTGTTCCAACAGCGCCAAACCAGCAACTCCAAATTGATCAACTGGAAGAGATGGAGTATAGGGAGGGGGAGAATTTTGTAGGGTTGGAAAAATCATTTGTGTCGCTCCTTCAATGGCGCTTGCTGTCTGGGAGAAGTGATAGACAGGAGGAGGCGGTAGGACACGTTGGAGGTCTGAAGGGTAAATAGGTAGAGGTTGGTTTCCCTATTGTTTAAGCATGAAAAGGAAAACTCACTATCGCTAATTCGTCTATCATCCCTAGCCTTATACTCAGGCGATATCTGCCGCAGCAGCTGCCGCTCCTCCTTCGTGAGCTCATAGTAGCGATACTGGAGTTGACAGAGGAGGCATTTCATCTCAATGTCCATTCTCCGAACATCCATAGTCGTCCTGTGGAATAGCAAAGCTGTCTTCTTCCACTCGGGGCAGAGTAGTGCTTGTTGAAGGCGAGGGATATGTTCGATCATGACCTGCAACGAGCGGCGCAAGTCATAGTCAAGGAACTTGTCGATATAGACCAGTATGTTTTCGCGTTTTTTAACCGGGTTCTTTCTGATATCTTCGGCAGTAGGATAGCACTCAGGAGGATAGAACGGAACGTCCATAATGATGGTGAGATAGTGAGAGGAAGGGACAAGGAGGACTGCTCCTTTATATTCGTAGTTCAGATACCAATTTTGGTAGTTTTGGCTATTGTTCGTTGAAGATGCTCAGAAAACTGTTAGTCAGGTGATTCGACTTGTTGGTCTTACGCCTGTGTTTCTAATCCTCCTTCAGAGAATTTTTCTACTGCCAGCATGGTCCGTACCCGTGCTCAAGGTCCTGCTACAAATAGCGCTGGCCCTCCTGCCCGTCGAACTCGTTCAAAAACCACCAAAAAGCCTCAGTCCTCGCCGACCAAACTGACCAAACCAACAAAAAAATGCACCACCAAACAGAAAGTGTTCTACATTGAAGTCCCGTGTATTTCTTTGGGACTAGGGCCCTCTGCATCCTCTGCTCCCCGTCGTGAACAAGCATCAGAAAATGGGCGTCAAAAACAATGTATGTCGTTGGATTACTTTTTTAAATTTCGTCGTGGTGATGACATTCTCTCAGTATCACCTTCGAAATCTGTATCCCCTCAAAGGATGCAAGCCGCCATTCGTCCAGCAACACCTTACGCCTCCCCCTTTTCGAGTCATTCTTCAGTGACGTCTTCTACACCCACTCCCCATGACCTTGACACTATTCCAACCATCCCAGCTGAACAAAAGGAAAAACTCGGGATCCAGGGCGTCACGTATGCTGATCTTGATCACGAGGATCTGGAGACTCGCCAGAAGATGTCCAACACTCAGTTTCCCTCTCCTGTTGATGAAAGAAACGATGCTGGAGCCTATGATGACGATTCGGAATGGGGGGGATGTACGTTCAGTTTGGGACCAGCTTCCCCCCCTGGTGAAGCTGAGACCGACACTGAAAGGCAATCTACATCTCCATCCTTGCCACCTGCCAATAACTTTCGTTCCTGGCCCTCTCAATCCGGAGACGGCGACACCCACTCTTCACAGCCTCATTCAGAGTCCCCAACTCCGCAACAAAAAGCCGTAGATGCTCTCCAACTATACGTTACATCATCCATGGGTGTCGAGGCGATTACTGACCAGCTACAGAGTCTACTGGGAAAGCTGTCGTCAGAATGGTTTGAGGCCATTGGTTATGCCACTGTTGAGCCTGGTGATGCCGTTGAAGATGCCCTGCAAGCCCTTGAGGAACATATTCTGTCTCTGCTCAAAAGTGTTCCTCTACACCAGCGACCTGCTGTCCGAGTAGTGGTGTCGCCTCCTACAAACATAGACGAGAACCACAAAGATGATCCTGACAACGACTTGGATGACGATGATGATGGCTCTTCTGACTGGGGAGCCGACCGGGAAAAAGAGAAGGAGCTGAAGAGGAAGAAGAGAGAACGTACGCGAAGGATAAGGGAGAAAAATGGCGAGGTTGTGAGCAGCGAGTCAGAGACCAGCTCAGAGGAAGAAACTGACGACGAAGATCCCCCCTTGCTCAGCAAACGACTTCACGTCGGAGCCGATGGCCGAAGAAAGGGAAAACCAGCCTCAAAGCCTTCCAAATCGACCAAGAAAATCCCAGGACCTGACTCCGAAAAATCTCTCAACGGTGTTCTACAGGACTCTGACACTGACAATAATGAAGACAAAGACGAAGATGCTTCAGGACGTATTCCTGCTGTGATGAAAGCAGATGTCTGGAAAATTCGGGCTGAATATGAGGCGAAAATGGAGGCTGTCGCTACTCAGTATAAACACAGTCTCCAATCCGCCTATCGAGCAGCTGGTGAGATAGCGGTGGTTTCCAGGGACCCCAATCTCTTCAACATCTTCGAGAAGTGGTGGGTAGCGGAGGACGGTAATAATAGTAAAGTCCCAGACTCCAGTAAGTTTCTCTCGTTTGATGTTCTGCTTGCGCTGATTATATCTTTGTACAGCTAATCCTGGCACCTTTTTCGGCCAGAAATGGAAGGACTGCCGTCAGGAAAAACTCGGCAAAGACTGGAATGAACTGGACAAGGTTGAAGAAGCATTCGGATTCTTGAGAACATGGCACTCGGAGCACTATAGTAATGATCTCAAGGTAGCCAAGGGCCCGACCAGGCACGACGTTAAAGCCGTTGCTAAGATCATTAGTGACATGGTGAGTCTATAGTTGTTTCGTTCCTATTATTTACTGATTGAATCACCCAGGCCAAGCAGGCTGCTTTGAATTGAGGAATATGGGTCCTAGGATACATTCTGGACCCCTCCGGTCAACACAGCATGGTATCTGGCTGGGGTAAACCGTATGAGGCGGTTAAGCTCGAGTATCCCACTCAACTCACTGCACAGCTCCATGACATTGGTGTTTTATATGGCTCTGAAAACCTCAAAATGCAAGCAAGCGCAGATGTCGACCCCAAATTCAAGGATCTTGTCGTAGCTGCTGCTAAAGTAGGCAATGACCGAGCCCTTGAACGAGCTATTGTGCCGAAAATGTTGCTCTATGATATTGGTAAGCTTCCCTTCCATGTATATGTGCTTCGTTGATTTTTACTCAGGTATTAACAGGTCAACTTGACATTTCTGCTCCCAAAAAGTTCCCTTGGAGAAATTTTCCCAATTTCGCATTGCGATATCAAGTTCAAATTGAAAATTGGCCTGAAGGCATAGCGGCACCCGGTGCTGGCTTAAAAGACATCACTCAAGCAATACCGAAAAGCGGTGGTCCATTGGCAGCTGCTCGTATCAAGGAACTACTGTGGTTTAAAGAGGCTTGGGAGAGAAAGGAGGAAAATTCGACACCACCGGAGTCTCGTGAGCAAAGCATTACGAATTGTTTCTTGGAGCGATGGTATGTTCCTTCCACCTTTCGTTATGTGCTTCTAATTCTTGATGCAGAGGAAAAGAGCTGGCTCCCCGATCGACAAAAGGATATAGCTCTTGTCAAATGTGTGGACGGTCGTACTTTGACATCGGCTTTACATTCAAAAGCGTGGTGCAAAGAACAAGGCTTGGGCTTGGTCCCCAACAATGAACGTAACCAAAAATCAAGCTCGAAAAAGAGTTCCCCTTCAGAGCGTTCCCCTTCCCCTCCTCCTCACCTAGAGGAAGGCATTCCCCCATTCAGTTTCTCAGACGAAGAGGATGATACTGCTCTACGTCGTCATCCCAATCCTAGTCCTTTCTCGTCTCCTATGCATCAACTGTCAACAACTGACCCTGCTGAAAGGCTGTTTATTGGTGCCGAAAGGCAGCAGCAATTTCTCGACGACATTGATATGCCTCCTAGCGACGGGTATGAAGGTGGTGTTGGTATCTCTGTTTATGACCAACAGCTCCATTCCTCCGAGCCTCTACCTCGATCATATGGATCGGAGGTTTACCGACCTCATTTGTATGATGGCAGAGCTTCTCGTCCTATTCTGGTTCCAAGGAAGCCAATTGATTCTAGGACACATGCTCCACCCCGTCCGGCAACAGTTTCAACTAGATACAATGATTTGAGAGCACCACCTCCTCGCCCAGTTCCCTGCCCAGTTCCTCGCCCAGTCCAGATTCCACTTCCTCGCTCAGGTCCTCGCCCAGTCCAGAATCTTCGCACATATGGCAATTCCAGACCACCTCAAACTGAAACAGCTCCTGGCTCTCATCGTCTGTCTTCTCAACAACCTCACCCTAATGCCCAGCGCACTCAAGGTTCCAGTCATCAACCAGCAGCTCGAAACAATGAGTCCAGCCATACAGATACTATCGCGGGTCGATCTGGTCATGTCAGGAGTGTGAAGCGTCCACGTGATGAAGGACAGGAGTCTAGACCGAGACCAGCTAAAAAAGCATTGACTGGTAAAGCTTTTAAACAGTATTTGATAAAAAACCGCAAGTGATATGTAGTTAATTAGTTACTCGATATTAGTCTGTTTCTGTAAATCCTCAATCTATGCAATCTTTTGTCAACTTGATGAGAAAATGCTAGCTAAATTCAGAATAAACTTGATGAAGTACTTGTCTTGTCACTGCCAAATGGATCATGGCAGCTACCTTGCTCAATTATCTGTTATTGGTATCTGCCAGCAAAAATAGGAAGCTACCAGTTACACTTTGGCAGAGACAGAAGGTTGTCTGTCACCTACCAGAGAACCACAGGTAGGTACCAGTGACTATTTGGCAGAAGCTGGTAGATGGTAGATGACATGCAGTGTAGGTAGCTACCAGAGACTATCTGGTTGCTATAGGTAGCTACCAGCAACTATCTAGTAGCTATAGGTAGCTACCAGTGACTATCTGGTAAATGATACAGGGTATAGGTAGCTACCAGTGACTATCTAGTAGCTATAGGTAGCTACCAGCAACTATCTGGTAGCTATAGGTAGCTACCAGTGACTATCTGGTAAATGATACATAGTATAGGCAGCTACCAGCTAACCTCACACTGTAAATGATGAGTACATGATTGTTGATTATAAGGCTCTAAGCTTTTGTTCTTCTAATCTTCAATGTAATTTGAGTATGACAAAAGGATAGAGTGTTCAAGTGATGTTAATTCCCCCTTGGACTAACAAACATCATGATTTCAATTGTGTAGTCTAGAGGACTTATCCTTATTGAACCCCATCAGTTAGCATGCCTTGTATGATCTCTATAGGGCATAGTTTGAACCCTTATTTGATATAATTGTATCAGGCTTTTGACATCAATCCTATACTCCACCAAAGCAAAGCCATAATTAAAGATTTGAAGGATGAATTCAAACAGTGAAACTATCACAAATTAACCAATATATAAGTGCAAGCTATCACACAAAACAAAAGGTTTACAATCCATGAATTGAATATTATCATAGTTTATGAAGAAAGACTCCTGACACCCTGTGACAGTGTGACAAAACAGGAAGCTGCCAGTTTGCTACCTGCTCACTACCAGTAGGAACTAATAGGTAAAATTAAGGACAAAAAAATGCTACCAAGCTTCAACCAGGCAGCTGCCAGCTCAGTTTTGGTGAGACCTGGATAGTGGTAGCCTGCCTGGTTTTTGGGCCCTCTAAGGGTCATTAAGTGTACATAATAAGGTAGCCTAAGTAGGTCTACCTAGGTGGGTGCCTGAGGTGCATTTTGCCTCTTCTTCGATGAAAAGCGGTTGGACATATGACCAACTCCTCCACAATTATAACATTTCACCTCTTCATTGGACTTGTTGCTGTGACCTTGGTAGTTCCCTTTTCCTCCTTGGCCTCTTCCTCGTCCTCTGAAATTTCCTTTTCCTCTGCCTCTGCCTCTTCCTCCTCTGAAGTTGTCATTAGAGTAATTGGCGGAGTCCTTGGGTTTACGATTGTTGCTAGATCCTTCTGCATCGGCACGAATGGATGAAATAAGCATGCCTGCAGTGAGCTTGTTTGGCTCATCTCAGTAGTATGTGGTAAGGGAGGTGATGATGGGTTTAAATTGATCTGGGACTGATGCGATAACAGCGTTTTTGAATTGTGCATCAACAATATCCACTCCTCGGTTGGATAGTTCATCCTGAATTTCAACAAGCGTATCAAGGTGCTCATTGATCTTCGCAGGGTTATGGCATCTAAGGCTAAACAGTTTGCCTTCCAGGTATGCCTGTGTAAGAGGGTTCTTGGCATCAAAGTCTGTCTTCAATGCATCCCAAAGTTCCTTCGATGTTTTCTTCGACTTGTATCTCCGAAAGATCTTGTCGGGTAATGCTCCAATTATGCCATTCAACAAATCTTTATCCTCCTTCTCTTCATCTCCTGTCCCAGCGGTGGTTAGGTATTTGTCATACCCAAGAGAACTAGCGGCTCTTTCAACACGTGTTTCCCAAGTTAACCAATTAGAACCATCCTCCTTCAATGTAGTGACCTTGTCAAATGCTTTGGTAGCTTTAGACATGTCGTCGTCGCTATCTGAGTCTGAATCCAGTGATTCTGAATCTGATGAGTGATCTGAGGGATCTGGTGGAGGTGGTGGTGTTTGATGTCTAGATGGGTGTTCGCTAGGTACTGGATCTTCATATTCTAGATCTGGTTCCTCTTTATCTTCAGCAAATGCAGGCTGTTCACCAGTAGGCGAAACGGATAGATCGACAACAGATGACGTAGATTGTTGTGGCTGCTGTGGCTGAGGTGTTTGGAGCGGCGGAAAAGTGAGTGGGAAGGTGAGTGGAGTTCTGGGAGGTGTTTCTATATGTCTTTGGTGAGATCTGATCGCCTCTTCCTGGCTTTCAGTAATAGAGAGTGCCCAGTCATTTCCTCTTGCTGGTTCTAATAGCGGTGGATTGTATCGATTTGGGCAGGGACTAGATCTGCAAGCTTTAAAGTTTGTACCTTCTACCAGATCTGCGTAATAGTCAATGAAATAGGAGTGGGCCATCGCTGCGCGTGGCAAGTACAAGGCCATAACCTGCTGTAATGCCGAGTTGATGCTGGGAATGCCGATGGCAAAGTTGCCGTGATTACGTTACAATGATAAGATTTGATATACTATATGGAGTTTGCATGAAGCAAACGACACAGCCACATCCGCAAGTCAACTTTAGTAAGGACGAGTCCTCATTTATTCGGCCTCGTAATCCACTCGGTGTGATCAAATAGGTGAGATCGCTGGTAACAAGGGAGAGTATTACGGTGTGGTTGAGCTGTAGAAACAGGTGGTGTGAATAGTTGTTGTTGCAAAGGGCTGCCTCTCCTGGATAAGGCTTGGCTAGGTGAAGGTATGCGAGATTGGGGACGTGATGTAGGTCTAGATGAAGGCCTGGATCCTGATCGCGATCTGATGATGTTTTCAGGGTTGTCAACTGGGGGTACTGGGATTCCGTGTCTGCGACTGGTTCGGTCAGAACTGGTCATACAACATCGAGAGCAAGACAATAAGCAAACGATATAAGGTTAGAGCTCGGGGCCCATAACCTATTAGATTTAACAGGTGTTAAGGACACTTGAACACAAGTGAAATGAGACAACGGATACAATTGAGGCTCTGGTATAACAGTACAACACTACCTAGTATTTATACTTGTAGCTACTGTATGTGTGTGAGTCCATAGATAAGAAAGAACAATAAAGCATAGCTTGTGTGCAGCACTAGTACAGCAGTGTAAGACAGGTGATAACAGGAAAGACAATAAGACAATAGGAAAGGTGTAAAGATGAGTCAATAGAAGTGAGATAGATGTCGTGTATCATATGGATAGCTATACAAGCAAGTCAGACAGAAGTAAAGAATATAGAAAAGAATATAGTCCTGTGCATAAGGTGAATCGTAGATTCTAACACTGTAGACCTTACCTAATGTACTGTCCTCATGACCTATGTACAAATATGGTCGTACAATGGATAGCAATAACATTGACCTTTGACTATGAACAACTGAATCCCTGTTTCCCCTTATGCTCTCCTATTACCTCGTTATGGCTGAGTACCTGTATAACTGCTCCCTGTTGAGGTATTTGGCTGCCTGCGTCAGTGTCATGATGTCTCCTTCCTTCATTCCAGAGCTGATGATGTTCGGGGTACTGTGTGCACCCTAGCGTATGGACCTATGGGAGTCCATGACTACAAGCACATCACACATATGGGTATGGGTCAGAAAAAGTTGGCAGAAAGGAGCAAAGTCAAGCCTTTTATCAAGGTCATTAACTACTCCCTCCTCTTTCCTACCAAGTACTCAAGGGTCTCAAAGGTGCTGTTGCAAATGACACTTTCAAGCAGCCTACCCAACACAAGGATGCTAAAAAGAACATTAAGAAGCAGCTGGAGGAGAGATACACTATGGGTAAGGACAAGTGGTTCTACCAACCTCTGAGGTTTTAAGTATCTGTCATTGTTTCCTTGCCCTATTATCCATATCATCACCCCCAAGTATCTCCCTATGCAAATGAAGAGTCATGGTTTTGCAGCCATATTTACAAACCCAAAAGTGCATTTTCTTTTCAAGGAATAATTAGCAAGCTCAAAACAAAGCATAAAATCAATGCAAAATCCTGCCAAGCAGTACTTGCAATGGACATAAAGTGTTTACAATGCATTAATGGAGCTGAAATTGCAAAGATGGACTCCTGATACCCTGTGACAGTGTGACAGATATGGCAGGTCCCTGGCAGACTCCCTTAGCAATTGGGAGTTCCCATTAGATGTGTAACAGCATCTCCCAGACAGCTACCAGCTTAATACCATGGAAGGCTGGATATAGGTAGTCTCCCAGGTATTTACCACCTCTTAGGTATAAAAGTTGCAGGTATTAAGGTAACCTAAGTAGGTCTGTCTAGGGGGTTACCTGAGTTGTAATAAAATGTATATTTATTATAAGTAACTGGAAGTGCAATATACAGTAAAAATGTGGTTTAACTTCATCTTATCCAAAAAATAAGACATCACTACAACCAGTGAGTTGTTGAACTCATAGGGACAAAAATACATATCTGACTGAATACAGTGCATTATTCATCACAAAAATGACACTATTATACATCATTTATGAAGCTTATAACTCATTGAAATGATTTTAGTTACCATTATACAGATATAATCTAAATGTAATTTGTTTATAATGATTGTATATACTCAAACAACTATTGCAAGGCTTGATAAATCTTGTGGCATATTGCTATCTACTTATAAGCTGGTTATAACTGCTTATAATGATTGCATAAATTATAAGGAGATTATAACCTATAGAGTTTTGCTGTCATTTACAAAAATAATATACTGGTAAGCAAAGAAAATGTCTTTAAACAATTACTTTTATCATGGAAGATAGCAAAACATAATTTACAAACAATACTTATTGCATGAGGTTACCCTACATATTGCATTAAGTGTCCAGTTGTATATACAGCCAGATGGCCCAGTGGGTTAATTGCCTCTCCTCTGCAGATCTGTAGAGCTTGGGTGTTCACTGTTGGCAAGTAGCAAATTTTAAAAACAACATTGTGCATTGATAGATTGAACTGTTTTGTTTCTTTGAAATTTTTAGTTTATTTCTGGTACCAGATTTGGGCATATAATAGCTGAGGTTCTTGGTAGATTATGACACTATTGACATAAGTGTGAGCTAGTAAAACCCTATTATAATCCAGTTATAATCTACTAGAATGATTTTGAGGCTTTTGGAGACCGTGAGGATTATAACTGGATTAAAACATCATTTTGTGTGAGGACTTATACAGGTTGAACTGTATCAGATATGGGAGCTGTATATAGTATAGTACTCGTATGTTGTTAATATACAGCTACAGTGCTGTATCCTAAAGACATCTTAGATGAGGAGGTTATAATAGATATTTACTATATAAATTGTAGCTTGTTTTAACTAATTACAAAAAAGACAGCTCTAATCATTGAACCCTCATGTCATTTAACTTAGCTCATGTCTCACTTTCCTGCTCTTCTTCATGATCCATACCTTTTCTCTTTATGCATGGTACTCCTTTTACCTTGCTTTTGGACCCATTTGCTGCTTTTTGAAGCCTAACTGCAAGTCAGACAATCAAGAAAATACAGAAGAATATACTTACCAAGACATGACTTTTGTCCATCCAAGTAACTATTATTGTGATTATAGACAATGCAATTATTTAATGAATACTACTAGAACTTTTATTAATGCACCCTATATATTGTGTTTTGTTCCTGGGTTTGAGATTAATTGCCAAGATAGGACATACTTGGACTTGGAAATTGCAATACCAGTTGGTGAAGCAAAACATCACTAATAGATTGGCATGTATTATTTATTATGGATCAGATCATTTTAATGCATGGGTCATTGATGATAGTTTTCAATGCCTGTTTTATGATGGGATGCTAAATGAGGAAAAGTACCAATGGAATGGTGACATTTCTACAAGCAACATTAATCTCAGTAGCTGCTGGGGAAAAATGTAATATGTGCTATTTATGTATTGTTCTAAGTGAAAACCAAGTGTAAATGCTGCTGGACTCAGGACTGTATTAGTATGTTCTATCCTAATGTACATTGGCCCGGGAAACACAACACAGTAATGACTGGTTGCTCCTGATTGTAGCAACAGCATGTCTACTATGATACATACATGGTTGCAAGAGGCTGAAGAGGCAAAAGGGATATAATTTGTCCATATTAAATTAGATGCTTCATGTCAAAGAATAGTGAATTCACGTATTCACAAAAATTAATCACTACTTCCCTATAGTAAATATGTTTTGAATTGTTATATACTGTCCAACTTGAACAGTTTGTTATTCACTTGTTGGTCCACCTTGGTTATCTAACATAAATAAAGGTAATTTAAGGTAATCCGCGCCATTTGAGGTAATGTTGTGGATTACCTGAAAACCGGAGTAATTTCCCTGAAATCGCAAATGGGGATTTTCCTGATGTAATAGCTCCACTGAAGTTATTTTCAGTAACGTAACTCGAAGTATGTACAACAGTACATCAGCAAATAGGGTGATTTGATGGCGGACTTTTCGGGCTTTTCCACGCTTTTCGGCTGGTTTGCGCAAAAATGTGCCTCTTTTCGGATGCCCACAGTGCTGATAACATAAAATTGACCCTCTCAACATGTCAGATACATGTTTTTGAAGTCCAAAGAAAAAGATGAACCCCATACCATCAGCTTGTTGCCAACCGATCACTTGTGAAATTTTGAACTTGTGGGAAATCGAGCCTGGCAGGTACCTGGTCGGCTGGTGCGCTTTTTCGCACTTGTTTTCGCTTGTACAAGCGAAAACAAGCGCGGCCAGCAAATAGCCAGAAACCTGATGTACTGACGCAAAATGCAAGGTAGGAAATGTTTGACCTTAGTAACAGCGCATTAAGATATAGGTAAAAGGTTCTATCTTACTTGAATATTATTGACCATTGATAAATTCAAGTAAGTTCCAGTAATTTTCCTGTTTTAAATTGAGGTGCTTGGTAATTTCCGCTAATCTTCTCTACCAGCCACTATCTTCCGAAAGACTAGTGATCTTATCGCTTATATTGCTAAATACCGCCAAGTTAACAATCATCCTCCTGTTTTCCCGTAAGTGCGTGTGGGGGAAACTTAATGTGGGTGAGTGAAAATCGAGCAATAATTTGCTACAAATTGAACATTTTTTATTGACTCCTGAAATTCACCGCACCACAGAAGCAACATTATACATGTTCTCAAAGGGTTGAACCTTGAGTGCTCTCCAGAGCCCTGAACTATGCAGTAAACAAACCGATATTACACCGTACCAAGCAAAGAGAGAAGTTGTCTGAGCAACTGCAAGCTTTGGTCATCAAATACTCATCCGAATCCTGAACCAAGCAGTCAGCTCGCTACACGGAGAAACAATTGCAGAATGAACAAACTTACTGTCGTTTCAATTATAATCTGTCTTCTGACCTCCTAGAAACTAAGTGGACTTCACCAGTCGAATAGTCCAGAAATCATAGCAATACTTTAATGCATAGTTAAATGGCATGGTGAAGTAACCTCCATCTTTACCCCAACCTTCTCCCCAGGAATTACGAACAATGAACAGCTGATTGTCAGGATTATAGCCGACAACCAAAACTGTATGTCTGTGTTCATCCCCTTTCGTATCCTTCACCTTTGGCATTTCCAAGACCTCAGATTTGAGCAGTCCGAATGTTTTCATCCCAATGACAAATGGAAATCCTTGGTCAAGGCAATTGATCAGATCATGAAGCAGCTCTTGGTTGTGGCGCGTGAAGGAGAAGTATTTGGGAGCTGTATGATGAATTGCATGGTTGTATGCAGCAGGCGGAGGCTTTTTTGCTGCTTTGGCTTCTTTATGGAAAAGATGAGTTTTTTTATCGGCGCTGCCGGGGTCGTAAGACCAGTCATCCTCAGAGCAAACACCGTAGCCGGCATGTTTCGGGTCTAAAGATTTGATAGCGTCTCGTATGTTAGTGCCACAATTTTTCTTGATTGCATCCTGGCCCAACTTTGCACGTGCGTGATACCAGATAAAAAGCCGAGACGGAGAGAAGTCGGGCAATTCCAGTCGTGTAGCTTCAAATGCAAATGCAGCAGCTACAGCATGCGCAGTGCAACTTAACATCGCTTGTTGGTCATAAACAGGTGGACACAGATAACGAAGATCGACTCCGTTTTGGGTATCAATGTCGACAGCCTCAAAATGAAGGTCTCGGGAGTCGGGGGGACATGGAATGTGGCCATATTTAGAGCTGCCACAATCACAGCACCCTCCAGATTCACTGTTCTAATCAGAAGAAGATCATAAGTATTGATGTAAGTAATAACTGTGTAAGGGTAACTTGCCATAAAGTCTGTTTGAGATTCATCAGAGGCATCTTCTGACCTGGAATATCCCATCAAATCAGAATCATCTATATTAGAGTTTGGACCCTAGTTTTTTTGTATAAAAACGTCAATCTGATATTCACTATCGAATCAGAGTAACTTGCCGTATATTCTGTTGGGAATCCCGAATCACTTTCAAACTGATCAAAATTGCCTTCTGACTGGGAGTTTTCTCTTAGACCTGAGCTAAATCCATCTTCAGAACCTTCAACCTGTGTGGTAAATAACTTAAATGTGAATGTGTCTGGTACAAGAGAGCAACTCACCATAGGATCTGCTGGGATCTCACTGCGACCATTTTCAGACTCTTCCGAGTCATCTGGGTAGTTCTGGTTCTCTGCCAAGGGTTCATCTGAGACATCGTTCAAGTCACTTTCTGACTGAGAGCCCCTCTGACCATGACCTGGACTGTCTGAGTAACTTGGATCCTGATTGAAAACTGCGGTCAGAGCCCAGGAAGCCATGCGGTTGAAATTTGACTCACTCCGCCATCATTAATGTCATCTTCAGCAACATCTGAATTGCCTTGAGAATAGGGCCGTGAATCATCATCAAAGTCATCTTGATACTGTTCAGGGAGCAAATTTCAGAACAATTATAAATCCTCTTGTGCGGGAGCTCCCTACCATGATGATAGAATTGGACAGATGCTACGTTGGGGTTCTGAGGTAGCTGCAGAGATGCAAGACCCTCTTAAACCAAAGAAAATTTCAGGGATCTCACAGCAATAATTACCTGCCATGTCAGCTTTGACATTCAACAGCTTGGATGTGTGCTATTCAGTTCCGAATGAAGGTCTACTCGTTGTAACATTGAGGTATTGCAGCTGACAATGCTACCTGTCATAATTCTATTGTATCGATGCACGCACATACCAGTTGCCAATCTCATGCAGTTACTACAACAATTTTTTTTTGCATCGATGTCACCGCATCACCTTCGTTGACTCTAAGAAATCAATTCATTATATCACACCGGGATAAAAGTTACCTGAGTATTGAAAAAAATTTTGAGGGATATGTACACTTAAACCGTCGTATGGTCATCAGCATACCAAAAGAAAATTAGAATAATAGCTAGTTAAAGTGCTAACATTTATTAGATGATGTAGATCTAAGATCGCAACACTGGATGAAGAGATAAGCGCTTGATATTACTAGATACTTAGAATGTCGGAAAAACCAAATGCCATTGCAATGAAAACACCGTTCTATCGCCTCATAAGTGCCTACATCAGGAAAAAATGATGGAGGTTACTACAATTGCTATGGGAGCTACATATCGCTATGAGCTGCTATGTAGATCTATATAGTATGAATTGGAACCTCTTGCTTAATGTGCAATTTTGGCTACCCAGCCTCTGTAGGCTCCGATATTCAAATAAATTTTTCTGATTGGTATAGTTTGGTAAAATACCCCTCCGGAGCTATTAAATTCTGTTATGATGAATTGAGTACTCTTTTAAGCGCTCATAGCAGTTTTTCAGTTTTCCTGACATTTAGATCAATCATTTTAAAACATACCTCGTTGATCAATCGATTTCACCGCATCTCCTTCTGTGATTCTTTAAGGGACCCCACGGCGGTTCAAAATACTACCTGCCATGTCAGCTTTGACATTCAACAGCTAGAATCTGTGCTATCAAGTTCCGAAATGAGGGTCTACTCCTTGTAACATTGAGGTATTGCGACTACCATGCTACCTGTCATGATTTGATTGCATCGATACACGCATACCAGTTGCCAATCTCATGCAGTTACTACAAATCTATCTATATTTTTTGTTGCACCGATGTCACCGCATCACCTTCTGTGACTCTAAGAAACCAATTCATTATATCACACCAGGATAAAGCTTACCTGAGTATTGAAAAAAATTTGAGGGATATGTACACCTAAACCGTTGTATGGTCATCAGCATACCAAAAAAAATTAGAAGAATAGCTGACATTTATTAGATGATGTAGATCTAAGATCTCAACACTTGATGAAGAGATAAGCACCTGGTATTACTAGATACTTAAAATGATACTAGTGTCGGAAAAACCAAATGCCATTACAATGAAAACACCGTTCTATCGCCTCATAAGCGCTTATAGTTTGGTAAAATACCCCTCCGAAGCTATGTTATGATGAATTGAGTACTTTTTTAAGCGCCCATAGCAGTTTTTCAGTTTTCCTAACACTTAGATCAATCATATCTTGTTGATTAATCGATTCACCATCAGATACTACTGTCCAGTAAGTTGGCTCGGAAGTTCATAATGGAACCGCCACTCTGATTCATCCCGTTAAAGTCAGCTCCATTAGGGTATTTCACAGTAGACGATTCAGCGTGAATCACGCTGAATCGCAAGGTGCTGATTCCAGGGGCAAAGTTGGGCAACCAGTGATTCACGCTGAATCAAGCAACTGCAGTCAGAGCTGAATCATCACTGGCAAACCCGGCACAATTTTATTTTGAGCTCCGATGTATAGTAGTAGACCAATCATAACTTATCACTTTACATTGATCTCAAGTATGCCTACGTGTACACCAAGGCAGGAGGCAGTGAACGCATTGTACCAAGCATTTCTTATTCAGTATATTGCACAATTGGAGGCTTGCTTTGGACTCTGAAGTGGATGACATCGACTCAGATATCCACTCGGACTCAGATTCAGATTCAGATTCCTCAGGTTCATGGGACAGCTCTTCAGACAGTTCCTCAGACATGTCTTATGAGGACCCAACACTGACAGAGCTTTATGTGGAACGGATGGCCCAGCTATACTCACAGCAGTACCTTTAAAAGCAAGGAGAAATACCTAAAGTCAGCACGTTCATGAACCTTCTCCTAAATGAATACAAGCAAATCATCCTGAAATCTTTCAAGCTTATCTCCATGTCACACCTGTGTTAAAGGAACCTTATGATTGGTAACCGAATCATTGTCGGACTCAGTGTCTGAGGACTTGGACTTCTATCAGTATATAACAATTCAGTTGGGACTTTTCTATGCAATTAGACAACTGATGTTACCTTGCGCTTTCCAGTAGACAAGACCGTTTTTTCATTCAATACCTTGGCAGTGGGAACAGGTTTGTGCTTATCATTTTTTGGCTGGAGCTTTGGGTTGGTAGGTGGCTCAGGTCGTGGAGGCATGTTATATGGAACAAAAAATTCGAGGTGTGGATGATTACGATTTTTGTGGACTCGGTACTCAGTACATATGGAGAAATACATACTATATATGGTGAAAGCCAACAGGCCTGACTCGCAGTTACAGGTAAAACTATACAGTTTTTGATGTTGGAACACTGCGGCATCTGATGTCAACCTAACCCATAAGGCGGGGCGGGAATCCCATGGTATGGGGACAGGGTTGGTCCAGGTTCTAAAATTCTCTCCTGTACCTGTTCCCACCTATCCTGTTCCTGTATTCCTGTGTACCCCACCAAACCTGTGCTATTCCTTATGCATTAGGAGGGTAAAGATCAAAATGGAATAGATCTACTGAAGAAGTGATCAGACAAAACATTCTAAGATCAGTACAATCACCAAGTACATGGTTGAAGTGGATAGACTACTAGCTAAATACCGAAGAAGTGATCAGACAAAACATTCTAAGATCAGTACAATCACCAAGTACATGGCTGAAGTGGATAGAATACTAACTAAAAGTATTGTTCGGTAGTACACCAAATACTACTAAAAGAGAGAAAGTATAATAAGAAGAAGAGTACTGAGGGTAAGACCTTGAACCAATACTAAAGTGAGAGCTCTACTGAGACCGGTAAGAATGACATTCAGTAGAACGGGATATACTTGACACAAAGGAGTGAAACCAGGGATCAATTGAAACCAATCCACAAGGAAAAGAGTGGGACCGATAGTACCTGATAGTAGAATGGGTATACTGATCTACTGAGTAGACCTTACTACCAAGAAAGAGTACTACTAAGGAATACTTTTATGGAAGACTTTCGGTAGCACCACAATACTAAGAGAAGTGAAAGTAATATGTATCCAGTAGTACTGAACCTGGTTGGATAGTAAATGCCTAACTAATTGTTCTACCAAGACTATTAGGAGTTACAACTGCAGTGTAGTGGAGCGTTATGATTGCCTGCTACTGAGGTAAAAAGATTGAAACAAGAGGAAGTAAAAAGCTGTAGGAACTGATATTTTCCTACACAATCTATAGGCACATTTTAGATACCATTTTTGAGTGGATAAAGCACATTATCTCGTGTAAAATGGGTAATAAAGGACTAGAGTGAGCCCAAACTGCTAATTAAAGTATTAAGTATTGCAGACCATTTGGTAGTAATAATGTCAAGTATGATGGATAGAGATCTAGCTTATCCTGAATACTATGACAGATGTATTACCAAACAGAATGGTTTATAGTAGCAGACCCACCCTAGCAAAGTTACTAAGATAGCTTCAAATTCCTACTTAAACTAGTTGTGTACTTGTCACAACTCAAGGGATTTACCAACTCAGTAATTGAAGACTAAAGACTGGTAGTAGAAGTCTTGTGATAAATGCATTAGGAGGGTAAAGATTGAAATGGAATAGATCTACTGAAGAAGTGATCAGACAAAACACTTGCTCTAGGATCAGTACGATTGCCAAGTACACTGTTAAAATGGATAGACCACTATCTAAAGTATTGTTCGTTAGTTCACTGAATACTACTGAGGATAGAAAGATATAAGAAAAAGTAGAGTACTGAGGGTAATACCTTGAACCAAGACTAAAGAGAGAGCTCTACCAAGACCGGTAAGAATGGCATTTGCTAGCACAGGATATGCCTGACACAAAGTGGTGAAACCAGGGATCGACTGTGACTGATCCATAAGGAAAAGAGTTTGACAGATGGTACCTGATAGTAGAATGGGTATACTAATCCACTGAGTAGATCTTACTACCAAAAGAGAATACTACTAAAGGATACCTTTATGATGGACTTTTGGTAGCACCACAATACTAAAGAGAGTGAAAGTAATATGTGTCTGGTAGTACCAAACCTGGCTGGATAGTAAATGTCTGACTAATTGCTCTACCAAGACCATCAGGAAAAAGCTTTTGAACCAATGGGCATCAATCCTATGAAAAAAATGGCTCAAATGTTAGTTGGTAGAATCAAAAAAATATTCATGGATTACATGGGTTCCACCAGCACCATGAATGTTTTTGACCTCCATAGCATAAGGTCAATCTTACATGTTTGTCAATGAAGGTCAGAGATGTCTTTAAGGCAAACTTACTAGCACTTAAAGATTTCCTTCAGACAATCCTCAGAGATATTTTTTACAGCTATGAATGTTTTAATGCATACTTTTGGTGGTCTTATAGATGTGCTTCAGTAGTTGTTGGCTGCCTTAAACATACTTTTAACACTTCTTGTTGATTTTTTTGACTGTCTTCTGGCATATTTTTGCCTCTCTTCAACTGGCAATTACAATACTTTTGACACTCTAAAGAGCTAAATGTGATATATATTGGACAATCTCTTGCGCTCTTTTTGACTGTCTATCAGTATACAATAGATACAAAATAGCCATCTTTCAATGCCCTATCAGCAGAGCTTTGGGCTCATTTCAACACTCTAAAGTTTTTCAACAAGATGATATTTCTCACTTTGTTGAATGTCCATGGGTATACAACAGATACACAATGATACATTTTTTGATGCACTATCTGCAGAACTTTGGGTTCATTTGGTCACTCTAAAGTTTATAAACAGGATGATATATAAACAGGACAACATATAAATGGGACAATATATAAACGGGACAATACATAAACAGGATGATATATATAAAAATGCTCATGCTCAATTCAACATACCCATCAGCCTAATCTCGCCCTTGGTGGAAACCCTAACCATGACAAAACCAAAGCAAGACAATTTATGCCAATGCTAGCAGAAACAGAATCAGTAATGACATCCAAAACAAAAAACAAAAGCAGATGCAACTCCCTTCCTCCTTACATGCCCCTTCTCTGTCAGGACCATGTGCCAAGCTTTCTTGATTGTCATCATTGTCTAGTCCAGGAAATAAGGATTTCGCTTTCTCCTCAAGGGCCTGGTAATCAAGATCCACTGGGTCTTCCTCTTGTCCAATTTCACTAGATAATGAACAAGAACATTAGTACAGATACGGTTCCATGAGATAGGGATTCACCCTATTTTCATGTACATGTATCGAAGAACATTCTTGTAGTATAGCGGAGATGATTGCTCCAGTCGTCTAAGGCTCTTGCAAATCAAACGGTACCTGTCAAAGCTCGTTTTTATCAAGAAAGAAGAAAAGCTCTTTTGACTCACTCAGGTCCAGCATTCTTTTCGGAAAAATAGCTGGTACTTTTAAAGCCTGAGCAATACTTGGTCAAAACATGAGTAATCTATATTGAAAAACATCAGCACGAAACAAAAGAATCAGAGAAACAGAATTGCTGTTGTATAAAGCAAGGCAACTAAAGGTGCCAGAATAGATTTTGCCTCCAACAAGTAAGTAAGCAAGGGCCTGTCTACTGAACCAGACAGATACATCTGCAAAATCTTCAGTAAAAGTTGGTTCATAAAAGGGGTCTCAGAATTCAGTAACAGGAGCTGGGAGAGATAGATCAGACACAATTCTACAACGAGTATAGAAGGTACCTCAGGGTCTATATCACTATGATGATATTTCTGATCTGCCACAAGCCAAGGTATGATGACCTCCTAAACAAATATTAAATGCATTAGTAACATTCTTTGCCAACAACTCACCACCGCGTTTTTGCCACGTTTACGTTGTAATTTCATAGCAGTGGCGTGTGGTTCAGAAAAATCATAGTGAGCTAGAATAATGGGAGCGGAGACCCTCTTGAACTTGTATCTTGCATCAACACTTCCATATGACATCTATAAAGTAGAATTAGCCCACGTCCACAGTAGCAGATATCTAGGTCACATATGGGAGAACAAGTTCTTGGTTGTTCTTTTCCACCTCTTCAATTGTTGCAAGGTACTCTTCATTGACACACTCTCTGGCTGCTTTGAGTAAAACTCTCCAACACACTGATGTGTCCTCAGGAAAAGCATTTGAGACCACAGTGGCAAGCCATACTGCTTTTTTCCCAAATTTGGCAAGGCGCCTCACCTGGGGAGACTGGAAACAAGCTCTCGTGATCTTCTGGGGAAGATGTATGGGTGCAGTGACATTTCCTGAGTTTCTATTCACTCGCTTTAATGGAATGTCAACCATTGTCATCTAGGGGATGGAGGAATTATCATCTTGCTACTGTAAAGACAAAATACATACCCTTTCTAAATCTTCATCGATCTCTTCCTCATTGGAGTCTTCTATGTACAAGTTATCATTGTCACCTTCAGACATCTGGGCTGGGTGTTCTGGTGAACAGTCAATAGCAACATATTGTATTCATAGGAAACTTGCCTTCTTCGGCCATCATCATTCTCCTCAAAATCAACATCACCACCAGCAGAACAGTCTTCTTTCATTGAATCAAAAAGAGCCCTTTCATTGGCATCAAGATTGTCTCTAGAATCTGAATACTTTATCAGAGCTGCCAATCGAAGCTGAAGAATTACTGGTTGAAGCTGAGGAAGGTCTGACCTTAGTCCTGGATGAGGGCTTTTCTATGTTCCCCTTTTGTAGGGATGCAGCCCAGTAACGTTCAAAGCCAAAGACTTGGAGGTCGAAGCTGAAGAAGGTTTGTTTTGCCTGTTCTGTAGGGATGCAGGCCTCGCAGTAGTCTTTGCAATGGCGGGTTTTGAAGTCACAGGCTTCCCTTTTAGGACAGTGTTTACCACAGCTCCTTTAATCTTGCTAGCTGTGTGAGTCATCACCCCAGCTGAATCAGCCTCGTGCCCAGAGTCCGATGCAGTGCTTCGAAGCTTCTTAGCTTTAGGAGGCATGGAAGATGGACTGAAAGTAGAAAGTAAGTAGGAGTTGCAACATGACAGCGAATTCAAACTTGAAATAGTGACAAACAAAAAACTAGTAAGCATCGTTAAACATGTTCAGATCCGCAAGGACTTCTTGAGCTATCAACAACCTTTTCTCTATCAAATCACCACATAACTGATAGTGCACAAGAGTAGTTTTTACTGGTACTGCTCCTAAATCGATTTCAACATTTAAGATGCCATAACATGTGTATACCGCAATCATGGGCATTGATCTGAGTTGGAGTCTATTTCAGTAAGTCAGTGAGCTGCGTAAAATAGTGAGAAGCCCAGTATCAGTGCATATATGTCATGAGTCCAATTTGACTCAAGGTCTGAGAGGTCAATGGTTTGTCCATGGTATTCTCCCAACTGTTCTGTCAGCCACATAAGTGCCTATTTTAGACTTAGCAACCTGATGCAGCAAATGAGAGGCTGGAGCTTCTACTTACTATCATAAGTGAAGTGCGGCTTGATTCAAGAGGGTTATTCACTTTACTTTCAATGCTGTCATGAATTGCAATTTTTTTCCCGTTGAAATCAATGACAGCAGAGTACCAGTGTACATTTGACTTGTTTATCGGAATATGGACATAGCTCCAGTCCTGTATATTGAGCTTTATCTAATAATGAGAGTCAGTAATACACATTTTGTGGGCTCAACAATCACTGACAATTCTCTTCTTTATCCACTTCTGTAGCTGTCCCAAACGCTGAGGATCTTCAAATTCGCTATCTCCAATTGCTTGTGAACACGTTCTTGAAAGGAACAGAAATTTTGGTGCAAAGAAAGTGGTCATGCCTGGTGCCAAGAGTTTCTGGGCTGTTGCTGCACCATTTTTCAATGAAATAGTTCACAACCTCGTCGTTAAGTCACAATCCTGGCCTCAGACACTTGAAGTGCGAAAGATGCAAGTCAAGTGAGTGCAGTTTGCAAACTCGGTCAAATTCTGGTTCCAAGATCTGATAATCAGCCAATATGGTAGTGCTTTTTAAAAGTTAGCTGACAACTATCATCCAGACTATTTGAAAAGTAGCAGTGAATGGGGAAGGGGCCATTTTGAGCCACAAGTCCTTCTAAATAGGGTAATAGGACTCTAGACCCCAACTAAACCCCAACTTAGCTGTATTATAGCCTACAGTAAATAAATATCTATGAATCAAAAGGACTCGTTCCTGCCAGCAGACCTCTGCTGGCCCACATACCCAAGTTTTGATTACACTAACAATCTTATTTCTACATACTTATACATCCATATGAGTTCGTCCCAGTCGTCTTGTAGGTGATTGACCCATTGGCGTAAATACCCTTCTAGTTCTTGGTTGACACATTCTGTTTGGCCGTCTGTCTGGGGATGGTAGGCTGTTGAGAGTTCTTGTCTGACACCTGCTAATCTACAGAGTTCCTGCATGAAGTCGGCTACAAATTGTGGACCTCAGTCTGAACCTGCTGTCCTGGGCATTCCATGGTGTTTCCAAACCTCGCGGAAGTAAATCCATGCTGTTCCTTCGGCTGTCACCGTTGTATGAGTTGGGAGGAAGTGAGCATGTTTTCCTAGCATGTCGATGACTACCATAATAGCATTGTATCCATGCACTTCTGGTAGCTCGACAATGAAGTCTAGGGAGATTGACTGCCAGGGTTCAGTTGGGGTATCTGAAGGTACCAACTGCCCAATTGGAAGACAGTGTTGTGTCTTTGTACGCATACAAACATCGCAGGTCTTAGTGTACTGACCAATGTAACGGGACATCTGGGGCCACCAGTAGTTGCGTGTAACGAGTTCTAGAGTCTTGAAACGACCTGGGTGGCCTGCAACTCTGGTGTCATGATGTTGTGACATGATATGACGATGAAGGTCATGAGAAGGGGGATCATAGATCTTGCCTCGGAAGTACAGCAGGCCTTCACATTCATCCCATTCTGCACTTCGGATCGAGCGAGTATGGGGACTTCCGTAGTTCTTGGACTGCGTGCATGATAGGTTCTTCGAGCTCCTGCTGACGAATAGCAAAACAGACATCTTTCAAGATTTCCACTTCTTCGCCGACTAGATCTAGGGCTGAGGTGATAGCTGCAATTGAGAAGACTTCAGGTTTGAGGAGGACAATGTCCAGGTTGTCATCTCCACCAGTGCCATGGTCTGCCCTACGGGATAGGGCATCTGGTTTCCCCATTGTGCGGCCTGGGTGGTGGTGTAGAGTGAAATCGAACCTAGACAGGAATAATGACCAATGTGCTTGCCTTTGATTTAGTTTCTTGGCAGTCCTAAAGTACTCCAAATTCTTGTGGTCGGTCCAGATCTCAACTGGGAACTTTCCTCCTTCCAGGAAGTGTCTCCATTCCTCTAGTGCACAGATAATTGCCAGCATTTCCTTGTCATGAATCTCATAGTTTCGTTCTACTGCATTGAGGCTTTTAGAGTAGAATGCTACTGGGTGCCATCTGTCATCTTCTAGGGATTGTTGTGACAAGACAGCTCCTGTAGCATAGTTGGAACTATCTGATTCTAAACAGTAAGGGCAAGAGTCATCAGGCATGATTAGGACAGGGGAAGAGGTTATGAGAGACTTCATGGTGTCAAAGGCAGCTTGGGCGTCTTCTGACCAATTGAACTTTTCATCCTTTCGAGTGAGATCAAAGAGTGGTCTAGCATGATGTGAAAAGCCTTGGATGAAGCGGCGGTAGAAGTTGGTGAAGCCTAGGAAGGAAGAGATGTCCTTTTTGTTCTCTGGAATTGGCCACTCTGAAACACTGGACACCTTGACTGGGTCCATCTCGACACGATTATGAGAGATGATCACACCAAGGTATTCGATCCTAGTCTTCTCAAACTCACATTTATCAGCCCTGAGGTAGAGCTTGTGCTGTCTCAACTGGTCCAATACTAGGCAGGTGATGCGACGATGCTCTTCGATATCCTTAGTGTAGATCAGGATATCGTCGAGGTAGACTGACACAACACCTTCCATGATCAGGTCATGTAAGATGTCATTCATCATTGTTTGGAAGGTTGCAAGGCTGTTAGTGAGTCCGAAGAACATGACCAAGGGTTTGAAGAGACCTCAATTGGTGCGGAAGGCTGCCTTTCATTCGTCTCCTTCATGAATACAAATATTGTTGAAGCCCCAACGTACATCCAATTTAGTAAAGTACCGAGCACCTTTGAGATTGTTAATGAGTTCATTGATCAAGGGTAGTGGGTAGTGGTTCTTGATCGTCATCTCATTTAGCACTTGGTAGTCTTGGACAAGTCAGAGGGTTCCATCTTTCTTTTTCACGAAAAAGACTGGAGAAGCCATAGGGGACTTGGAAGGATGGATGTGGCCTGTGGATAAGTTTTCGGTAAGGAACTCATCAAGTGCCTTCTGCTCATTGGGGGCTAATGGGTAGACCTTACAATTGGCCGGTTTAGAGTCGGGTATCAACTCTATGGCATGGTCCCAAGGTTTACAATTAGGGAGCACATCGAAGGATTCCTTAGAGAAAACATCCAGGCAGTCATAGAAGTGTTCAGGGAGGCCATCATGAGGGTCTTTGGAGATCTTGGCATGGGCTTCTGCTAGTCGCTGCGATGTGGTGCTTGTGGCATTAATGAACTCGGCTTCTGGGGGAATGGTGGTTGCAAAGATTCTGTCGCCTTCTTCAATAACAGCCTCGTCTGGAAATTCATCACAGCCTAGAGGGCCAAGGTCATCTAGTTTGTCTTTGTCGTCATCTAACTCTATGACCCGTGGAGCTGGCCCAGCACAACAGTGTTCAAGAGCATGACATTGCTGATGGATTGTGGAAATGGACAGTTTACGTTCTTTCTGCACTTCCTCATGACATGTGGAGCAATGTCTTGGGCAATGATTTAGCTTGATGCTTCCATCATTCCAGTCCACTTCAGGATTATGGGCCTTCAGCCATCCATAACCAAGGATAATGTCCTGACTGCCAAGTTGGGTAACTGCCAGTTGAATGCGTTCTGAATGGTCTCTGAAGCGTAAGATTGTGTCCAGGATCTCTGTTATAGCTCCAGCTTCATTAGGAGAACCATCAACGTTAAACACTGGGATTGGCCTTTGAAGCTTTCGGGTTGGCAGGGAGTTCTTGTTTACAAACTCGGCATTGGCATACCCCATGCTTGTTGCACCACTGTCAACTAGTGCCTTTCCAGAAACTAAGGAGGCATTAATGGTCGACTCTAGTTCCACAGGGATGGTCAAGCAACGGCTGCTGTCAGAAGAGATTACAAGCTTGCGGGGTAGACAACGTTCCCAGTGTTTTAGGCGTCGCCAAGGAGTTGAAGGAGGTTTAGGAGAGGGTTGAGGGGGTTTTGGGGTTACGACTGCAGCAATCATCTCATACACTGACTCTGTGACAGAAACAGAATCATCATCATCATTGTCATCGAGTAAATACGTGTATAGTGGTGCGAAGTGATTACTATATGACCAGGAGGGTGTATCCCTCACTCCTGGTTTTCCTGAAAACCCTCCATAGACCTTTCAACTTCCTTGGGTTCGACTTGGTTGGCCTCCATCTCCTGAGAGTCCTGAAGCAGGGAGTACACTTGTGCAATCTCTGCCCAATCTTCCGTTGTCATGTCTGTGACATGCAGGTGTTCCCGTTGACGATTGGGGCAGGTGATGGCTAAATGGCCTGGCTGTCCACAGGTGTAGCAACGTTGTTGTGCAAGGAATCTTTGCCTAGTGGCATCGACTTCCATGTGGATGCCAGGGTGAAGGGGAGCAGAAGTAGGGGCAGGAACGACAGGAACAGGGGGGGGAGCAGCAGCAGCAGCGGGTCAAGGTGTGAAAGGGGCAGTATGGGGAAAGGAGGCAGATGTAGGAGCCTGGGTAGGGAAAAGAGTATGTTGTGGGGCAGGGACCTGAGCTGGGAAGGCTGGTCTCACTGCCCCTGGGCCTTTATTTCTCACACAAAATAGTTAAAGATAAATTGAAACTTTTCAGTTTGTGATATAATACAAAATGGTGACTCAATTTAATACATTTGCCACTCAAAAACAATATCATTTGCCACTCAGAAAGAGATACCAATTGAAGATCAAGTTTCATTTGTTTTGCCACTCCGAAATTTTTTCTTTCTCATCCTGGAAATAAAATGCCCGCTTGTACATAGTAAAAAAGCAGGCGACTATCGGGCATTTTATCTCCAGGACAAAAGAGAAAAACTTTCAGAGTGGCAAAACAAATAATATTTGATATTCATATGGTATTGTTTTTTGAGTGGCAAACTTATTAAATCAAGTGGCAACTATATATTAAATCACAAATCGAAAAGTTTTAATTTATTTTTGACTATTTTGCGTGAGAAATAAAGCCCCAGGGGTAGTGTCTGGTCTGGGGAGCTGAAGATGTTGCCCTCTGGGTTCCTCTAAAGGCAGCGTCTTCTCGCTCGTGCCTCTCAAACCTCTTAGCTAGCTCATACCAGCCTTTTATGTCCCAATCTTCCGGGTGTGCTTCTGCTTCGGCAACCTTCCTCTCTACTGCTGGGCAAAGACCTCAACGGAACTTGAGGACTACTGTCTGACCTACATGTTTGGTATCCACCATTTGAGCTTGGATGGTGGGGTCAGTTGGATTAATGGAGTATAGAACCGGTTCCACATTGAGTCCCGAAAGAGTGGTCAGGTTACAGAAGTTGTCAACATACTCATCCACAGTGGTGGAGCCTTGGAAGTAGGAGTTGCCTTCAAGCACCAAGCTAGCTTGGTTCCTCTCGTCTTCAGGGACGAATTCTCTGAAGAATTCTTTTTGAAAGTCATCCCATGATTGCAGACAAGCAGTACCGTAAAGGTGCTCATAGTCGATGAGTCCCTGACGGTAGACAGCTGCACAGCCTGTTTGGAAATAGGATAGCACCCACATGATCTTCTCCGCATCATTTCCAAAGGATACTGTAGAAGCATAAATAACAGCAGAGACCCACCAGTTCCTACCAGAGGAACAGAGTCCATCGAAAATGCCTGGGGGACTAGCCTTGGCATGGGGGTGTCTAGAGGAATGAGATCATTCTGAAGTAGAAACAGATCTGGAGACAGATCTGGTGTGGTCACAGGATGGGTCACGAGTGGGGTTATGGGTGGTATGGTGTGAAGGTCCAGGTGGTGGCGAACCTGGAGGGGGGGGAGGTGGTGCTGTAGGTGCTGCAGGTGCAGGAGGAGGTCTGGAGGTTTGATTCCTCAGGAATTCGAGAGCAGCAAGGATGTCATCGAGGGTTCCCTGTTGCCTTGTAGAAGCTGCTTCCAGCTGAGTCAGATGATCTGCTGTTGATGACATGTCTGTGGGCTCAGGTGAAGGAGGCTGGTTCTCTTAGGTTTCAGAGGGAAGAGTGGGGGAGTGCCTTGAAGGAACCGGAGTTGGTGAGGGTGGGGCAGTATGAGCGCTTTCGGAGTCGCTCTCACCACTGGGAGCTCGAAACAAAATGGTTGCTAAGGAGTAGTCTCCCCTAGGCAGACTACGATATATACTTGACACTCATCGTGTGTATATATGTAGTCTGCTAGAAGCCGCGTCGGTTTTAGAGGCTAGGGACTTATTATATAATATGTCAAACCCTAACCTAAATTTTACCCGCGTCAGTCAATGCCTAAGACGCGTCCTGACCGTGAACTACCACTTTGTATGGCCTCTCCCATCGCATTTTCCTCAAACGAAGGCCGAAACTCCCTCAATACAATTGTCACAAAGCTTATTCCTCAATGGTCAACAGGTCTACGTGAATTTCAGGCCGAATCTATTCCTCTCATCCTTGATAATCACGATGTCTTTGCAATTACGGCGACTGGTGATGGGAAATCAGCGCTTTTCTCAGTTCCTATACTTGTCCATCAAGAAATATCCAAGAATCCGGGTCTGTATCCCAAGTTTCAGGTACCTATTCGGCAAGAACCAGTCGGAATTGTTGTCACTCCTACAAAAGGACTTGCGAACAACATTGTAAGCATACCCTTATTGCAAGTAACATAAGGTAACCCCTTCGATACAGGTCAAAGAACTCGAGGGTCAATTCAATATAGCGGCATTTGCATATACACGCGAGAATGTTGCCCAGAAGGTCCGGGAAGGAGAAGATATTGACAAGGATATAGCAGACTGTCGCTATAGGATCATTTGTGTTGATCCTGAGCATCTTCGTGAGCCTTCGTGGATCAAGATATCAGACTCCCCGAAATTTCGCGCCAATGTCATTTTTGGCTGCGCCGAAGAAGCTCATGTCATTGATGAATGGGGATTGGACTTTAGACCACTGTTTCGGCACATTGGTGCTTTTTTTCGCAGTCGACTTCCCTCTACGAAATCTGTCTTCGCTATTACTGCTACTATGGCTCCAGGTACATCACAGGAGTCTGTCTGCTCATCCCTTGGCTTTTCTGGATCCAAATTCCACTTCCTTCGCCGCTCAAATGAATGCCCGAATGTCGAGATATCAGTGAGAACTCTCACCTCAGCTCTTAGCAGCAGACAATTTCCCGAGCTTCTCCCTTTCCTCAATCAAGGCCGACAAACCATCATTCATGTTCGTACCATTGAATTAGGCTACCGTGTGTTCCTCTATCTCTTTCGAAATGCTCCACAAACATATAATCGCCATCACCGGATACGGATGTACAGCGCTTTGGCCCCCGATTCTTATAATCAACGGACTATCGAGCTCTTGCAGACAGACGTGCGGTGTCAGATTGTTATTGCTACAAAAGCATTCTCACTCGGGATTCACGCAAATACGCTTCAAGATAGCATCTGCATAGGAACTCCGGATACTCAATGTGAATTGGATCAGTGTGGGGGAAGGGTTGGTCGCAAGAGGGAAATGAATGCACGTCGGATTATTTTTGTAACGCCAAAGGAGATGTCAAATGCACAGAAACGAATCGAAGGTACCTTTCTTGAATTTCATCTGCTTGTCCCTATGAAATTAACAATTTTGGTCAGCGACAGTGCCCGAGGGTGGAAAAGGCAAGTTGATGGACTTGGCCAAGGCAAAATTCATTACGGAAAAGACCTGCCGTGTCAGCTGCATCAACAAAATTTACAACAATCCACCTGCAGAAACCTCGTATCTCGACTGTATCCAAGCAAAACGACGGCTTCCGTGTGACCTTTGCCACGCTCGTTATGATCTGCTTGATGTCAGCGTACTCACCTTTCCTTCGTCTGTTGGTGCGAACGTTCTTGCTCCGTTCAACATACCTACCGTGTCTACTGTGAAGAGAAAGGGGAGGAAACGACTGGATGAACTTAAGAAAAAAGAAGTGGAGAAGGTTAGAGGGGCTTTTGATAGGTACGAAAAGCAGGTTTGGCTAGAAGAAAGAACTCGTTTACCTCACCGGAATATTCCTCGATGCTTCTACCTTCCGTCTGAGGTCGTGGACTTGGTAGCCTCAGATCTCTTGAAGATTGGCTCGCTCGATATCCTCACGGACAAGCTCAAACCGATAGACTGGATATTCAAGGATTCCCAGATGGCAAAACTATTCATCTTTATCTTGACTTTAGGTTCAGACATTCGGAGTTCTCGTGAATTGACTTCTAATGCAAAAGCAAAAGCAAGATCTAGAAAGGCGCAACAGTCTTCGGATGTCGAATCTGAGCCCGAGATGGAAGCAGCTTCGCCAAAACCAAAACCAAAGCCCAAGCCAAAATCAAAACCAGACCGTGACCTGAATTGTGTTAAAGACCAACCACTACCTGGATCTCGGAAGCGTCCTGCGTTAGATGAGATACCTACCGAAACCAGACTTACCAAACGGAATGCTACTATGACTGCTGCTGAGGCGAAAGAGTTCTATGCTCGACCTACTTATAACATTCCCAAGCAATCTGAACCAGAGAATTCTAATCTTCGCCGTTCATCTCGACGGAAAGCATAGGTAAATACACAGTTAAATTCTTTGATCAAGTTTTACATCACTTATCGGCGCCGTCAAAGTCCTCTCCATCATCAGATTCCCAGGCCTGATTCTCTCGCCATTTTCCTGAGTCACCCCAATTTTCCTCATCATCACTCTTGCCATCAAATTTGTCCTCATCCTCGTCATTCTCGTCAGCCTCTTCATCATCCAGAATCTCGTGTAGCTCCTCTTCAGACATCCAATCACTAACCAGCCAGCCTGTAGCTTGATCAATCCTTGGCATTGTTTCGAGTCCTGGCCGCAATCGACTGGAGGAAAGTTTGAATGCTAAAAGGTCCGCTTCCTCTCCTTCAATGTATTCTGAGCTGTTCCCATCATTAAGATCAGTGCCCTCATTCGATCTGCCATCAAGTGATCCATTATTGGAGGTATTGTCGGATTGGGATGAACGGGAGCTGGAAGTAGGTTCAGGTGTCGATCTTGGAGAGGATGAGACTGGGGAAGCTGGCAATGGCGAAGATGGTGGAGGAGTGGGCAGTGGTGATGACTTGTTTTTCCGCAATTTGTCCATATCACGTAGTGTTTCGATATGATCATTCTGTTTCTCGAGGAATGTTTTGAGTGCTCCACCCTTCAATTGCATGAAACCTTTATTGAAGAAATCTGTAGCTGCATGACCCATCGAACGACCTTTTCTGAATGTGTGAAGCTGTTCTTCGCGGTACATGGTAAGCAATTGTTGGTATTCAGCACGCAGGTGGGGAGATGTATGAGACTTTGAACGATGGTGAAGGCCAAGTGCACCCTCAAACTCTTCCTTGAGTCGAAGGAAAAACTCGACGTTCGGTGAGAGAACACTCCGTAGAAAAGTGTCATCAAAATTACCATTACTCTTTTGTAGGAGATCTTCGAGCCAACGATTGTAATGTTCCTGGAGAAGGTCATCTGCAATCCATTTGCCCAATTCACCAGTTACATTTACAAGCCAATTATTCCAGATAGCATCCTTGAGATTTGTGCTACTCTTATAATGAAAGAGGCAGTACATCTCTAGGAGCAGATCACGATAGTTGGAGTTTCCGCTACCAGCAAAGATGAATGTCCACACCTATATAATTTAAGTCATACTTTCATAACAATAAAGAGTGCAGGTACCTTCATAATCTCCCATACCCGCCCAATATCACCTTCAGGTACCGCATATGCCAATTCAAGCCAGAGAGAATACTCCCACTTGAACAAAATAGAATTAGCAAGTACACGATCACCCTCAAAATCTTCCTTCTCCTTAAATGATTCAAGTTTCCCATTTTGCTGTTCCCCATCAACATTCATAGCATGACCACCAGATTCGTATGGGTCACCCATTGGAAATTTCAGATCGTCGGAAAGAGAGGACATATCAGATGAAAGTGCTTGGGAAACTGACTCGAGGGATACCCAACGCGATGTGATGCAAATGGCTTTGGCAAGAAGATTGTCGAATTTCGGGGGGTTGTTACTTTTGGCCTGCTGTTCGAAATGCCCAAGCATTTCTTCATGAGTTCTAAAGCCAAGTTCGTGCCTAGTAATTGATCAGTATAAGATACAATGGAGTAATCAAATATTCTTACTGCCAGCAATCTAATACTTGAGCATTCCAGCACGTAGACATACACCGATGAAGTGGATAGTAATTACTACAATCTTTAAAGTTTGTAGGGCGCTTGAAGTTAGCACAAGAAGCGCTTCGAGAAAGTGCTGAAGGGTCGTTTGTAACTGCAGGTCCGAAATGATTCTCTGCTATTACGTTCTGGTTTGTGGCCTGAGTATGCCAAATGCCGATGGTAGGTAGGAGGTTGTGAAGAATTTTATAATCAGACTCGGGATCATCAGGGTCGTAGTGCTGTGCCAGATAACGTTTGGCTCGGTCCATTGCCAACACAGAGCCACCATCACCCCCGACCCATGCAATCAGGTGCGAGGCGCACTCTGGTTGCAGCCCAGACTGTTGAAAAAAATCATGTAATGCTCGTTTCATTCCTTCAGTCTCGATCTCCCGCTCCGAGTTTGTTCCAAGTGGTACCAGTGTGGTTTTACGGCCCTCTCGCATCCGATGAATCGCATATTTCCCTCGAAACAATTCGTTCACTTGATTCTCCATCGAGTTCAGTGAAGGAACATAAACAAGTAATGCAAGAAGTACGTGCAGAGACTGAACACCACTGATATGATCCCAGTCAATACTGGCCCATAGCTTTTGCACCGTAAGTTCAGCACTATCATTTCTCAATACCCGCTCTATATGGTCATCAAGATCGAAGGCTCCAGGGGCAACATCGTCCATAAGGATGGCAGTCCCAGCGCAACCAGAAATTAGAAGGTTATCACGCCCGATACCCCCTTCCCATACCTTGATGAATTGTTGGACATTATCCACCACCCAACGATAAAGCATTTTCCAATGGTCCGTACCCTCCTTCATATCCGTTCGAAGTTTTCCAAGGGAACCTTCTGCAATTGTAGCAAGAGCAGCACGTGCAGTCGTATCATGAACACTTGCACCCTTATGACAATCGATACGCTTCACATCAACATGGGATTGACACGCAATATGCCAAATACCATTCTGCATAGCCCAATAGCCATTAGAATACTGATTTCGAGCCATGCAAAAAGATGAAAGTGCGGCAACTTGAACCTGAATTTAAGATTAAAAGTTAGAAACAAATATTTTAAGTAATTGAAGTACTTACAATTGCAGGAGGACGACGCTTACGTTCGACAATCTCATTATCCTTTCGAGGAGCAGCCATACACTCCGTTAAATACCAGACAAGTGGTGCATGTTGCTTGAAGAATTCGGCACGATCGGAAATCTTGAATGAAAGCAAATCTTCTTTCGCAACCAGCTTGACTCCCTTCTTTGCACGGGTGCGTGCATTCGCTGAAGCTAAAAGACGAGCAGATATCTGAGGACTACCATCTTCGGGGTCAAGCTCCGGGTGTGTTAGTTTCCGCATATCCCGATATACACGGTTACCAACAACTTGAGTCGCCCAGGAAGACAGTGAACATCGAGCATAGGAGATATCTAGAGGATTGATGGTGGGGGAATAAGCCCGACTGCGTTCCTCTTCTTTATTCTCGCAGCCATACGAGGGAAAACTATAGCGATGGTCAAACATACGCTGAACGATTTCAACAGGTTTGACTTTAGTACGTCCTTGTAAAAAGGATAGTACACTGGTGCGATGGGACGTGTCAAAAACATTAGATGACCCACGAGGGATTTGCTCAAGATAGGAATTGAAAAAGTCAGGTATCGAGTCATAGTTCAGTTCTTTTATGATATATTCCATCGCAAGGGCAAGCTTCTGACGTGAATCTCGCTTCGGTTTGCGTTGGCGCTCGTTGGATAGAGTGGTATATGAACGGGTATTAGTGGGAGGTGTATACGAAGATGCGACATTAGCGGGTATATTCAATGGATCTGGATCTGGGTCTTGGAGCAGAGTATCTTGATTCGAAGGGGTTATGGGAGTCGGTAGTTGAATGATAGGATTCGCAGACTGCATAGGGGTGGGTAATATATGAGGCGGAGGACGGAAATGGGAAAGTAATGTATAGTCTGAAGCAGCGGCTGAGGTTGGTATCTGCGAGATAATAGGATTGGGATCGAGTCCGGTATTCTTTGTGATTTTTCGACCGGTCTTTTTCTTTGGGGGAGGCATAAATGGTCTGAGAAGTCCCATACCCATACCCTGAAGTGAGAGGATCGAGGACGGTGTAGATGTCGAAGCGGGAGGGACATTGATAGTAGCACTGCGCTGATGAGTGCTCGGCAGGTGCAAAGGACCTGGAGTAAGGCGGATTTCATCGTCGTCGATTGGTTCCATATTTGTTTAGAGTCGATTGGTTTGGAATTGTTAGAAAAAACGCGTAGGTACCGGGCTTAAAAACGGTCAACGCGGTAGGAAGTGTAAAAGTACTTTTTTTTTCAGCGCCGCGTGCGCATCAAAATGGGGTTAGGGTCCGACTTCTTACATAATAGGCCGCTGGCCTCTAAAACCGACGCGGCTACTACAGGACTAGCTAAGGAGGCACTCGGCCACTAAGGGAGGAGTTTTTCTGCTGTAAGGGCAACACCCGAAGAAAAACTCAAAGGACAACCACTGCAGGTGATGGGTATATATACTATCTATGACAGCATGAGAGAAAGAAGCAGTAAGGTACAATGGAAAGAAGAACAAGGGAGAACAAGGGAAGAAAACAATGGAAGAAGACAATAGGAACCAAAACAATGGGAAATGATGGGGGATGAGTACAAGGTAACGATGTGATCATGGGGCAGTATGTAGGTATGGAAGCGTGATGATGGCGTGAGATGAAGGAAAAAGGTGTCGTACTGGAAGTCCCCTGACAATGAGTGCAATTTCCAACATCTCGAAAAAGTGTATATTTACAAATATAGTCACAGTAGGTCGAAAAAATATAGTCTTAGCTAACATATAAATCAAGTGAATGGTGCAATAGCTATACATATTATAGAGAAGAATGTCTAATGCATTAACTAAGGCTTTGAAGACAGATTTAAACCAAGGAATCATACCTCGACGCACCTGAAAGAATCAGCTAACAATCATGTGAACATGGCTTGACCGGCTGGCAGGTAACACCCGTGGGAACCCACCTGATCGGTTCATAAACCCATGGATGACTGAGTAGTCACGAAAGAGCAGCAAAAGACACCACATATTACAAATCTTCCATTATCTACTATCTTATCTATATGGAGGCCTACCCTAAAGTACATGAGTAGTACACACTGTAGACACAAGGCAGACACTATAAGTACTTGTTCCTTTAGAGTAGCTACCTCAGCTTTGCAATATTGAATCTTTCCTTCTGTCTACGTTGCCTTAGTGCTTCATCCCTAGGTTTTCCAACAAATTGCAAAGCTCTTGTGCACTAACTTGACAACAACTCTTGCTACCCTCTACAACATCTTTTTCTTTTATACACCTTCCAACAACAACTGACTCTCTTTTGATTATAGGCCTATAGTCCTGGACCCCGGACCCTGGATTTTCCTTTTTCCTTTACCATTCCTCATGGGCCCACAAGCCCTTCGACTCTAGCCTGCAGTAGGAGACTTGCAGGTGGGCAGGCGTGAACAGTTCAAGGAGCTGTTACACGAGGTCATCCCCCATCAACATGAGCTTTGAGATGTAAATTCCAGACTTGCTATAAACAAGTAGGGTGGTCAACTGACCTTGTGATTGAAACCCCAACAATCACCCGATCCCCTTTCTTTTCATCATTTTTAGGTTTTTGATTGTGCTCTTCCTTGGGTGCTTACATGAGTACCTGAAGAACTTTATCATTGGTGTCCTCTTTGATCTCGAGTGTTTACAAGTCGCCGAACACTTTGGAGATCCAACACCTGTCTTGTGTCTGCCATTAATCTTCGATACAAACTTTATATACTTCTTTTCTCTTCTCATTTCACTTTTTCTTTCTACTATCATTGTTTACTGTTCTCGTAAATAAAATAAATACAAAAAATAATAACAATTCTCCTATGCTCTCGTCAACTACAATACCATATTTAGTCTTCAAAACCCTTAGACCTGGCAACATTGTCAGGTACACTCTGATCAACATGGACCCGCTTTTCATTTGTTTCTTGGTTTTGAATCTTTGATTTTTCTGGTACTGGTACAACTTGTAGGAGTAGTCTACTACTTTGGCAGAGTAACAACAATGGTACTTGTTGATACCCTTTTGGTCTTTGGCATGAGTGTCATAGTATTCTGGAAAGGAGGACGACACTTTGGAACCCCTGTTGGCACAACTCAAGCAATAGAACCCCTGGCCCCTGTTATAGAAAGGGAGCGGGAGACTATCGAAGAAAGGGTTGAAGCCTATATTTGATCGCGACAAAGGCGAAACTGGCGAGATCAACCTGTGATTCCAGAAACATCTAGTGAGGAAAGGAGCCAAGAGGAGTCTACTGGAATGATAACCCCTCTCATGCCACAACAACCAGGACCACTAGACCTTGACAATCTTTTTGATGACCTCCACATTCGAGGAGACGACACAGGGGGCACTGGAAAGGGAAAAAAAGGTGGTAGTGGAAAAGGAGGAGGCAGAGGAGGGGGTGACAGAGATCCACCAGGCAGAAAAGGCTCAGGAAGTGGCAGTGGTAGTGGCGGTGGTGGAGGAGGATATGATCCAAATAACGGAGGCAGAGGTGGTGGAGGCAGACCACCTAGCGGTGGCGGAGGCGGTGGAGGAGATGAGTCTGATGAGGATACCCCACAATGAAACCATCCCTGAGCCAGAGGAAAGGTCACTTATGCCAGAAACCCACCAGACTTTGATGGTGACAAAACCAAGTACAAATATTTTAAGAGGCTAGCCATGAACTATGGAAAAGCCTACATGGCTAGTTTCAACACCAAAGAAGAGTATAACTGATGGCTCCTCTCATACTTCGTCTCAGGGGCAGCAGTGAAATTTGCAGCTGCTGTGGAAAAACACAACTGGGTTGAAGATTTCACAACCAACCAAATGTGGGAGAAACTGGACAAACATTTCACTGATGGAAAACTCCCAAAGAAAGCAGCCAAACTCCTGGAAGTCACAAGACAAGGAAAGAAGGGTGTACAGGAATTCCTAGCATGGTTCAAAGCGAAGTGTGGAGAGGCAGGCTATTATTGGCATGAACCAGATGGAGAAGGAAATTACTTGGGAGAGGATCCCACCCACATCCAACTCCTCAATAAATCACTTTGAACCAAAATTGTCAATGCTATACACACAGCAGAGATTGTTCCAACCAATTATATCCCTTATCAAAACAAAGCCCTATGAATTGGCATTAACATAGAAAATCATGAAGAGGATAGTAAGGGAGGAAATCAACTTTGATGGATCGATGGAAAGACCATTGGGGGAAAGGGGAACTCTGGATCATCTGGAGGTAGTGGCTCAGGAACTACAAACACAACATCAAAGACCACAACCACCACTACAGTAGGAGGACCCAGAATACCAGCTCCAGCCTATTTGGCAGGAAGTGGTCAGGGAGCTGCAATGAAGATCGATCAAACCATGGCTTGGACACGAGGATTGTGTTACAAATGCGGCCAGAAGTAGGGAGAAGGAAGGGACTGTGATCAATGCAAGAGGAGGGGCATGAAGGTCAGGTCGCAGACAGAAGAGTCTGACAAGCTGGAATCTGGACCAGTTGAGGACAAGACAGCAGATAAGGGCAAGGGACAAGACCCAGCTGAAGGGCTAGGATTTCCAAAGGGTGCGCAATAGATAGCGGCTATGCATATACCCATAGACTATTTTCTTCTTTCTTTTGTGACTACCCTACTGATAATATATTTGTATTGGCTGGTCCTGAATCAAAAGAAGAAACTGCGAGAGTACAAAATGGCAAACATGGCAATTGGACAATGGAAATTAAGGTGCGGCCCATACAAAGAAAAGGGGCACCCCAAATCAACGTCCCGTGTCTAATTGAAACCTTGGATGATCGATGAGAGTGGTTAGTTAAGGGACTCCTAGATTTGGGATGCACAGACACCATGATTAGTAAGAAGTTTGTAAGAGAAAAATGACTGACTACTATGTGGACTCTGAAACCAGTCCAGGTGTTTAATGCTAATGGAACTGAAAACCAAGGAGGCCCATAACTGAGTATGTGGAACTGAGGATGATTATTCAAGGGCACAAAGAAAGGATTATGGCTGCAGTCACGGATCTAGGAACAGCAGACTTATACTTAGGGTTTGATTGGTTAGTGAAACACAACCTGGAAGTAGATTGGGCCAGTCACAAACTCAGATTTTCACGATGCCCAGATGACTGTAATTACTGACTCCCTATGGATGAAGGGATTGATCTTGACCTTGAAGATGATGAATATCAACCCAGTAAAGGTGACAAACTCTTAGCCATAGAAATGGAGAGAAATCAGGATCTGAGCCCATATGACCCCAGCTCAAGAGTTTGCTAGCCAGTAGACTACTCCCAACCAAACCACAGATGATATGATCCCAGAGGCCTACCAAGAGTTCCTAGGGGTATTCGATAAGAAGGATTTTGACACTCTACCCAAAAGGAGACAATGGGATCATGCTATTGAACTGATCCCAGGGGCAAAAGCAGTGGATTGTAAAGTCTACCCCCTATCACAAACAGAACAGGAGGCCCTAGACGAATTCCTAAACGAAACCCTTCGGACTGGACGAATCCAACCCTCCAAATCCCCAATGGCTTCTCCCTTCTTCTTTGTAAAAAAGAAGGATGGCTCCCTATGTCCAGTACAAGACTACTGGAAATTAAACGAGATGACCATCAAGAACTGATATCCACTACCACTGATCACAGAACTGGTAGAAAAACTAAAGGATGCACAGATCTTCACGAAGTTGGACATTAAGTGGGGTTATAATAACGTACAGATCAAGGAAGGGGACGAATGGAAAGCCGTGTTCCAGACCAACCGAGGTCTGTTCGAACCCCTTGTAATGTTCTTCGGACTCACAAACTCCCCTGCAACCTTCCAGACAACAATGAATGATCTCTTCCAAGACCTGATCAACAAAGGGAAAGTAGTCATCTACCTCGACGACATCCTAATTTTTACAAAAGACTTAAAAGAGCACAGAGAGCTAGTCAAGAAAGTCCTACGTATCCTTCAGGAAAACAACCTGTTTCTAAAACCTGAAAAATGCGAGTTTGAAAAGGCTGAAGTGGAATACTTAGGAATGATAATAGGTGGAAAAGTTAAGATGGACCCAGTGAAAGTGAAAGGAGTTACACTGGGTGCAGGTTAAAATAAAACATGGTGAATTATTTTGAAGTTATTTTGAAGTTAGGCCACAAAATTTTAAAATAATAGAGTTCTAAATTTTTTGATTTTATTTTAATGGTACATCAAAATAAAAGATGTGTTATATACTGATGTTATTTTAAAGTTAATTTGATCAAGATGTGGGCATCAATTCAAAATAATCTAAAACATAACATCAAAATAAAACAACATGATTTATTTTAATGTTATAGGCAGAAAGCTAAGAAGTACTGATCAAAATAAGTGTAAAACAGTCATCAAAATAATGCATTGCATTTTATTTTAATGCTTGTATGTATCAGGCTCTGAGCTTTCAAAATAAAATCAAAATAAAGTCAATGAAATTATTTTGATAAAATAGTAACTGTAACAAAAGTCATGTCAACCTCTATGCCACAAGGTCAGCAATGCTAACTGAAGTTAGCATTGTGGGATCTACTATATATATGTTATGGACTCTATCACATGGTCATCAAATGTGATGTGGGCTCATAGTCACTTCCTGTAATAGTAACTGTATTATATCAATTTCTCATAGATTACTATCAGCCTAAAGATCATAAAAGTATAATAATAAACTATCTTTCATCATTTTAATGATAACTGATTATCTGAAAGGTTAGATTACACCAGATTATGGAAATCCTTGATATAAAAAGTTAAATACTTCGAGCACAAGTTTGTGAAATGGATTTGCAGATATAACTCAAACTGTGAGCTTGAGACTAGCGGAGACAGGTACTTTTGAAGTCTGGCTGGAAAAGGTCATACAATGTCATGCTTTTCATTTCTGTTTAAATTTTTATTATTTTTGTGAAGTTTCATGGCTTTCAAAGTATTGTCAGGTCCAGATTTTTGCTGCCAGCATTCTTTCTTGAAATCTGCATATTTGCCTGTCTCAGTTGTACAAGTTAGACCTAGCTACCCAAGTTAATGAAATGGGAGTGGGCAATCACTTGGTGTGGCAGGTACAAGGCTGTAATCTGATCTCAATGTGCCAAATGTTGCTGAGGATGCAAAATTCACAAGAGATTACAAGCAGCAACAATCTTATCTTGTAATTGTGATATCCAAAATGGGAGGTGTACATCCATTTCTCCAAACAATGGTTCTGCTTGCTTGGTCTGCTTTTGCTGTTGTCAACAATATGCCATATTTAGCTACTTTTGTCCATTTCTATCTGACCTATGCTTTTCTTTGTTTGGTCTACTTCTTTCCACAATATGCCATATTCACCCACTTTTGTCCATTTCTATCCAGAATATGCTCTATTTAGCCACTTTTGTCCACTCCAAACAATGTTTCTGCTTGCTTGGTCTATTTTTGTCAAAAAACTATTAGCCCAAAGCATATATGCTTTTCTGCTCACCTGGTCTACTTTAGTCTAGAATATGCCATATTCAGCCACTTTCTCATTTCTCCTTAAAATCTTTTTTTGTCCAGACTGTGGTATCCAAATTATGCTTTTCTGATAACAAACACTTTTATCACTATGCAAGCAGTGCCTTTCTGCTTATGGGGTCCCCTTTTATCCAGAATCTGCCATATTTAGCCACTTTTGTCCATTTCACTCAAAACAATTTTTCTCTACTTTTGTCAACAATATGCCCTATTTAGCCACTTTTGTCCACTCCGAACAATTGTTCTACTTGCTTGGTCTACTTTTGTTAACAATATGCCATATTCAGCCACTTTTGTCCATGTCTATCTGACCTATACTTTTTCTGTTTAGTCTACCTCTTTCCAGAATATGCCATTGCTGTCCAAATCATGCTTTTTTGCTCGCTTGGTCTACTTCTGGCTGGAATATGCCCTATTCTGCCACTGTTTTCCATTTTTATCCAAATTATGCTTTTCTCTCACTTGGTCTGCTTCTTTCAAGAATATACCACATTCAGCAACTTTTTTACATGTAACTCTACTATTACCCAGAATACATTGTGATTACTCACAGTTTACTTGACCCTAACTTGCCCTGCTTGTTTCAGCTTGTACAAGCATACAAAGCCAGGCAAGCAACAAGTTGGCCAGCCCACCAGGTTTTTCTCACAAGTTTAATTTTTCTATTGATATTGATGCTGAAACACACTAAATTTTGAATACATTTGCTATCTAATTTAAGTTGTGACTTGTCGAAAAGCCAAAAAGCCGGACAAGCCGGGCAAGGAAATCATGGCATTTCACGATGTATGCCATATTCAGCTACTTTTTTCATTCCTACTTAAATTATGTCCTTCTGCTTATCTGGTCTATTTTAGCAAGAAGATGCCATATTTGGCCACTTTTATCTGTTCCTATTTTTCTCCAGCTACTGTTGTCCAGATTATGCCATATTCTCCACCTTTATTATTTCTACCCCTATTTGACCCACTTATATTGTCCAGATACATATTCAGCTATTCTTTTCTTTTTCTAACCAAACTGTGCTTTTCTGTGGACTTGGTCTACTTCTGTCCAGAATATACTATCCCCAGTCATTTTTTGATATTTCTATCCAAACTATCTTTTTTGTGCACTTGGTCTGCTCCTGGCCAGAATATGCCATTTCTGTCCAAATTATGATTTTCTGCCTGCTTGGTCCATTTTTGGATAGAATATGCCATATTCAGCCACTTTGTTTGTTTCTATTTGAATTATGCTTTTGTATTTCATCCAAAATATGCTGTTCTACACACTTGATCTACTAATACTGTGTCATATTCAGTGACTTTTTCTGTTTCACTCCAAACAGTGCTTCTTTGCTTGGATAGTCTACTTTTGCTCAGAATACACTATATTCAGCTGATCCAAATTATGCTTTTCTGCACACTTGATTTACTTCTGGTCAGAATATGTCATTTAGTGCCTTTTTCCATTTTCATCCAAACTATATATCTTCTGTTCACAATATACCTTGTTCAGCCACATTTTTCTAATTTTGTTCAAACTATGCTTTTCTGTTTGCCTAGTCTACAATATGGCATAATTCTGTACTCAGCCATTTTTTCCATTTCTTTCCAACATAGGCTTTGCTTGCTCTTTTTCTGGCTAGAATATGCCATATTCAGCTCTGCCACCAATGTTTCTTTTTTGCTCACTTGGTCTACCTTGGTCAACAATATGTCATATTCAGCCACATTTGTGCATTTCTATCTAAAGTATGCTTTCCTGCTCACTTGGTCTAATTCAGTCCAGAATATGCCATATTCAGCCACACTATCCAAACTATGCTCTTTTGTGAACCTGGTCTACTTCTGGTTGGAACATGTCATTTCTGTCCAAAATCATGCTATTTCTTTTGCTTGGTAGCCAGAATATGCCATATCCAGCCACTTTTTTCTACATCTGTCCAAAATATGCTTTTTTGCCCACTTTTGATCCAGCCACTTTATCTGTTTCTGTTTATGTCATATTTAGCTGCTTTTTTCTTTTATCTGCAAACAATGCATTTCTGCTCACTTGGTCTATTTTAGTCTAGAACATCCCACATTCAGCCACTTTATCATTTTATTGAAAATATACATTTTGCTTCCTTGATCTACTTTTGTCCATAATCCACTGTATTCAGCCACCTTCTATTCAAAGTATGGTTTCTACATGCTTGGTCATAAGACTGAATAGAATTTTTCTTGAGTAATATGCCTTAGTCATCATGCTTCATTTGTGAAGACACGCTTCTGTCAGGCCATTTTGATATCAATTATTTGAAAGTGAACCATTGTTCCAGGCAGGCAATGTAGCATAGCCTAAATTCTGCCACTTGATAGGGCTCAACATTTGTCCAAGATATGACAAATTCAGCAACTTTTTCCCTGTTCTATCCAAATATGCTTTTCTACTTATTTCTGTATAGCTAATAGCTTAAATACAGATTATGGCCCAAGTTTCCTTGAAGTACAATTGTTGAATTTCCCTTGATTACAAAAAGGATGAAAAGTACCACACACCATTATGCACAATTGAGTAGTACATGGGTATGCTTGCAAGCTAATTGTCATTAAAATAAAGCATATAATTTTTTTTGACCTTTTTAATAACATCAAGTTCTGTGATATACTATGTGAACTGCTTATTTAAGCTAGTTAATTCAATTTGTCTTTGGTTTTTCATTCTGAGGTACTGTCACAAAAATCTTTAAAAGAAAATTAAAATAACTTCAAGATTTTTCATCTTCAATTATTTTAATTGGAAAGGATCTGGTGACATAATAAGCTTTAAAATAATCAAAGCTGTTTTATTTTGATGTTTTTCCATGCTTATTTTAACCCAATTTATAGTTCATATACAAACACTATTAAAATAAAATGAGCTGTTTTATTTTGAAGAAACCTTGAAGTTAATTTGATTAAAACAACAGGTGTATTATATAATAACTTCAAAATAAACTCATATTAATTCTAATTGTGTTATTTTAATAGTGTGTTAAAATAAAATCAAAATAAAACACTTGTGTTATTTTAAGATTTTGTGGCCTAACTTCAAAATAACTTCAAAATAATTCATCATGTTTTATTTTGACCTACGCCCAGTGTCACGGACTGGCCTGTACCTACTTGTAAAAGAGAAATCCAATCCTTCCTAGGCTTCACAAATTTTTATTGACATTTTATCCATGATTTTGGCAAGATTGCAAAACCAATGAGTCAACTGACAGGGCAGTCTCCTTGGGAATGGGGTGAAGAGCAGCAAAATTTGTTCGAAACCCTAAAGAAAGCATTAACAACAGCCCCAGTACTACACTTACCAATGGACGACAGACAATTCAAATTAGAAACAGATGCATCTGATGGAGCACTTGGAGCAGTACTTTCCCAAAGGCAGGACAATAAATGGGTCCCTATCATGTTCCTTAGTAAAGCAATGAATGAAACTGAAAGGAACTATGAAATTTATGACAAGGAACTCTACACTATAATGGCTGCATTAGAGGAATGGAGACATTTGTTGATGGGAGCCACAAAAGAGCTAGAGATATGGTCAGATCACCAAAACTTGACCTATTGGTGGAAACCTCAGAAGTTGAACCAAAGACAGGCTTGATGGGTAACCAAACTCCAAGAATACCATTACAAACTCTATCACCTACCAGGATGACTGAACAAGAAGGCTGACCTACTTTCCTGAAGAGCAGATCATAATCAAGGCTCTGATGATAATGATGCCGTACTAGTTCTCAAACCCAAAGTATTTGCTAGAACAATGGAATGGAAAATGGACATGGGCTATGAAGAGATACTAGAGAAAATTAGGAAACGAAGGTCCAATACAGAAGCAATAGTATGGAAAGCAGTTGATGAAGGCAATGATAAGTTCATGGAACACAACATGATCATCTCCAGAAACGGAAAGATATATGTGCCCAAGGACAAACTTCTCCAAGAAACCAATGTCTCCCTCTTTCACAATAAACCACTCGCTGGACATGGAGGAAGGCAAAAAATGAAGGAGTGTCAGGAAGCTACACAATCAGCAAGAAATATCAATAAGCAACATAGCTATAGGGCAAGTACAAGTGTGCAGAGTACAAGAGGTCAAGCTGGGGACCTATCTACAGAGCTATGAAGTATATATGTAAACAGTACAATAAGACAAGGGTAGATCAGAAGATACTGATGGAAATAACCATAGAATGATAATCATGTATCTAAGAGATGTCAATATGTGCAATAACAGATATGATCTGTCAATCAGAGAATGATATATCATAAAGATGGAAACCATATGTCTCGGAATATGTGATCTAGAACCAAGGTAGTGGAAATAATGATGAAAGTAAAAGAAGCAAGACCAATTCATGACATTACCCCCTTTTCAAGATGTGCTTACACCTGGAGCACATAAGTAACATCCTATCAACATCTCTAAAACTGGGATTCTGGTGGTATTGTTGAAATAGAATCTAGTACACCTGCACACAAGAGAGTTCTGGGTTCTGGGTTCTGGGTTCTGGTTCTGGTTCTGAGTTCTGGTTCTGATAAACACTCTCATGGGCTCCTTCCTCATCCATGCATAGGAATCTTGGACATACCAGTCTTGAGTGGATCAGGTTCTGGGGTGTACAGGGTACTGAGATCTAAGAGTAGGTCAACAAAATCATCTACAATGACCACATTGCTAAGATGAATGAGATGGAGAGTTGTCTGGTAAAGTTGGGAAAGGGAAGGGAGTACATGGTCCAATCTTCTGGGGTCCAAGAAAGACAAAGGGTACCAGCTTCAGATGGTAAAGTCCATGGTTCTGGCAGTCTTCAAAATACAATGTTCCAAGTAGGATTAAAGGTTCCAGGTATGAGAGGAGAGCTGTAGAGGAACTGGTGGAGACTGGTAATCCCATCAAGGGGAAGGAAGGTTGAAGAATGAAGGTACAAAGAAACAATTGGCAGGGCCAAGCAAGGATATAGGTTTGGTCAGGATTGGATGTGCTATGGAGTGGAGAATGGAGAGACTAGTCCTGGGTCATCTGGGTTCTGGTAATATTCAAAGGTCACTTCACCTAGTCTCCAAACCCATCCATCAATGCAGATCCAAATATCTTCATAGAGCCAAGGGTACAATAAATCCAAAAGACAAACAGTCATGGTCCAGAGAATAGAACAGGTTCAAGGTAAGAGCTGATAATGAATGGATGCCATTACAAGGCAGATGCAGGGGTCCAGTGGTAGCAAGGAGACATGGGCATGACCAGGGCTGTAACAAAGCCTGCAAGGGCAACTGAGCACAAGAGATCCTAAAGCAGTTGCCAGTGCAGTAGGAGAGCTTGACCTAATGTCAGGAAGCTACACAATCAGCAAGAAATATCAATAAGCAACATAGCTATAGGGCAAGTACAAGTGTGCAGAGTACAAGAGGTCAAGCTGGGGACCTATCTACAGAGCTATGAAGTATATATGTAAACAGTACAATAAGACGAAGGTAGATCAGAAGATACTGATGGAAATAACCATAGAATGATAATCATGTATCTAAGAGATGTCAATATGTGCAATAACAGATATGATCTGTCAATCAGAGAATGATATATCATAAAGATGGAAACCATATGTCTCGGAATATGTGATCTAGAACCAAGGTAGTGGAAATAATGATGAAAGTAAAAGAAGCAAGACCAATTCGTGACAAGGAGCAAGTTGCATGGAGTTACTGGTGGCCCTGAATGATAGAGACAGTGGAAGAATATGTCAAGGGTTGTGAGTTCTGTCAAAAGAACAAGCCCATCCGACAAAAAAGAGTGGCTCCCCTATACCCAACTGAAATTCCGCACCAACCCTGGGAGGTAATGACTATGGACATGATCAGCCCCCTACCAGAGGCTCATGGGTATAATGCGATCATGGTATTTGTGGACCATCTTGGGAAGAGACTTCATTTGGAACCGGTTACTACTGAAATCTCGTCAGAAGGGTTAGTGAGGCTAATGGTAGATCGAATCATGCGATATCACAGATTGCTGAAGAAGATCATTTCGGACCGAGCAGTGGTATTCATTTCCAAATTCATGAAAGAGCTCTACCGACTCTTAGGCGTTCAAGGTGCACCAAGCACCACATATCACCCACAGACCAATGGACAGACTGAATGAATGAACCAAGAAGTAGAGGTTTATCTCAAGATGTTTGTTAACCATAGACAGGACGATTGGGACGAATGGTTATCCCTGATGGAGTTCTCTTACAACAATAAGGAACACTCAGCCACAGGAAAAACACCGTTTGAAATAGACCATGGTTATCACCCATATATGGGACAGGAACCACAGGGAAAAATACAAGACCGAAGAGCCGAAACCTTCATAGAGGAAAGGAGACGAACTTTTGAAGAGACACATCAGGCATTGGAGAAAGCCGCCGAAGTAATGAAAAAGTACTATGACTGGACCAAGGGTGATTCAAGGGAATACAAAAAAGGAGACCAAGTGTGGCTAGAAGGGACGAATATCCAAACAGATCACCCCTCGAAGAAATTAGATCATAAGCAATACAGACCCTTCAAGGTGATTAAGAAAGTGGGGAGGTCAGCATACAAACTTTCACTACCAGTAACCTGGAAAAAGAAAGGAATCCACCCTGTTTTCAATGAAGCATTACTTTACCCCTATATCAAACCAACTTTGACATTACAACCCTCAGAACCTGAACCCATCCCTGACCTCATTGATGGTGAAGAAGAATTTGAAGTACAAGAGATTATGGATGCTTAGATAAAAAGACACAAGTTGGAATTTTTGGTAAAATTTAGAGGTTTCAGCGAACCAGAATGGGAACTGGCTGCTAACCTCACACATTGTGATGAGGCATTATCTGAATTTTACAAGAAATATCCTGACACACCTGGGATCCAACAAGCATGAAGAATCATGGAAGAGATCATGAGGACATGATCCTTAAGGGGGTAATTATTACAAATCTTCCATTATCTACTACTCGTGGTCACGAAAAGTAACGGTCCCCTATATTTTCTACTGTATCTAGGGATTGAGTGCATATTTCTATCTCAAACAAGTTGTAGAATCAGAATATAGATCATTTCTGAGTTTTCTGTACCCAAAGTAAGATCCTCGAAAGTGACCTCCTTCCATAAAAGGCAATTTTCAAAAAATGCATTTTTCTAACTCAACAGATGATTTTTTTTTGGATCAATCCGTTAGCACCATCAGAAAGAGAAGCATCGAAAATGGGGGGGTAGCAACTGACCCCATGTCAATAGCATTTTTTTTGAGAGAGATATTTGAAAAAGAAAACGGCTAAAAATGTCAAAAACCCGTGATTTTGGGGGTTTTTGACATTTTTAGCTGTTTTCTTTTTCAAATATCTCTCTCAAAAAAATGCTATTGACATGGGGTCAGTTGCTACCCCCCCATTTTCGATGCTTCTCTTTCTGATGGTGCTAACGGATTGATCCAAAAAAAAATCATCTGTTGAGTTAGAAAAATGCATTTTTTGAAAATTGCCTTTTATGGAAGGAGGTCACTTTCGAGGATCTTACTTTGGGTACAGAAAACTCAGAAATGATCTATATTCTGATTCTACAACTTGTTTGAGATAGAAATATGCACTCAATCCCTAGATATGGTAGAAAATATAGGGGACCGTTACTTTTCGTGACCACGAGTATCTTATCTATATGAAGGCCTACCCTAAAGTACATGAGTAGTACACACCGTAGACACAAAGCAGACACTATAAGTACTTGTTCCTTTAGAGTAGCTACCTCAGCTTTGCAATATTGAATCTTTCCTTCTGTCTACATCGCCTTAGTGCTTTGTCCTTAGGTTTTCTGACACCACGCACCCATGTGATGTTACCATCCTTAAGCCTTAAGCCCATCCTTTCTGACCTGAGTATATACAGATTGAACCCAAAGGCTCAGGGAATTGCATTCACAGCTTACAATAAACCAACTGAGCCAACTGGCCATATTTAGAGCTAAGACTAAATAATATATATGGGCTACTCACACAGGAGGCAAGCTTAGCCCAGAAGCCAATTGTTTCGAGTGATGAATGTGAAAGGTGAAAAGGGGTTTTGGCGGGGTTCCCAGGCTTTTCACAGCCTTTTCCATATTAGGCAACTGCACAACTTTTGGCCACCACTGTAGTTCAAGTATGGCATCGAGAGGAATGGTAGAAACATACCAATTGTACCATAGAGAAATTAAACTAGGGAGTGCTAAAGACAAGGAGAAAAAACCATTTGATGAAGCACTATAACGTACAGCAAAAATGGAAGCTACATTGGCCCAGGGAAATACCTACTAGACATCCTCGGCCCGGTAAGTAACAGTTGATGGGCTCGGCCTCGTGTTTGCGACTCGTCCTTACTTATTCCCGTGAAACATCTAGAAGTTTTTACAGAATACGGAATCTGACAGTTGCATACATCTCTTGATCAATCTAGGTCTGACTCTCAGGTGATGAACAAGCTTGAAGCAAGTCACCTCGCACCACGGCCCAGATCATCAAAGGATAAGCGCCGAATAACTTCTGTCACTGAGAATTATGTAGTGCCGAGATCTATGACAGCTTGACTGATCATTCTCAATTTTGCAAGATCACAAAGCTGTTGAAAGAACAGTTCTATGAAATTGAGCTAGTCCATAGTAGTTTCCGGAACTTGATTCTGAATAGTACCTCTGTAGACTGCTGGGCGAAATAGGGTGATTCTTTGGTCTGACAGGGAATGGTCTAGACTTTTCCAGGAAACCCGAAAGAAGCTCCCTAATTCTAAAGGGTCCACTGAGCGGGTCTATCTTTGTGCGGTACATTACAGAAATAGCAAACACATTCTTTTGATCACCTCCGCTCCCAGAAGTCCTCGGTCCCATTTTACGTCCCTCAGTGTGACAGTGCAGTCTGTCTTCAGTGACCGCTTACGCTGACGATTCTGTGAGATCCTTGGACAAATTAAAACCCCCTTTCTCAACTCTAGCCATATTCTGAAGTTGGAAGAGATCGATCCGTTACCGGTGGAATTGGAGTACATTAGATCTACTGCGAGATGACAGTGAGGTTGCAGCTACAGTGCCACGTTTTCACAGGGAGGATTTCCTCATTTCGAAGCCATTATGGCAAATTTCCATGTAGTCTGTCAAAGACAGTGTTCACCGTGAAATTCCAAATCAGACTTTGAAATATCTACTTGTAAACGTGTAAGTCAAAAAGCTGGCTTAAAAGGGGACATGTAGGACTGACTAGTCCCAGAATCTTCACCTTTGCTCAAATATTCAACCAATTAGTTCTCTCGATTTCGTCTAATCATGGCAAGTCAATCTTGCATGGTTCCATATAGGCTATGCATTAACCACCTTCTGCTGAAAAGCATCATCAGAATGACTACGACTATGACTCTGGTTCAGGGGATTCCTCTGAGAACGAGTCCCAGACTTTGAATAGAGAAGTAAGTCACCCTCATGCCACTAGGTGCACCATATTGGTTCTGATGAAATATTCAGAATCAAGCCAATTCCTACTATGGTTCCGGAGACTCTGATTCTGAAGAGGTTCAGAACTGTGATTTGGAGGACTTCAGCAATGAGTGTGCTGAAACAGAGGATGAGGTAAGTTACCTGGCTTACTCTGACATACCATGGTTATGTATAATTATTTGGACTGGATAGGATCCAGACAGTTATGACTCTGATAGAGATTATCCTCAGGTAGGAAATGAATGGGAAGAGTCCGAGGAGACATCCGATGAAGATGATTCTGTGAGTCGTGATTGTTGTAGAATAGCTTTGTCTCTATACTTACAGTCTTCCACTGAACAGGATCATAACTCGTCAGATGGATCCGATTATGACAGCAGAGATGATTCTCAGACGGAAGAAGATTCTTGCGGCTGTGGCAGCTCACGACATGGCCACATTCCAGATCCTCCTGATCATCGGGACATTTATTTCGAACCAGATGCGGACATTCCGCGCCCACACGATGGCATTGATCTTCGCGATCATAATTTCCCCGTCTATAGTCAGGGGAAAATGATGAGCTGTACTGCACACGCTGTAGCTGCTGCATTTGAGTTCGATGTCCGCAGACAGAACCTCACCGACCTCACTGACTTCTCTCCTTCTCGACTTTTCATTTGGTATCATGCTCGGCAGAAATTGTCCGATCATGACGCAGTCCTGAAGAACTGTGGTACCAATATACGAGATGCCATCAAATCCTTGGATCCAAAGGTTCACGGGTATGGTGTCTGTTCTGAAGAAGACTGGTCCTACGAAATAGCCGAATCTAACCCAAAAACTCATTATTTTCGAAAGGCCAAAGGGGTCTTGGCCAAAGCGGCACGTAGACCTCCCAAACCAGCCTATCAACAGGCACTTCATCATAAAGCAGTCAAGTACTACAGTTTCAACGGTCAAGGCAAAATCCTCCTTAACAAACTCATCAACTGCCTTGATCAGCACTATCCATTTGTCTTTGCGATGAATACATATGGACTGCTGGGCGCCCGCAGTGTCCGCAAGACTGGCATATTCAATATGCCAGTACCCAATAAGATCAAGAACAAGCCTAAAGAGAGTCATGCTGTCATGGCAGTTGGTTATGATCCAGAAAAGAAAAGGTTCATTATTCGTAACTCTTGGGGAACAGGTTTTGGTGATCATGGCCATTTCACAATGCCATACGAGTATGCATTGAAACATTGCTATGGCTTCTGGACCATTCGCCTCGTCAGCTCCATTCCGTCCAGGGGATAGATTTGCGATAAGAGACCCCATTATACTTGTCACCGTGCTTTCTTGATTACATATTAATCTGTTTGAAATTTTGTTTTTGATAGAATTTGTGAATTTCTGTGATGGATTACAATACACGGATCATGGAATCTCCGACTCCTCCTTCATTCCGATTACACCGCATTTTCTGACTTGATGTTTCTTTTATGTTCCACTTAGTTCTATCTGCTTCTAGCAATATACATTACATCAGCAAAATGTCATCCGTACTTTTGGTACTTTTGCCAAACTTTTTTGCTCAAGAACTTTTCATGTACTTTTCTTGGCATACTTTTTGGAACTTATTCTTTTTTCTCTTGCACTTTCTTCAACTTGTACTTTTTTTTTTGTATACAGAGGCTTTTATTTGGACTTAGAGTGTGAGCTGAAGTACATCAGCAAGTTTCGAGGTATATAAAGTGTATAATGTATAAACTTTATGTGCTTTTATGTGCTTTTATATGAAATTTGACTGATGGGTTTTATACCCGCTGTGTATAATGGATATAAACGACTGATGCGGAAGTTCGGATGGGACTTCACGGATTTTTTGTAACCGATGCAATCATGTGATTAATTTGAGCGGAGCTTGAAACGTTTGTTGAATACTTCTGCAGCTCTCGCGTCATTCCTTGACTTCTCCCACCATCTTTTTGCTTGTCCCAACGCCTGCCCACCTTTTTTTGTTTGTCCCCGACGCCTCTGCGACTGCCTTTAATTTTGGTGAGTAGTGCTATCTCACTTCACTCTCGGTTACTGACACTGATTTCCAATGTTAGGATTAAGGTGGTCCGTGGTTCGATATGATGGTTGTTAGTATGTTCTTTCTCCGTACTTCCATTGTCTTTTGTTAATTGCTTTATATATTAGTAGACTTCTCGTTGTGTTACACCCAGTGGTATAATTCGCGTACAATGGGAGCATCTGCACTTGGTGGGTTGTCCTTCACAGATTTCCTTTTCCACTTCTGATTTTTGCCTCTACATAGGATATCTTCCAAGTGGGTAAGGAGGAAGCTTTCTATGACTTTGGATTATGGGTTGTTATAGTCTTGTGTGTGCATAAATCGTGTATGATAGTGCTGTATCTTGTATCCATAGATTATAATATATATTTTTTTTTTCCTTCTTTTGATTCGACGTGATTGGACCATACTGATGTTGGGCCAGTGTATAAAAACGACGCATAAAAAGATGTATAAAGTGAGTATAACTGTTACACTGCCATGTATAAAAGGCATATAAGTTTCATGCACTCCCCCCTGGGTATAAATGGTATAAAATTAGACGTATTATAGGCCTCAGAACTTGCTGATGTACTTGTGAAGTACTTCTCAGTCATGACCAGACTTGGATTTTGAAGTGAATAAACTAACTGTTGTACATGTTTCTCATACCCTCTTATTCACCCTACTAAATAAAAATGAGTAAAGTAGTGCAGGCAAAGCAATCTGGCACTGAACAGTTGAGGTGCGAAGAAGCACTAAGTCAATTCAAACTCCGATGATTAAACTATTAGTCAACGTAAGCCACCCGAATTTTCCCCACTCACTCTTAACCTCTACTTACTCGAAGACCAATTGTAATTCTATGTTGCGAAGTTCTCGTTATGCTTTTTGGGGGATTCTAGTACGTGTGCATGATCATTTGTTTATTGCTCATTTTTACCCCTTTCTAGTATGTGTTAAGATCCTGCCCGTTCCTGTACGTCGCAACTGTCTCACTTAACATGTGCCCCTGCTCATCTAAAATTCTGATAGTCACGTTGCTCGTATTTAGTGGTAGGAGGGATTGAGGACTCAGAGGGATGTTGAAGTTTGTTATACTACTGGCTTTCTTTAATTCTTGTATATACTCTGTACTTCCCTGGCTTCATTGAATATATTTGCTCACTGGTATCCTAATGACCATGAACCGCCTAAAATCAGTATTCTTTTCATTGCTTTTTGTACAACTTTTGGATACTTTTTTTTTAGCTTTTCTTATGTTCTTTTAGATACTTTTCTGGACTTGTACAAGTACTAAGGTACTTGTAAAAGAACACGGACGTAACTTTTCAAAGAACAGAGGGACTTTTTACAAGACCAAAAAAAGTACTCAAAAGTTCATTGAAAGTATGCAAAAGTCCAACGGACATTTTGCTGATGTAGTATATAAACGTTTAAAGTTACTTGTAATAATTACTTCCTTCTCGTCTAATACCATTGTGTTTAACTTACATTCTGCGTGAATAGTAAGATTTGTTAGATTTGTGAGTAAGGCCTTGAGCTTACCACTCATCTTCAACTTCGAGCATTGACTGCGGCGAAAGCACTTCAATAACTCGTTGTAGACACGAAAGCATTTGACATTCGGTAAGATTAATTCTGAGTACGTTGAACTAACTAAGAATTATACGTGATCTTTCACACTGGTGGACACACTGGGAACTTGGAAAACTAATCTTACCTCGACGATAAGCTCGTCTTGTTCTTCGCCCTCTACTCTTTCTTCTTCCCCTCAAGAATCATTCGACATGGGTGACAATGCGGATAACACTGAAACCGCTAGCCAAGAATTCAACCCCGACCAACAGTTTGACTTGGAGCCGTTGCGACCGTTGACAGATAACCTAGATATCTTTCAAATTCCGGACAACAAACATCCTATGCCAATATACCAGTATTTCCTCCTCCCAACGCTAATAGCTTTTCACCGCATGGGGACTAACGAAGTAATTCATCAAAGGCGCAAGACCGCTCTACAATATGCCGTACAAGGACTTCGTATGCCACAGCTTCTTAAATATCACACTGCTCCAGGCCGACTCTATAAACACGTATTTGAAGCCTATCTCGATGCTCTGGGCACTCTTTTAGGGACTGTTAAAGCCGTTGATCCTAATCCGGAGAAGAAAGAAGATGGTCGACGAATGTATTCACTTAGCTTCAGTCGATTTGAAGCCTTCTCCCTTGAACTACGGGAGCTGCTGCGTAGCATAGAGGACTCGTTGCGCATTAAAGGACGGAGGGTACCGACAGCACCATTTTGGCCAGAAGGTAGTGTCGGAATAGACTACTTTACGCAGAATGACTTCGAAATATTATGCTTAGCATACCGCGTTCAAGCAGAGAATTTTCTGTATCAAATCGATCAGGTACATGATTTTGCCAAAGGGAATATACGTACCGGTCAGTCAGAACAGCGACCTATTTCTCCAGTTAGGGGGCAAGACGAACCTGATTCTATGAGCAATTTCCTGCGTAACGCCCGGACTAACACACATCAATTCAGCAGTCGAGTGCGTCCTAATTCCAGAAATGCACCCACTAATCCGTTGCCTAGGAATTCAAGGATTAGTGAATTATGGGGACAAGCCTCCTCACTTACCCGAACAGAATGCCGAAGCTCATCACGGATATTCTTCGGGGGACCCAGATCCTTCAGACCCATCTGATGATGAGGGTGATAATGACGATGGACTACTGCGGTTTGGAATCCGTAGGGGACGTAACCCAGAGAGACCTAGAGATACAGCAGGGAATGGCAGGATCAGAACTTCATCTGGTAATGGATCAAATACCTTCCAATTCGACCTGAAACTAAAGTTCGACACAATTCCAACCTGGGACAGTAACACAGATACTATCGTTAGATGGCTCACAAAGGTAAATGACATAGCAGATTACTCACAGAATATTAGAAAACAGCTTGGCAGTGTAATTCCAAAAAGACTGCAGGATAAAGCTGAAATCTGGTATTTTTCACTTCCCCAGGTCAAACGAAGAGAGTTGGAACAGGACTGAGATAATCTGAGGCAGGAGATAATCAAGTTCTTTATGAATCAGAAGTGGATAGATAAAACCAAGAAGAAGGCCAAAGGCGCACGATACCGGGAATCTGGGTATACATCAGCAATTTCCTTGGTGTATGGATTGTATAAAGTGTATAAAGCGTATAAGATTTATACGCAGTCATGCAATTTTATACAAATTTTCCAAAAAGTTCTTTATACGACTGGTGTATGAGAAATGTACGGAGTATAATTGTATGTAACACGTATGACTTGTATGAGAGTAGTATCAGAAGATGATTTCATTAGCATGATGATCAGCATAATGATTGACATAGAACGCAGAAAATATATCCATAGAGAGACTGTAATGCAATGTTGTAGGAATAGGGCCAGTGCCATAAACAGGCAGTAAGTGAACACCTCGGAGAATGGTATCAACATGAACTACAGCTAGAGACGGATACTGAGATCGAGCACCGTAGAAGGATGGTCTTACCATCCACATTCCAGTCTTGGTATCTGGCCTTTGACCGATGGCATTAAACCAGTGGACCAATACACATGGGTACTGTATTTTACTGGGGAAGGTGCCGCTGCTTTGCACGGCAAGATACGAGGCCTACTTATTATTCTTGGACTCTAGCAATTTCTCAGCCAAAATTAAATAATGTTACAGAATACACCTATGGACTATCAAAGTTTCCTATCAATACATTTAAGTAAAATCTCATGTTGACAGCTAAATAGTCATTTTATTTTTGTTGGTGTAAATTTGTTCTGATTTACTTCCAACTTGTCCCTCCTTACTCTCAAGTAATAAAGCAACATGGACAATTCTCCAGACAGTCTCTGAGAATTCTCTGTCAATATACAGTAAGCATCTCCATTTTGCAAACCTTTGTGCTTCTTGAGGACATACTAAACAATGAATAAATATACTTATCTCTATTGTAATGTCTTTAATGAGGCTTGAAACAAAATGGCTTTCAATTCAATTTCTTTTACAAATATTTGATTCATTATAAACAGTATGAGTATAGATTATAATCTCTTATTATTTTGTCCCTTGATAGTGATGAAGTGCCATTCAACAGTACTTTGATAAATACTCTCTGAAGGCATTGAGCTTGTTTATGTTTTGTCTCTATATAGAAATACAGCATAATACTATTCTAGGTGTAATGACTTATTCAGACCATGAAGGTTTCAGAAATCATCAGCCATGGTAAAATACCCTGAATGGAGAGAATCACTAATAAGGTAGGGGACAGGCAAACCCAACCAACCCCACGTGGCTTAGCCGGTTGCTCCTTATATGGCAATAATTTGCCGGTTTGACCTTCACCAGACTGTACAGCGACGATAACTGGGTCTATAGCAAATTCCCACCATCATTCTTTTCGAAATAGTTTCATGAGCCTTCTGTATTTTTTTCGTGATTTTTTGATTTGATTTGGAAGAGGAGATCATCAATTAGTATTTAGATACCACATTTATTATTGTAAATGCACTTTCAACTTGGAGGACTAACCCCAATCTATTGATTAAGCATTAAACATTGCTCTCCAATCACAGGGCACCATTTTAGGAATACGATAAGAGTTATTGATACTAAGTACCATATTAAATAGGGGTTCATACAGTGCAGCTTGCTCTCTGAGATCTTTGGGCAGTTCTGAGGAATTTGATATATTGTATGATTGACATAAAACTGATAATTGATTGCAAAAGTATGCTATATCTTGTACAGAAGACACTACATATAGATAAACTAGTATTTCGTGATCTCCTCTTCCAGATCAAATCAAAAAATCACGAAAAAAATACAGAAGGCTTATGAAACTAATTTGAAAAGCATGATGGCGGGGATTTGCTATAGACCCAGTTATTGTCGCTGTAGAGCCTGGTGAATGTCAAACCGGGAAATTATTGCCATATAAGGAGCGACCGGCTAAGCCACATGGGGTTGGTTGGGTTTGCCTGTCCCCTACCTTAACTTAAACTTCACTTCAGTATTGACATTAATTTAGATCCAGGGATGACACTACAAATTTCAAGATGAAGTAGTTTTCATCTGTGTTCAGGCTCAGGGCTGACAACTTGAGAATCCATTTAGTCAAATGAGTTGTTATTAGAGACAGTTGGCAACAGCCATTTTGATTTTTTGGTGACATACTAATCACCCTCACATATATATTTTCAAGGATGTGCACTGACCCCCTTTCAATGACAGTGATGCCGTGTTTCAGTTCATTTCTTGGGATGGAAAGGGCTAAATTTCAACTAAATCAGAAGTTTTGGTGGTGAAGAGTACTGTGTTTCTCCATATAATTGATTTTTCATACTTATTAATCCTTTAGTAAGCAGAAAAAGTGAAATGAAAGTTTGTGCCGAATTGCCGAGCAACTTGTGGCACTTCGGCCCACATGCTAGATTGAACATGCCATAGATGATCCGAGAACAAATAGAACACTATTTTTTAAATTGCCGGTTAACCGTTATGAAGCATATATAAAGGCCGAATAGTGCCTGACAGAATGCCGCGGCTAAGGCTAGAGTGCCGCAGCGTGGGTAAATGTGCCCGTGGGAAATCTCAAACGTCGTTGTAAGTTAACTCAGCCTATTAAAATAGGCCTCGTAATTGTGCTCAAAAGAAAAAAACTGGGGAAAGGTGCCGCTGCATTGCACGGCAAGATACGAGGCCTACCTATCATTTCTGGACCTTAGCAATTCCTCAGCAGAATTGATATTAATTTTGGATATATCAAAGTATCATTGACTTCCTTTCAATTTTGTATGTTTAACTGGTAAAATCTCCTGTTGGCAGCTAAATAGTCGCTTCATTTTTTTCTTAGTGTGGATTGTTTAGATTTCCAGCTTTCATACTCTGATGTAATATAGCAATATAGACAATTTTTGGACAATCCCCAGTGATAATCCCTCCTTCATTTTTTTCAGTACTCTTTCTAAAGATCAATGTGCAGCAAGTATCTCTGTTTCACAAAACTAGTCCTTTGTACTTCAAACTTAAAGAAACACTAAATAATGTATAAATGTACTTACCTCTATTGTCATGTCTAAACCATTCCTCAGCTCTAACAAGGCTTGAAATTGAAACTGGCGTTAGTCACATTTCAATTCAACTTTTTTGCAAACAGTTTTATTCAGGTTTACTTAATTGCTAGTAATACAAGAAGAGTGCACTGAGTTGATTATAACATCCTTCTATTATTTTATCTCTTGAAAGTGATAAAGTGCCATTCATAACATAGCTACTCTCTGAAGACATTGAGCAATGACATATTTATGATTTTTCTCTATATAAAAATACAGAATAGGTGCAGTTACTTATTCAGACTATGAGGGTTTCAAAAATAATCAGCAGTTATAAGAATCTTAAATCTTAAAATACCCCTTAATGGAGAACATCACTAATAAGTTAAAGCCTCACTATGTTGGACTTGATTGAGGTCTCAATAATGACAACTGCAAATTTCAGGATGAAGAAATGGTAACTCTCATTTGTGTTCAAGCTGACAACTTGAAACACTATTAATCAAAAACAATTTGTTAGCCTTTACAAATGGTATGCAACAGCCATTTTTGACTTTTTGGTATCATCCTCGCACATGTATCAGCTTTCGTTTCTGTACAATTTCAGGGTTCACTCTTCTGTTCAACCAGCACTGGTCTTTTCGATGACAGTGATGCTGTATGCTTCCAATTCATTTCTTGAGATGGAATGAACAGCTAAATTTGAAAGTCTAGGTGAACTGTGTTTCTCCATACAATTGAACCTTCATAGTTATTAATCATTGCTTATGCCTCATTAAATGCAAAAGTGCGTTGACCAGTAGAAGCTTTGTGCCGAATTGCCGAGCAGCTTGCAGTACGTCGGCTTGTATATCAACTGCGATGCCATAGACGATCCAGGTACAGACAGAACACAACTTTTGAATTGCCGGTTAATTATCTGCAACCTATAGGCTATAAGGCCGAGTGTGCGGCGCTGCAGCGTGGGTAAATGTGCCCGTGGGAAATCTGAAACATCGTTGTAAGTTAACTCAGCCTATTAAAATAGGCCTCGTAATAACAGTACCCGTGCTACGCTCATCCCCCTGAACCCTGGACGTTGACTTATAACAACAAGGATACAGTCTCGTCTTGGCCAGCCACACCATGAAGGAGTTGAACGTATCCATTCTCGAGTCATCCCTCAGACTCCAGAGTTGTCACTAGGAGCATAGAAGTGTGCAATAGCGGAATGATAAACAAATATGCTTGATGTCACTTCTGGTAGATCCTGCTCCGCCCTGGAAATTGAGCCATCGGAATCAAGCTGTTCCTGTAGAAATGTTCGGATGAAATGTGGTAGACTGGGCTGCGAAATATGGTCGGCCAGATCCATAAGAACTAGGTGCCGCTCTGCGCGGCTAAAACCTTGCAACATGTGTGTACAGTGTCGATGTCCTTAAAATGAGGGTACCTGTAACTTGGGATGAAATCCATGGCCAGGAACACAATAACATGTAGATACATGTATTAGATTTTATCACACAGAAATGGTAGAGTCAGAATTACTGTTGGGCCAACTGATGTTATAATATCTTACAAAATTAATGATAGCTTATCAGAACAATTGTATGGCAACTCATTGGCCTTCAGGGTCCAGAGGCACCTAATATAGCAGGGACTCTCTGGAACATCAATATTCATAAAGTATGTGAATTAAAATTTATTGTTGTCCTGAATGTTCAAAATGATGGGCACACTGGGTGGCAATTCTCCCATGTGTCTACACCTCACTAGACATCCAAAAGATGGATAAATTGTAATAAACTGAGAAAGTAAGTATCTGTGAAATATTGAAAAACTTCAATAAAAATCATGATCACATTTATATTGTTGATTCATGAAAGAATATTTCTAGTGATTTTTGCTGTTTCCGGTGGTTAACATTGAATTTTCCTGTTTTATTCTGTAGCCCATTGCATTTGACAGCCAGATGATAGCTACTATCATAGTCTAGCCATATAATCAGACTTTTTAGGATACAGTATCTCAAATTGATTTAAAAAGCATATTCTCAACAGTATTGTAACGGCAGAAATCATAACAAAGCACAATAAAATTGATAGCATTTTCAATTAATCTCTAAAAGCACTATCAATATGATGTTCTTTTGCCATTCAATTTTTGCAAGGATTCCAATGTTTACGAGGCCGAATTTATGAGGTCTCGTCCTTACCGATTCCACTCGCTTAGCAGGTCGTTGATAGGCCTATTTGGCATATCATGCATGTTATCACTTTCCCATTTTGGACACCAATATTCCTTAGCCATTTCTATTACAATTCTCGGCCTTGTATATGCAGCGCGAAGCAACGGCCCTCTTCTTTTATAACTGTTTTCAAACTTAGATATATACAGATACCAGTATCTAAAGATTCAATTTCAAAGAATGCTGATGGTATATTTAATTAATTTCTAAAATCAGTATTAAAATTTCGTGCTTCAGCACTCAAGTGTCTCAAGAATTTTGCCAATGTTAGATATTGTAATCCTATCTATTACTGTTTGCAAAAAAAAATGAGAGTCCATGTGTCAATAAAGTTTCAAGACTGAAAGTTTACTGAAGGTCTTATCTTTTGTCGGAAAAACTAAAAATGCACCATAAGCGCTTATAAGCGCCATAATAATTTCAGTGTTTTTTATAAGGCGCCCATAATGCGCTTATGGGCGCTTATAAGGGATAGCTCACCGAAATTACCCTTTATAAGTCAATATAATAGGGTTCCCATTATAATGTCATTTCGGTTTTTCCAACATTACTAAACTCTTGTTGCAGAGGTAGCTGTGCCAATTTTGCTAAATCCCCATTTGGGACTATTGATCTACTGGGCCACTACACTATGTTAAACATTACAGCTGCATATGCCATTGACCTTAATCTATACCTACCATGCACAAGTGATAGCCTTCTTTCATAGACTGGTTGCCCAGCTATTCATTGTGGTTTTCTCTGTGCCATCTTTGCCTGGCTTTTTTTGGTATGAGCAAGCACAAGAGTCGTGGGTTTTACGCATCGCATCTAGCTGCAACTGAGTATCTTGTAGCGTCAGTTCACTTTCACAACCTCTGTGGTCCAAGCTTGCTCATCACCTGTACCCTACGCCCGCTCGCGGGCTATCCTTATTCCGTAGGTGTACCGGTACAATCAGGTACAGGCGAAACATATTCCCCATCCACGGTGGATCTATCTTCCTCCGACACTGCTTAAATAGCAGAGAGTAGCATAGCTGGTGCGAGGAATAGTTATCCTTGTTTTTCCCCCTCCTCACCCCCATGCCTGCTAATAGTTCATCCACTACTCCCGCAGGTGCGCAGCCTGACCCAAATGCCCCATCCCACCCCAACCAGGAGAACACACCTTCCCTTCCTGTCACAGACACCGGTGTTCTGAGCCTGCATAGTGACCGCATCAATCCCCCCGAGGTATCCTCTGCCTCTCAACCATCCAACGGCGTCACTAATGCCACCGAGCCCACGTCTGCTACAGCTAGTCTTCGTCGTTCACTTCGTCACTCTGCTTCCACGGCTACTCTGGCGGAACAGGAGCACGATGATCTCATTGATTCCCTGAATCCTGAACACGACAAACCGTCCTCAGCTCGTGCTAAATCAACCCCAAAGAGCCCAAGGAAGAAATCTGCGGAAAAGACACCGGCTAGCTCGCTGTCTGTGCTTGATCATCGCATTACGGACGTCGAGGCACACCAGAGGCTTCAAGACGAGCGCCTGACTATCACTGCTCGTGAACTTCACGAGCGCGTTGATGAGTTATCTGGCTCTGACTTCCACGCGACTATCCTCCAGCTCGAGGAATTGCACTCTGCAGTCTCCCTCATGCGTGGTACATACGGTAACCACATTTCTGAGTTGCAGACGGCTGCTACCCTCACTACCCAAACAATGGCAGCCCTCAAGACAACTAACAACGACTTGGTCCTTGAGGTCCGCCGTCTGTCACAAGACACCGTGACGACTTCTAACAACGTCTCTCAAGTGTCGGGCGACGTTGCGGAGCTGAAGCGCAGGCTTGTAGAAGCAGACTCCGACCGCTCATCACTCCGCAACCAGGTGGACAATTTGTCTGCCCTAGTCTCCATGTCACAGAATCGGGATGATCTGTCTGCTCCCGGCGCGAAGCGCCAGCGCATGGATGATGCAGGCTCTACTCCTGTTGGTTTGTTCCATATCCAAACGGGGTCCTCTCCTGTCCTCTCTCTGGCCAACACGCCATACTCCTCCACACCCACCCTTCCTCCAGCACCTGCGGCTATATCATCACTGGCAAATCCACCTGCTCCTGCTACTGTCTCTCACGCACTCCCGCCGGCTCCCCTCCACAACAGTACTTCCAATCCTGGCTCTGGTGCTCGTGGCCGCCGCTGGGGTGTTGTCGTTGGACCTATGTCTTTTGATGATGTGGATTTTGGACAGCAGAGACCGCTTCTACCTGTCGCTATCAATGTTATCAAGATGACGGGCAATGAACGAGTCAATACGTCAACAGTCACTGCGTCTCGACAGGGTGCTAATCACCTTCTCATGACCTGGCCGTGGCGTAATCAGGCAGAGCACTTCATGTCTGCCTGGAAAGGAAAGCAGCCGCTGCCCTACCCATACAACAATATGACTGCGACCCGGGATTTTTGAACGGGGCAGTCATGCCTCTGTCCTCTCCCTATTCACATGTACCTTCATTACAAACAATGTCAGTAGAGAAAAATTTGTCGTCTAGACATACCTGCGAGACTTTAAATAGTTTCAATCAAAATGTACCTACTATGTACAACGCTCCTACTCTACTGGACAGTGATCATGCTAATATATCTTTTCTCTCTGTAATGTTGTGGAATGTGAAAGGTGATTTGAGAGCCAAGCTTGACTGCCCGGAATCTGACGAGTTTAAAGACCAAATCCCTAATCACGACCTTGTATTCCTTCAGGAAACCCACCTACGTCCCGACGAGCATGAATGCATTACAACACCACCCGGCTATGTAATGTTTGCGAAATCTCGACCTGCGCCCTTGGATTTACGCCGTCCATGGGGGGGTGTTATTGCCTTCGTCCGCAAAGATCTCAATGCATCATTACGGAGTGATCTGACATCAACGGATATCATGACACTGGAAATCGGGGGTTGTCTGTTCATAAATGCATACATATTACCAGACAATAGCACCAGCTGTTGGAATCTACGATTCACATTATGCACAGGACTACATTCGTTTCTATTCTTTACTTCTATCTGACTTGCTTGTATAGCTATCCATATGATACACGACATCTATCTCACTTCTATCGACTCATCTTTACACCTTTCCTATTGTCTTATTGTCTTTCCTGTTATCATCTGTCTTACACTGCTGTACTAGTGCTGCGCACAAGCTATGCTTTATTGTTCTTTCTTATCTATGGACTCACACACATACAGTAGCTACAAGTATAAATACTAGGTAGTATTGTACTGTTATACCAGAGCCTCAATCGTATCCGTTGTCTCATTTCACTTGTGTTCAAGTGTCCTTAACACCTGTTAATCTAATAGGTTATGGGCCCCGAGCTCTAACCTTATATCGTTTGCTTATCGTCTTGCTCTCGACGTTGTATGACCAGTTCTGACCGAACCAGTCGCAGACACGGAATCCCTGTACCCCCAGTTGACAACCCTGAAAGCATCATCAGATCGCGATCAGGATCCAGGCCTTCATCTAGACCTACTTCACGACCCCAATCTCGTATACCTTCACCTAGCCAAGCCTTATCCAGGAGAGGCAGCCCTTTGCAACAACAATTATTCACACCACCAGTTTCTACAGCCCAACCACATCGTAATACTCTCCCTTGCTATCAGAGATCTCATTTATTTGATCATACCGAGTGGATTGACTATTATTCAGATCCAGAAAATAGTACAAACTTTAAAGCTTGCAGATCTAGCCCTTGCCCAAATCGTTACGATCCACCCCTATTAGATCCCGCAAGAGGAAACGACTGGGCACTCTCTATCACTGAAAGCCAGGAAGAGGCGATCAGAAGTCATCAGAGACATACAGAAACACCTCCCAGAACACCACTCACCTTCCCACTCACTTTTCCGCCGCTCCAAACACCTCAGCCACAGCAGCCACAACAATCTACGTCATCAGTTGTTGATCTATCTGTTTCGCCTACTGGTGAACAACCTGCATTTGCTGAAGAAGAGAAGGAACCAGATCTAGAATACGAAGATCCAGTACCAAGCGAACACCCATCCAGACATCACTCACCACCACCTCCACCAGATCCATCAGATCATTCCTCAGATTCAGAATCACTGGATTCAGATTCAGATAGCGACGACGATATGTCTAAAGCTACCAAAGCATTTGACAAGGTTACTACCTTGAAGGAGGATGGTTCAAATTGGTTAACTTGGGAAACGCGTGTTGAAAGAGCTGCTAGCTCACTTGGGTATGACAAATACCTCACCACTGCTGGGACAGGAGATGAAGAGAAGGAGGATAAAGATTTGTTGAATGGCATAATTGGAGCATTACCCGACAAGATCTTTCGGAGATACAAGTCGAAGAAAACATCGAAGGAACTTTGGGACGCATTGAAGACAGACTTTGATGCCAAGAACCCCCTTACACAGGCATACCTGGAAGGCAAACTGTTTAGCCTTAGATGCCACAACCCTGCGAAGATCAATGAGCACCTTGACACACTTGTTGAAATTCAGGATGAATTATCCAACCGAGGAGTGGATATTGTTGATGCACGATTCAAAAACGCTGTTATCGCATCAGTTCCAGATCAATTTAAACCCATAATCACCTCCCTTACCACATACTACCGAGATGAGCCAAACAAGCTCACTGCAGGCATGCTTATTTCATCCATTCGTGCCGATGCTGAAGGATCTAGCAACAATCGTAAACCCAAGGACTCTGCCAATTACTCTAATGACAACTTCAGAGGAGGAAGAGGTAGAGGCAGAGGAAAAGGAAATTTCAGAGGACGAGGAAGAGGCCGAGGTGGAAAAGGGAACTACCAAGGTCACAACCACAAGTCCAATGAAGAGGTGAAATGTTATAATTGCGGAGGAGTTGGTCATATGTCCAACCGCTGCTCATCAAAGAAGAGGCAAAACGCCAATTCTGCCAAGGAATCCAAGAAGGATGACAAAGAGAAGGATAAAAAGGGGAAGAAGAAGGAAAATGCATCAGCTGCCAAGGAGGAGAATGAAGGATATGAATCGGCATGGTTGGCAATCGACAAAGATAAGATCTCATATTTAGATGCCCCAACCATTGATTGCTCAGAAATTGCAGAAGCAGCGTTCATAGCATCTGAACAACAAACTCCAATCCTATTTGATACAGGAGCTACTTCTCACATGACGCCACTTCGCAAGGAACTGAAGCACTACGAAGAAATTCCACCTCGTATCATCGAAGGTGCAAATGCCGACACTTTCTCTTCTAATGGAAAAGGCACGCTCCATATTGAAACACATGATTCCTCAGAACGACCCCACTTCTTTCCATTGCGTAACACATTGCATATCCCAGGCATGCCAAACACACTGGTTTCTATTGGAAAACTGGATGATGCTGGATACGTCATTCACATCGAACAAGGCCAGATGAACATCTCAAATGGTCAAGGAAGGAATATTGCATGTATTCCGAAGGTCAATGGGCTTTATCAAATCATTCCACATGAACATGCTTATACAGCTACCGACCGCACCCTATCTCTTTATGAAGCACATTGCGCCCTAGGACATGTCAATTATGGATATTTAAAGGATGCTTTTAAAGCAAAATCTATCCAGGGCATTAGGTTGAATAGGAACCAAATGGAGGAAACTGAATGCGCTGTATGCATGCAAGCGAAAGCTTCTAGACTCCCAGTTCCGAAACAACGCCAATCTGAACGTGCAAAGAATTTTGGAGACAAGATTCACACTGATATATGGGGACCAGCATCTGTCAAAACTATTCATCGCAACGAGTATGCACTCACATTGCTTGACGACGCCACATACTGGCTGGAGCAACCTCTACTGCGCACCAAAGATGAGGCATTCCCAAAATACGTTATTTTCCAAACCAACCTTGAAACTCAACATGGTATCATCATAAAGGTTTTGCACTCTGATCGAGGAGGAGAATACCTAGGAGGAGACTTCTTACAGTTCTTGGAAGGAAAAGGAACAGACCGCATTCTCACAGTTCATGACACACCAGAGGAAAATGGCACTGCAGAACGTAGCCATAGATCCTTACTGAACATGGTTCGAGCTATGCTCATTGCATCAGGCTTACCAAAATGGCTATGGGGAATGGCCATGATGTATGCTGTTTATATTTGGAACCGAACTCCACACAAAGCCATAGGAATGAAAACACCTTTCGAGAAACGATTTGGTCACACCCCTGACATATCGGATCTACACCCATTCGGCTCTATTGTTTATGTTAAACGAGAAGTTCGACCTGACAAACTATCGGAACAAGCTACAGAAGGACGTTGGCTTGGACCAGAAAAAGAGTCACAGGGCTATAATATCTATTGGCCTAAACGACGAACCATCACAGTTGAACGCAATATCACATTTTCCAAACAGCAGACCCAACTCAGTGAGGAGGAGGATCATGATGTTGCCATCAATTTGGAGAACAAAGTCCCTGAGTCGGATCAGCCAATCGAAATCATTGAACCCACAACAGTTGAAATTGGAGAACCAGTTGACCCAGCAATCGTCACAAGCAGGAGGAGCAGAAAGCCTGCAGCTAAACTCAGAGAAATGGCTGCATACACAAAGGATTACTCCACCATTCTCACTGCCAGTCTTGCACAAGTCACATCAGAAATCGAAGCATATGATCCCTATACAGTAGCCGAAGCCAAACGACGACCTGATTGGAAGCATTGGAAGGAAGCTATGGAGGAAGAAATGCGACGACATGAACAACGTGGAACATTTGAATTGATCTATCCACCTGACGATGCCAACATACTTACCAACAAATGGGTTCTCAGATCCAAGAAAGACGAATTTGGTAGACTCATCATTCACCGAGCACGACTTTGTGTCCGTGGATATAACCAGATCCCCGAAGTCGATTACTTCCCAGATGAAACATTCGCTTCTGTCGCTAAACTCACATCTGTCCGCATTATACTCGCTATTGCCGCTTATCGGGACATGGAGATCCACCAGATGGACGTCAAATCAGCCTACCTCTATGGCAAGTTAGACGACAGTGAAAAGATCTACATGAAACCACCTACTGGTATCGAGATCCCAGGCATTAAACCAGGACAAGTACTCCGCCTTCGATTAGCGCTTTATGGACTTAAACAAGCTGGACGACGTTGGTACCTGAAATTCTGCAGCATTATGAAAGAAGTTGGACTTAGACGATCAGACTTCGATCATGCCGTATTCTTCCGGACAAAACCTCTCATCATCATATTCATTCACGTTGACGACATGACCATTGTAACCGACACCAAGGAAGACATGAAGAAGTTGAAGGACAAAATCAAAGAGAGAGTAGAAGTCAAAGATGAAGGAGAATTACATTGGATGTTAGGAGTTGAAATTCGACGAGACAGAGAGAAGAGAACACTTCAATTGTCACAACGATCCTACATCGACTCTATCATTTCACGATACGGATTCTCAGACACCAAACCCGTTTCCATCCCATTCGATCCTCATACACGACTCTCTACAACTCAAAGTCCAACCACAGTTGAAGAAATAGCTCAAATGCGCGATAAACCTTATCGAGAAGCACTTGGAGCAGTTCAATATTTACGACACGCTAGCCGCCCAGAACTCGCTTATCCAGTATCTCAACTTGCCAGATTCTCCCAAAATCCAGGCATTACTCATTGGAACGCATTACGCCGAGTATTTGCTTATCTTAAAGGAACGCGCGATTATTGGCTAACCTATGGAGATAAACCATCGGACGTCATTGGATACTCAGACGCAGATGGAATGTCAAACGAAGATCGACATGCTATTTCTGGATATGTTTTCATGCTCAATGGAGGAGCTGTATCATGGTCATCTAAACGACAGGACACCATTTCACTTTCAACCACCGAGGCTGAGTATATCGCATTATCTCATGCCGCTAAAGAAGCTATTTGGATTCGAAATTTTATCTCTGAAATATTTGGATCAGTCACTGACCCAATTCTTATTAATTCAGACAATCAATCCGCCATCGCACTTGCAAAAGACGACCGTTATCACGCACGCACTAAACACATCGACATCCGCTACCATTTCATTCGCTACGTTATTGAAGAAGGGAAAATCAGACTCTCATACTGCCCCACATCCGATATGACTGCCGATATATTCACAAAGGCTTTACCATCACTTAAAGCCAAGCACTTCGCTTCATCCATGGGACTTGCAAAGGCTTGAGGAGGAGTGTTGGAATCTACGATTCACATTATGCACAGGACTACATTCGTTTCTATTCTTTACTTCTATCTGACTTGCTTGTATAGCTATCCATATGATACACGACATCTATCTCACTTCTATCGACTCATCTTTACACCTTTCCTATTGTCTTATTGTCTTTCCTGTTATCATCTGTCTTACACTGCTGTACTAGTGCTGCGCACAAGCTATGCTTTATTGTTCTTTCTTATCTATGGACTCACACACATACAGTAGCTACAAGTATAAATACTAGGTAGTATTGTACTGTTATACCAGAGCCTCAATCGTATCCGTTGTCTCATTTCACTTGTGTTCAAGTGTCCTTAACACCTGTTAATCTAATACCAGCTGGAGAGAATACCTAGATCGTCATCCCTTTGATCAACTCATGGAAATTCTGACAGCTGCTACTTCATCATCTATGCCTGTCCTCCTATTGGGTGATCTGAATGCTCGGACTGCTTCAAAGCAAACCTCTCAGTCAGAAACCAGGTATGAAAGACAGTCTACGGACAATGTCACCTGTACTCGGGGCCGACGTCTGGTAAGGGAGCTCAGCGAGCAGGATTACACCATACTTAATGGTTGCTTGGTCTTGGGCTCGATGGCGAACAAATTCACATCCTTTCAACCAAATGGACAGTCTGTCATTGACTATGCTGTTGCCAACCCTTTGATGCGTGACAAAGTCCTCCGTTTCAATGTCGGAGTACATGACCCTGAATGGTCTGACCACGCTCCGGTTCACATATGCCTGCGATGGTTGTCTACACCTGGCTCGACAATTCCCAATCACAAAAGAAAGCGCACACCACTGGTCACTCGAGCAGAGATACTGCCGAATGAAACTGATCTGGATCGTAAATACATTGCTACAATAAATTCTTCTGCAAGAGGGAAAACTGATCCACTGATATCCCTGTATGGCATACTGCAGCCATCTCCTGACATTCTGGCACCCACAGCAATCTATATTCATGGAGAGTGCACGGATCACACATCATTCTCTGCCCGTGCAGGTGCCGGCATTTATCGTGGCATGGGGTCAAGACTTAATCAATCACTTCGGGTCCCAGGGCCTGCTTTATCGAAACGTCGTGCGGAGTCCTTTGCACTATGGGGTGCAATTTGTGACTTCCCACCACATCTCCCAGCAATCATCTACACCACGTCTGACTTTGTAGTCCATGCTCTCACTACATATGCAGCCCGCAATATGAAAACAAATTGGTCTTGTGCAAATGGGGATATCCTGAAGTGCATTGTTGAATGTATACGGAAGCGTACTGCTTCCACTCACCTCTCCCTCCTCAGTACCCACCTTACAGTGTCCAATGGACATTTGAAAAAGGCAAAGGAGCTGGCATTGATGGGTATGGACTTGCCACATTGCGTCAACAATATACCTTCTGTTAGCATTGAGCCACTCCCGCAATGCCAAGTGCAAGAAGGCCGCTGCAAAATTAGCACAGACGCTCTCGCACCCAAGGAAGACACAGCCCCTCCACTTGCGCCTGTAAATCATCGCATCCGCAGCAGAATTGTAAGAAGTAAGGATCAGAATCTTGCTGAATTTCGGGCTGCATCAAAATGTTCTAAACTGTTTTGGGACATTTTCCGAAGATTTGCTGGATCGAAGGCACTTAGCACGAATGAAGTCGAGGCCTCCGATCTACTCCGTGTCTTTGAGCCACGAATGAATCCACCAGGAACTTTGCCATCTTCATTCAATCATTCTCTGTATCAACTCAATGAACAGATTCTAGCAAATATGCCAGAGCGCACTGACGATACCTCATCAGAAAAGTTCTTTGACAGACTATTTGTGGTATCAGATGTGGACAAGGCTAAAGATGAGCTTGGAGAACTCCACCCTGGTAAAAGTTCTGCAGGTGAAGATGAGGTCCACTATGCCGAAATTCGGAAAATGGACAGCACTCTAATTATGGACTTAGTAAATGATTGCCTAAAGAACAGAGATAATCCAGTAATATGGATCATATCTATCCTCATTGGCATCCTGAAGAAAGGGAAGGATCCTAATGATGCCAATGGTTACCGAGCGATTGCCTTAGAGAGTTGTATGTTAAAATTTGTGACATTACTGTTCCTGGGTCGTGTTGTACAGTGGGCAGAGGCCCGAAGAATCATCCCGCCATCTCAGAATGGATTCCGGAAAGGCTACAGAACGAACAACAATGCTTTTGTTCTTCGAGCTTGCATTGAAAAGGCCAAGTCAATGAAAAAGACTCTTTGGGTGGCCAGTGTCGATATATCCAATGCTTTCCCATCAGTGCACAGAGCCACACTATGGCTGAAATTGCGGCGGTTGGGCGCCGGCGGACGCATCTTTGACTGGCTTCGAATGATTTATCATAAAATGAAGTACAAAGTACGTCACGGTGAATCCACATCAGAACAGTTCCAGTCTCTCATGGGCATTTTGGCAGGAGATACATTATCCCCAATTCTCTGGATCCTGTACTTTTCGGACTTTCTCATACCAGAAACATCTGATGATATTAACTTATTCGGGACGTTCATTTCACATTTGGAACAGGCTGATGACCTACTGCTACTTGCGCTATCTCCAGAAGGCCTTCAACGGAAAATGGATCTTTTCTATAGGTGGTGCAATGACAATGCAATGGTGATTAATGCACTTAAGTCAGTGGTGGCATATCATGGCCCTCAACCAGCGCAGATGCCAAGTTTTCACTTCGCAGACTCCCCTGTATCAACAGTGCAAGAATATACCTATGTCGGGATGACCCTTTGTGGCGGAAATTATAGATCAGACTGCTTTCATTCCATTTTCACAATGCATTACGAGAACAAAGCCGCTAAGGCCACATCTGTTGCTCATGCCGTACTTCACATTGAATCTATGATAGGACATCTACCTGTAGATGAGGGCAGGATTCTCTATATGGGGTGTATTGATCCTCATCTGATTTATGGATGTGAAGTTGTGCTAGACACCAGCTCAACTCTTCTACAACAGATTGAAAATGTACAAGAGCGGTTTTTCAGGCGTTTATTGGGTCTCTCCAGCAAGGCTGCCACTGTTGTTCTGTTCACTGAAACTGGTATCGTTCCGATACTGCTACGAAGAACGGAACTTGCGCTTCGATTCTATCTATATGCCTTGCAAAGGCCAGCAACGTCTTATGTCTATGCAGCTTTAATGGAAACAATAGATTTACATGCCAGAGGTTTTCACTCCTGGTTTTCATCACTCCTGAAGGTTATGCATAAAGCTCTTGCAACTACAAATGTTGAGGTTCTGTCTATAACAGCACTGCAAAATGTTGAAATGGCTACTGAGTTCCACAATGATGTGAGAAAGGCCATAGATTCATGGGTTGAAAGCGAAATACAAAGGACTATGAGTAAAGTATATCTTCTGCGACTACGACTCGAGCCTAATTCGAATGGTCCTGGGTCAAAGTATCGTACGCGTTGCATGCGTCAGTACCTAAATGACATCCGAAATCCCAGGCATCGAAAAGTCTTAACAAAATTGATGGCCGGCGATCTTCCGTTGGCAGTGGAGAGGCTACGATGGTCAGACAATCACAGAGTGCAAGTACCGCATGACAGGCGTGTATGTCGGTTCTGTTTAGGCACTACGATTGAGGACTGTGAACATGCCTTACTACACTGCACACATCCCCCCATTGCAGAACTACGCAATCAATTTCTCTCATCGTACTTTACGCTTGTCCCACAAGCCCGATACCTTGATAGGGATTTTGAATCATCAAAATTTTTGGGTAATTTACTTAGCTTCCAACCTTTGTTCTCCGCAACAGCAAAGTTTGTCTATCAAGTGATCGACATATATCAGTCTTCTCCTATTTTTGTCCCACCTCAGTATCGTCGTTAACTTCGTGAACTAGTACTCTCATTAGGGTTTCTATATGTAATATATACTCTTTATATGCGATCTCTCAATGTCACATAGATCTACAGCAGCCGGCGCGCTGCGAGCTCGTCTGGACTGGTATTGAGAGGTCCCGGGAACTATGATGTAGCATTTACATCTTAGTGTGCTCCCGAACCCCGGCGCATCAGCACTTGGTCCACATGCCGGTTAAACCTCCTCCTCCTCCTCCTCCAGGATCCCGGATACTAACCACCCTCCGGGCCGGAGGCTCACGTGCTCCGATCACCTAAAAAAGAAGTTTTTGACGTTCGTGTAGATTTTCTTTCAACCATCATTCCCTTGACATTCCTTCATCTAAGAGCCCCCAGTTTGTACTGTACTACAACTTCCAATGATAAACTTTTGTCCATCAAGCGGTTCTAAGTGGCCCGAGCCCAACACCAATCTGGAAAAGCTTATTACGTCGTATAAGCACTAGAAGCACTTGGAACGTCGGTCGCGATGTTCGGTGTCGACACGTCCTTCTTTGAGGCACATCAAGCCAATGCCAAACTTCTTTGTGAAAAAATTTCAAGTGGAAAGACTCTTCTTCAACTACCACGGACACTGGGGGCACACCTGCAGACTTAGCTCGCTTACCATGTGGTCCAACCTCCTCAGCAGATTTTCACCGCAAAAAAATTTGTCTTCGCACTCCGAGAGCAATTCCGAGGCCTCTCCTTCGGCCGAAGGCTCTCAGGGAACCTCTAGGACCCGACCCATCATACCCATTCCTGTACTTTCTCGCTCTCCTTTGCCTATGCTCCCTACCATTCCAGAAGATGGAGTTTTGCGGACACCATTCCAACCAATACCCACATCTTCAACTACAACGTTTAGCTATCCCACACCGGCGACAAGTGTGCTTTCACCTATCGAAGTTTGTTTGCGTGCTCTATCTCTTGGTCCCGCTACATTTTTGCAAACCCCATTCACTCCCGTACCTCGTTTGAACGAAAATGATACCATGGCTACTCCCGATGAGCCTTGACCTGATCCTCGGACTGAGCAGTTGCATCATTTACACAAACAATATCTAAATTTCCAAATTCGTGCCTCACTAACTCATTCGACTCTACCTACTGTGGAGTTGCAGTGTCCGCATTGCAAGGACTTTATACGAACTGGTATTGCTGCTCCTTTCGACTGGCCTAACCATGGGTGTCTCTCTTCTCAATACTTCAACCAACTTCTTTCACACATCCAATCATGTTCTGTGGCGTTAAATGATTCGGACAATGAGAGCGATGAAGACCGACTGTAAGTACCCTTGAACTAGTATTTGACAAATTTTCTCACTTAATTTCTCGATTTAGCCCGGTCAGGTCGTCATCTGCACCGCCAAATCTCACAAGAGCTGACTCACCAATGCTCGTCGGCTCGGATGATTTGGATGTCCTCAAATGGTGTGCAGGCGTTAGGATTCTGTGGAGTTCCTCAGGAGGATTATTCTGTACATTTCCATGGGCTCGACTAGCTGAATCAGGAGCAGCGAATCTACCTGTATATATTGAGATAAGGGACAAAGGGAAGACGCTCATTGCATGGTCAAAAAAATGTACCGGAGACGGGGATCTTACTGTTTGTGCCGAATGCAATGATCTCCCTGAACTATTCGAACGCATTGAGTCTGTTGCACGTAGAGCAGCACCGGGAACCAATTATGCATACCTTGGGATCGACACTCTGATTTTATTGCTACACGAATGGTACAATGAACTACAAGCATGGAAGCTTAAGGTAAACAGCTCTCTGATGTACTTCGGATTTGACATCACTCATCTTGTGATTAATAGACATTGAATCTGCGTCGCGACCTTGTACTATCTCTGCGTCGGCTTGATGACCATGAGCGACTCCTTGAAGCTTTATCCGAGCGAAATGTTCCTCGTGTTCATCAACTCCTTGCTCAGGCTCAAAAGCAGGGTATGAGCATCCCTGCAATCATCAGTCGACTCCGCCTTGCATTTGATGGCTTATATTCTCCGAAGGGATTTGTGACAGATGATTTTGACCTGGCAGTCATGGGTTTACGTATTGGCGGGGAGCACTTACTCAAAATTCTATCTGAGGAGCTCGGTTTACCATCTCTTCGCTTGCTTCATCTCTTCATCAAAGTCCATCCAACTGTCGGCAGAATTGCGATGCCTGTAGTAACACTGGGTGCAAAAACCCATAAACACTTGATTTTACAGTGATTTTATGGTGAATTTATGAATTAGCAACATGTCTATAAAATCAGAAATTTTACTGGATGTTTTATAACTCAGTATTTTGCATTGTTTTATTCAGAGCTGAGCTGTAAAACATCCTGTAAAATTTCTGATTTTACAGACATGTTGCCAATTCATAAATTCACCATAAACTCACTGTAAAATCAAGGGTTTATGGGTTTTTGCACCCAGTGTAACTAGGAACATTGACAATGTCTTCCTTCGTGCACATTTGAATGCTATATGCTCAGTTGGGGTTCCAAAATGTGGCGTTCAAATTATGATTGACTCGGACGAAATAGCCCTAAACAAACAAGCCGTCTACCTCAAAAGCGAGAACAGTATTGGTGGTCTATGTTGGTTGCATACTCATGCCAACGAGCTAAAGTTGGATTCATTTACAAAAGTAACCAAAGTTGCAAAGAGTGTGGCCAAAGGGGATATCCATCTGGGCAAGGAGATGACTGTTGCAGTAATTGGAGTTTTTGGTGAAACGAGTGTTTATCCAATCCTGGTAGCTGCTACATGCAAGAAGGAGACGGCTGCAGACTCCGAGTTTACTTTTCGCACAGTGTCCGAAGCCTACTTTGCACACCCTGATGCAAGCCAGATACCTCTCTGGTGCTGGTATACTGATGGTGATCCGAAATGCAGACCTGGTGGACACCAATATTTTGTTACTGTTACTCTCCCACATGATTCCAGACTATACCACCTGTTGAAAGATCTGCTCGGCCTTAATCTTTTCACTGGACCCATGACAATCACCATTGGTTTTGATTGGCGTCATATTGACAAGCGTAAGTGGCACTAAATGATTCGGTTAATCAATCAGTAACAATTTGTGAAACAAACAGGCTTCAGTACATGTATCCGTTCTACTGCAGGCATCACTATCAACTCAGGTCACTGCATTAATCGAATCATGCTTTTGCAATGGTTGCAGCGTATTCCAAATATGAGCCTTTGTCAAGCTCAGCGTTTACTCTATCCTCGAGATGCACAATCAGTCCCTCGAGCACTCGAGCTTTTTCAGGCAATCATCGAACTTGCAAACCTAGACATCAAACTTGCAAATCCTGGAGAAGAGCAAGACTTTGATTCAATTAGAATGCTTGCAGAATTACTTTCATCTCTACTTGATCCCTTTGTTAAGACGGCCTGGACACTTTCCCAAGCTGTTACATCGCTTTCAAAGTTCGCCCACCTTCTCTGCGCTCAATTCCGAGTGCATAGGCTGCAATTTTGTAGCAATCAGCTCTACTACAACTCGCAGTCAATGGTCAAGAATATTATCTTCAATATTGCAAAACAACAGATCCTTGACAACTCGCAGCCGTTCCGGATTGCCAAAGATGGGGATAATGAGGAGGAGAAGTATTTTGGGATTCTTCAAGTCTTGGGAGGTCATTGTCCAGGAATGAACCTTAAAGAGGGGCTTAGTCAAATGGGGAGTGCAGATATAAATCGAGTGCGTGAGGAACATCCAACTTGGGAGCCTGGTCAGCGCCGTCTTGAAGCTACTACTGCCGAAGGAATGGACAAAGTCAATGCGAAAACAAAGTGGGACGCCGATATCATTGCTGGGAACTGTGATCTTGAGGAGTGTTGGATGGAGGGAAGAGATCAAGCTGTCAAAGCTCTCAAGTCATCTTTCTTTCCAATGGACGCCCGATACTATGACTTTGAAACTCTATTTGCAGATTGTAAAGCTGACCTGCTTCATCCATTTGCTATCCGGGCATTGCGACAGATACTTCACGTGAAGAGGATGAAGAGGATCGTTCTATGGTGCAGGAACCGCGACCAAGTGATATGGCTTTTGAGCCTGGAGTTGACGATCCTCCATCTACTACCCCCAAGAATTTCGAAGTCCCCTACACTACACCTCCTTCACTTACTCCAGACAGTCAGGAGAACCAGACAGACGATGATTCTGAAGACCATCCATTCGAAGATTTACTGGCATCGCATATTGAACGACAGACAAGTGGGAGAGGGCACGAAACTAGACCTACTGGCATTGGAATCGATCAAAATGACTTTCTCGAGATGACCATTGGTAAAGAAATCAAGAAGACTCATTACCTGCACAAACAGACCATAGTCTCCTGTCTCATTACTCCCCATTACCATAAAAAAAGCCACAACCATCTATTCCGTGTTTGGACATTCACTGACGCCAATGCACCTGACCCTTTCAGACTTGTAAATGCAAACTTTACAGATCCTGGGCATTTTCATGTTGGAGATCTCGTACTTACTTTTGCCAAGACAAAAGAGTGTGTCAGTCTGGCATTAGTTCGAACAACGGACATATCCCAACGTGGTGTCACTGTCAACAGTGTGCTTATTGATACCTTGCCAAACTCTGATGCCAAGATTACGCTCACAGGACAGGTCTACTGTCTTCAATCATCAACACCATGTTCTGATGGCGATGACATCTTTTGGACTACAAATGGCTCATATCTAACCAATGAGTCTATCATCAAAGGAACCTCAGTTGTGACAGATAAGGTTGTTTTGATCAATATCCCATCTTATCTGTGCAAGGTAGTCAAACCGGATTTGATGACTGACAGTCCAGTTGAAGGTGAATATATCTGTTGCACTTACTGGAGGTTCCATGATGATATCCTTCAAATGCTGATAGTATCACTCTGGTCTAAGCTTTCCGAGCTAGTCAAACCATTAGCATCAATACCAACCCTGAAATTGAGTGAAGATTTTCCCTATCGAAACTCTGAAGGTAAGTTGTCTTTGTTTTTCTCATCACTTTGAATGATAGTACTTATCTATTGGCAGAGCTCCCCTCACTAGTATCAGTGAATGCAACAAGTTTACTTACCGAGGGAAACTCATTGACAATACCAACAAAATGCGAGTACTGCGGAGCTGAAATCAATGGCCCTTATTGGACCCATATTTCAATGCATATATTGAAGATGTTACAAGGCATCAAAGAAGATAATCTGAAGAAGCCAGTACATCAAGTAAACACACATTTTCTTTCATTCATTCTCACGTACATATTCCTATATCAGATTGGAGAAATTGACCCATGTGCATTCTGTGGTTCTTCTGGACATCGGAACTGTGAAGTCTCTATTTCTCTCAGTGGCAATACCCAGAATTGAACAGTCTATATCCATTCCGAGTGTCCATACTTTTTCAAAATACAATATGGACAAGCGGACAAAGGTTCACAGAATAATCCCTGCCGCAATATCCCCATTGTCTGTGATCTCTGTGCTCATCCTGTACCAGAACGCCCCAGTGTCCCTCATCCTGCCATTTGGAGATACAATATGATCCAGCATATTGCCGCAAAGCATCTGGAGTACCATCTTCCAGGCATCAATGAAGCAGCAGCTCTACTTCCCGAAAACCTGGCTCGGTGTATTACATTACCTCCAGAGGAGGAGAAGGCTCTTGAGATTCCTGCACACAGAATGATGATGCCATTGCTTGATGGTCTGCAGCTTGAGTTGGATTGGATTAAGAAGGCTACTGAGAAGAGAAGTACAAAGGGAAAGAAGCGGGAGTTTGATGCTGATACAGGTGCCAAGAACAGTGCTAGTGGGTCAGGAGCCAAGCGGGCTAAGACAAGTGGGATTTCTAGTACTACAAGAGGTCGCAGTGATGGAAAGGGTAGACGAGGCAACTCTAAGACTGGTAGAAGTTGTGGAAGAGGACGCGGGGCAAATTGAGGTCAGGTACTGAATCTTACCATTTGCGGATGCGATTATACATTTTGGCAGTAGGTAGAATTCTGTAAATGGACCTAGTCTAGTCGTACACAAGTCGTACAGTAGGAGAAATAGTTGACCGGCATGATTGATCGGTGATTGAGACCCCCCCTCCCCCCCTTCAGAAAAGAATCTGGTTAGTATCGAAATTTTCTTTTTCACATGACTCTTGAACAAGCACATCAAACTTGCTGGGCTGTTGTTACAGTTTCAAGCTTTATGAAAATAAAATTTAAAAAATCCGAGTGCATTATTTTAAAAATTTGTCACCTAACTTCAAAATAACTTCAAAATAATTCACTTTGTTTTAACCTGCACCATTGTATAGAATCATTTAAGACATTATGAATTGGTGGGAAAAAGCTAATAGATTGATGTTAGTCTATAGCTTTGCAACTTGTAACTGGTATTGACAATACACATCTTAGATACAATAACCACCAATGCATTTGATGACAATTCCCGCCTATATCCTCAGGACAATGCCTGTCAGGGGACTTCCAGTACGACACCATTTTCCTTCATCCCATGCCATCATCACACTTCCATTTCTACATACTGCCCCATGGTCACATTGTTACCTTGTACTCATCTCCCATCATTTCCCATTGTTTCGGTTTCTATTGCCTTCTTCCATTGTTTTCTTCCCTTGTTCTCCCTTGTTCTTCTTTCCATTTGTACTTTCACTACTTCTTTCTCCTGCGCTGTCATGGATAGTATATATACCCATCACCTGCAGTGGTTGTCCTTTGAGTTTTTCTCTTTGGATCCCCACCTGCAGGTGCGTAGTATGTCCCTCATGTATGTACATAGCACTGACTATAGACTCTTTGGATCCCCACCTGCAGTTGTGTTGAGTGTAGTCCTCACGCTTTCAGGTGTTGCCCTTACAGCAGAAAAACTCCCTTCCTTAGTGGCTGAGTGCCTTTTTAGCAACCATTTCTTTCCGAGCTCCACATAGTGAGAGCGACTCTGATAGCGCTCATACTGCTCCTCCCTCACCAACACTGGTTCCTTCAAGACACTCCCCCGCTCCCCCTGACTCCTCTGCGAACCAACCTTCCCCTTCTGAGTCTACAGACATGTCGTCTAACGCTGAACGTCTAACTCAGCTGGAAGCAGCTTCCCAGACACAACAGGGAACCCTCAATACTATCCTTGAATCTCTCTGAGCCCTAACAGACCAAGTGGCTGCATTGCCAGCCGCTGCTCCTCCTCCCCCTCCACCCTTGGGACTGGCTATGTTTCAACATTGCTAGCCATACCTACGCCCCATGTTTCAACATTCGTAGCAAAACTCAACAGTAGGGTATAGGCATGGATGTTTAAACACATGCTACTCACTGGAGGCTATATATGACATCTGGTGTTTCTACTGTACAAGGCCGATGACTTGTATTATATAATGCAGCATTGCCAGATTTGGAATGCTCTAGTATATTGTCACGTAGTGTTACTACCTTGCCAAAAAAAATCGATTTGCGTAACGGTGTTTGTGCTATGTTCCCACATATGACTGCTGCTTGCACAGACTCCCAAATATCTGACAAAATAGATAAAAAAATAAGAAAAAAATACACTTATATGTCATCCTCATCTCGAACAGTCATATCCTCTGTGTCATCCCAATCGACCTGCAAAACTCTGAGGTCTGGTATTCGATCTAAAACCTTCTCAGCATGGTCCACTAACAATCTCCATCGACTTTGAATGGTATCTGCCCGTTCCCGCTCAAAGGCTGCTTGCTGCAAAGCATATGCATTCAACCCCTCCACTAACGGCTCCGATAGTCCATTCTCAGCACGCATGTCTGATTGCCCAACCTTTCTGGCTTCCCACCATAGTGCCTTTGTCGTCGAAAATACCCTCATTCGACGGGTCTCCTCCACCAGCAGGATTACCTCCTCTTTCCATCGAAGCATTCTTGACCTAGCCTTGCACCACTCAACTCGTATCGCTTGGGAAAAGTAACGATTAGACTTGCTCTTTGGAAAAGAAAATACGACATACCATCCTTGAAAGTGGGGTCATCAGAGGAGGGTCATACCAAATCCATGATAGTGTTCTCCGACCTTCGCCTTGAACCATGGCAACAATACCGGGCTCAATATCGACTTCCTCCTCATCATCGTCATGTAGACCCCTCTGACGTCTCTCCTCACGCTCTGCAGCTTCTTCCTTCGTCAATGCCCACTTGTTGAGACCACGGAAATCTCTATCCTCCAATAGCTTCAGAGACTCTGACCAGGGTCCGTCTTTATCTAGACTCTGAAGTGCAGCTCGTGCACAGCGATAGCGAATTTTGGATGCGCGAATTCGGATATTGATGTTTCGAAGAACGCCTCCAGCCCTGGTATTACTCCGCTGTCCCCGAATGTTCTGAATTTTGTACCGTGTACACATTGTCCTTGCACATAACCCATCCCGGAGACCATCAAGAGCATCTATAGCTTCAGCCTCACGTAACCGAGCTTCATCATCTGGTAAGCTCCCGACACAGGCAAGGTTCCTCAGAGACGTTGTTGGCAGATCTGAGGGAAGGAACAATCGAATGTTCTCGGGTTCCGAGGTGTTCAGGTTGTTGAGCTGAGCATGAAGAGCAAAAGATCTTGCACCTGACTTCATGGAATGTACAGTCGTCTCGAGCAGTAACAGGGCATCCTCTAACCAAGGCATGAGCATTTTCTGAATATTACGGAAGTGTGTTATTCGCTTGAGGAGAGCTGTCCTTCGTTTTTGAACCTCAAGTTCTTGGGTTGGTGATAGTGGTTTGTTGGTAAGTAAAAAGAGTGTTAGACTATGCCTGAGGCAAATTTAGATAGGAATGCACTTGAAGCAAGAGCATACGCACTGAGATTCCTGTAGCTCAATCCCATTGACCAGAAACACACAAAGACTTGAGCTATGGACTATCTCCCCATGCATCGTCTTCTCATGCTCCTCCTTCGCTAAATCCAGTTGCATTTGCTTGAAACTTTGCTTTTCTATAGCCAAGAAGACTCAGCACAATACACGTTGAGGAAAGAGGTATCAATACAGACCTTTAGCCTTCACTTCATACGGACAATCCTCACTATGATCATACTCCCATGTTTCCACCATTTCCTTCCACTCGTCTAGTTGTGATCACCCGAGCTTTGATTCCAGTGCTTGATCAAACTTTTGAAAATCCAGGAAGTGGATATCAAACTCCTTCACTGCGTTAATGAGCCGCTTTCCCAATACCTGATCTGTGAATATGTCAGTGAGCATTTCTTGTCATATTTATGACATCTTACCCAGGTTTTGAATAGTCTGCCAATTACAGAACCCAAAAACATCATCAAGAGTCATTGCCCTAGTCCCAGGACCCATCTCCTTCGTCTGAGAGGCTGCTTTATTAGAATGCGACCATCCCTCCTCAATAACCTCGCCATGAGTCTGCCCACATCCGGGAGTATAATTGAAGTTGTAGTCGTTATGACACGCTGGCCGGTGGGCACGGAGGTGGAATTTGGGAATCAGGAATATGATCCCGTCCAAGCCATACTTCATTTCAATCGACGGGTCCAGTTGCTGCATACGAGTCCAGAACTGACGACCCCATTGGCATGATATGTCATACGAAACAACAATTGTTGCATATTCCTTGCCCTTGATGGTGCTCCAGAAAATGAAATCCATATTACAATATCTGGGTCAATATTGTTAGCTACGTCTTGATAAAGTTATATCAAAGACATACCTCTCTCCCTTCTGGAGGTCCCCTATTCCATTTGCCTGCCATACCCGATGATGACCGCAACAAACACCCCCTACACCCGTAACCCGCAACCCTTTGACATTCTTCAAGTTGGCGAGAAACATTGCGGCAAAGCCCGAACAAGAACTCATCTAGGGACACTCGTTAGCCCAGAAAAACTATCATCAGCATTGCTTATACCAACCTCTTTTCCCTCAACAAATGTTTCGATATAGTTCTTGTAGGCCTCCTGAGGGACGAGGTAGCCCCATCCAGGCCCGAGCATTGGACTCCAATACTCGTTGGACATATTCTTGTTCTGAAGCCGAAAGTTTGCGTCAATTGCAAAAAACTGAAAGTATTTGAAGCTATAATCAAAGTTAGCAAAGTAAAGCTTACCCGAATAGAAACGACATACACAATGTTTTGGGGTACCTCCTGCCACCCTGGCGGAAGATTCCAGCCCGACTGAGGGCAAGCTGGGCACGGAATTGCCGACTCGCCTTCCTTAGTGCCCATGGTGTGCTGATGGTGATGGCCTCAACCATTCCTCTTGCACATCTTGAGATGACACCATTGAAACATCACTCGCAGAAAGACTTTGTACCGATCCTACCCAAATCAAAATACTGATAGCCAAAATTACCAAGTTACACTGCTTACCTTAGGTGGTTGTCTTTGCCTACTCTTTGTCATCCAGAAAAGAGACAAATAATAGTCATAGGCCGGGAGTTTACCGATACAGTTGATGTGGTGAAACTGACGAAGACAAGAGAACGTTATTGCAGTTTGTGGGTTACTGGGTGTTCCTGGATACCATCTTGAACGAAGAAGTTGTACAGCGTGTTTGGGGGACTCCTTGCCATTGCAAGCACAAAATTCCACCGCTACTTGGTGTATCCCATTGACGTGTAGGACAGTGAAGTCTCGGTCTCCACTGATGGAATAATGACAGCGTCAGCCTCTGGGGTGACCCAAGTATACCTTAAGCCCGAGTTCTTTCAGCGTTGACGGCGTAAAGAAAGAGCCGTTCCATTCCTAGACAAATATATCAGAGAAAGAAACAGAAACTTTCATTTACTCACCTCTATCCAATGTAAAGGTAGCCTCGTGTCACGAAGAGGTGACAGCGAGAGAGCAAGCGAGAACAAGACGAGCACGAGAGACCTTAACACAAACTAGTCCAAATAGACCAAGTTAGATTAGAACAGTAAAGAAGATACAAGGCATACCTAGTCCAAATAGACCAAGAGGTCAAGATGAGGACTAGGTTACAGGATGAAGAATTTAAATACAGTACTATCAGGATCGGCGATGTGAAACTAGGGCTAAGGGTCTATAGCACTACTAATGCATGTTCGGGAAAGATTATGGTAAGGCTATGGAAAGGCTATGGATAAGTATGATCAAAAGGTAAATGAAAGAAAGGTGTAAACAGGGTGTAAAAGTGCAAGGCAGCGATAAGGCTGCGTGCACTGCATAGTTAAGGTTTAAGGTTTGGAAGTAAAGTTAAAAGGTAATGGTAAACAGGAACATACAAATGCAAATGTCTGAAAATAAAGGAAAAATGAGTATTAGTAATCGAAATAAAATGTTAGTATTTAGTCTTCACGATATTACCCCCCTCCTTAGAGTCCATCATCCTCGATGACTATATTCTGGGTGCATCCGGGTGTTTTTTATGGAACGCAGTTATAGATCATTTGCCATTTGTAAGATTTGTTACCGGTTCCCATGAATTATGTCCATCATCGTATCCTTTCCACTTTACCAAGTATTCAATCCTCCTCCACCTAATCCGGCTATCCAACAATTTCTCCACTTCGTATTCAGGTTCATTGTCTTCTTCCAAGTAGACTGGTTCTGGTTCCACTTCCAGTTTCCCATTAACAACGTTGCCTTTGAATGGGTAAAGCTTATCGACGTGAAAGACAGGGTGTATTCGCTCTAGAGACCTAGGAAGATCCAGTTTATAGTCTAGGTTTCCGACCTTCTCAATGACTTCATATGGTCTGAGTTGTCAGTCTCCTAGTTTTTCACTGGAAAGTTGGAGGTTGATATCTTCGGCACTAAGCCAGACATGATCTCCGACTTTAAACTGATGTGCCTTCTTTCTCCCTCGTTCGAAGCCTTCTTTCATCTTCCTTTTTGCCAGGTGTAAGGCTGCTCCTGCATCTCTCCTCGCTTCTCTTAACACCTCAATCTGTTGTTCTACACTTGCATTCCCCGTTCTCCTGCCCACTGGGATATTGAAGTGTGGTAGATATCCATAAGTAACTTCGAAGGGTGCTAGGCCATGAGCAGAGTGGGTTCGGGAGTTGATTACGAATTCTGCCATGGGCAGATGTTCTACCCAGTCGTCTTGCCTTTGATTTACAAAGATGCGCAGATACTTTTCTACCTCCTGGTTTGCTCTCTCTGTCTGTCCATTAGATTGAGGTCGATATCCCGACATTAAAGTTGACTGTATTCCCAATCGTCTGAGCAATAGTCTCATGATCGCGGCTGCAAATTGGGGTCCTCAATCTGAAATCATTCAGAGTGGGAGTCCGTGTAGTCTAAAGATTTCCTTGTAGTAAAGGTCAGCAGCTCCTTCAGCGGTGAGGTTGGAGTGACAGGGTATGGCATGTAACTGCTTGCCAAAGTGGTCCGTGCAAACCATTACGGCATCGTAGCCCTGGGATTTGGGGAGTTGTGTGATTAAATCTACTCCTACAAACTCCCAGGGTTCTTCGGGCACCTCCAACGGTTCCATTACTGCTCTCAGGTGTCTTTGTAATTTCTTCCTCATGCAAACATCGCATCCTTCTATGAACTTCTCCACAAATGCTCTCATTGAGGGCCACCAATAATGAGTGCTCACTAGATCGAAGGTTGCATGTTTCCCTCCGTGTCCTGCTGTTGGTGCGTCGTGGCATTGTTTTACTACCTCCCTCCTCAACTCCTCTTCTGGTGGTACATACACTCTTCCTCTGTGGTAAACCAACCCTTCATCTTCTTCCCATTCAGCTATTCCATCTGCCAGCCTCTTTAATCCTCCCTTCTTTAGTTCCTTTAATCCCTCCACTACTTCTGCTTCTCAGGCCGATGCTTTGCGAATCCTTCCTTCTAATGGATTGCTGAAGTGAGATGCGGCCAAGGTTACAAAGTGTTCTGGTTTCAGTACTACTCTCTTGTTGTTGTCTTCTTCATCTGAGATTTGGTGTAAGGGGGAACGGGATAGGGCATCAGCTAGGACATTGGTTTTGCCAGGTCGGTGAATGAGGGTAAAGTTGAAGTCTGCTAATTTTAAGGCCCAACATGCTTGCCTCCTACTCAAGTCCTGAGCCGTTTTCCAGTAACGTAGGTTGTCATGGTCAGTAATGATTTCGAACAGCTCTGGAAGTCCCTCCAGATAATGCCTCCACTCCTTGAGGGCCTCAATAATTGCTAACATCTCCCTATCATGAATCTCATAGTTTCGTTGGTGTTTGTCCATCGAAGCAGATCTGAAAGCAATTGGGTGCCATAGTCCATCGTCTAGCTTCTGCATAATGACCCCACCCGTGGCAAAACCTGACGCATCTACGTCAATACGAGTTGGTCGCTCCGGGTCCCATAACATGAGTATCGGAGCCGAGATAAACCTATCCCGGAGATCCTCGAAAGCTTGTTGTTGTTTAAGTCCCCATTGGAATACAACTCCTTTCTTGGTAAGGTCATGTAGGGGTCTAGCTACATCGGAAAATCCTTGTATGAATCTCCTGTAGAAGTTGGCGAATCCAATGAACCCTCGAACCTCCCGAATGCTTTTGGGTATGGGCCACTTCCTCACTGCTTCCACTTTTGCCGGATCCATCTTCACTTCTCCGTGTCGTATTACCAGTCCGAGGTATTCTATCTCTTCCTTCTCAAATTCACACTTCTCCGGCCTCAGATATAGATCATAGGCTTCCAACCTTCAGAGTACTTCTCACGTGATTTCTTCGTGCTCTTCCCTGGTGCTTGTAAAAATGAGGATGTCATCTAGATATATGGCTACTTTTCCAGCCGCAATTAGGTCTCCAAATATCGAATTCATGAGAGTTTGGAAAGTGGCTGGTGAATTGGTTAATCCAAAGAACATTACTTTAGGCTCGAATAATCCTCGGTTGGTGGCAAACGCGGCTTTCCACTCATCTCCCTCTCTTATTCGGATGTTGTTATATCCCCATCAGACATCAAATTTGGTAAAGTATCTGGCTTCCTGTAGTCGATTGATAATGTCTTGTACTAAAGGGAGTGGGTATCGGTTTCGGATGGTAAACTCGTTAAGCTTTCAATAGTCCTGAACAAATCTAAGCTTGCCATCCTTCTTTTTGATGAAGAACACAGGAGATGCTATAGGGGATTTGGAGGTCTGAATGTATCCCTTTTGAAGGTTGTCTTCTAGGAACCTTTCAAGTTCCTGTTGTTCGTTTACAGACATAGGATAGACTTTGGTTCGAATGGAGGTGGGGGCTCCTGGTGTTAGTTCGATCGCGTGATCCCATGGTTGGTGAGTGGGGAGTCTCTCCAATTCTTCTTCGGAGAAAACCTTGTGAAACTCTCGGTAAGCTTCAGGTATCATCTCTTCTAACGTCTTCTTCTCCTTCCCTTTTGCTGCCTCTTCTGCAATCTGTTGGGAGTAGGTTACTCCAGCTGCACACCATACCTCATCTTCTAATTCTTTGATCACCCCTTCCCTTCTCCATTCTCTTCGCTGTTTTCGATTAGCTTTGATTTTTACAGGGGTTAACAGGGGTCCTTCCTCTCCTTCTTGCATTGCCCCTGCTTTCACATCTTCTTCTGTTGCCCAGAAATCATCGTCGTCATAAATGCGATCACTTCTCCCTCGAACTTGTAGTAGGCCCTTCTCCCAGTCAATGCTTGGATTAGCTTCTCTTAGCCATGGTAACCCTAAGATCACATCTTCTCCTCCTAGATCTGTGATTAAAAAGTCCATCCATCCGCTCATCTGGTCCACAGGTAATCTTAGATTTGCGCATTTCTCTATTTTCCCGGCTCGGTTTTCTGTTCCGTCTATGTTGTAAATTGGCAAGGCGTTCTTCATTAGGAAGGTAGGGATTTTATGCTTTTGGACAAACTTCTCATCTAGGAACAACGCAGTTGCTCCACTATCCACCATTGCTGCTACATTCAGTTGCAATCCTTTCTCTTGAAGGCACACATTGACTCGATAATGTGAAGCTCCTGGCTTTATTTCCGAAGTCATATTTAAAGTACATGCGTGTATCAAATCGTAGCTAGAAGAAAAGCAAAAGTTCTGAAATATATTGGGTACTCAGGGTGCAGTGGAGTCCAGTACCGGCTTTAAAAATCCTTGCGTTCTTTCATGAAGGCAGCTAGGATGGCAGTTTGTTGAGCCATCGCCTCTTTCAAGGCTTGAATCTCACTAGTGGGGTTGTTATCGCGGGTGGAGGATGGACCAGCTACTGGGGGTACATCGTTGAACAGCAAAAATGGGGTTTCCATATTAGCGGAGACGCAAGCTCCTCCTCCCCCTGTCTTCCCTGCCCCTCTGTTCCTTTCCAGTCCCATGTACTTATCCTGGCAGATCCTCTCCATGTGTCCAGTTTGGGCGCAGTAACGACACTTCTCGTTTTTCCAACTACAGTTGCCTCGGATGTGCTCCTTGCTTCCACAGCCAAAACATCTTCCCTTCATTTCTCACAGAAAGTCGTCTCATGTTTTTCCATTCCAGTTTCCTCCTCCTCTTCCTCCTCCGACTTGAGCAGCATCTATGTCCATGGCGTTTGGGTCAGATCGGTGGTTGCTGGTGGCATTATAAGTGGGGTCGTGTAGGGCTAACTCGATTTCAATAGCTCGGGAGACAGCTTGGGAGAGGGATTTGGGTTTTCCCTGAGCAATGTTGATGCTCACCATGTGGAGCCTGACGCTGGGGTTAAGTCCACTACAAAATCGCTCCATGAGATCGGTGTCGGAGAACCCAGTTTGAGACCCGATGTCTTGGAATTTTTGTGCGAATTGGGCAACGGTTAGCTTTCCCTGCTTCATTCCCTTTATCTGCTTCCTAGCTTCTGATTCTTCGTCTAACGATCCAAACCTCGTTTCGAATTCTTTAACGAAGTCATCCCACTTTCCATTGAAAGGGAACTTGACAGTGGGATCACTGTAGGATTGGAATATCTGGTCTGCATATCATGCAGCCCAATCGGCGGCATCTTCCGTCATGTAGGAAAGGGCTGAGGCAATCCAATCATACGAAGTTCGGATGCCTTCTTGTTTACTAGCCCAATTCTGAAAGAAGGCGAGGAAGGTGTGAACATCGCTACTCTTCCCTGTGAATGGCGTGGGTTTGGCATTGGCGTTTTTCTTGTCTTTCTTTTCGGTGATGTCAGCCCTTCTGATGGAATGGGCGAGACGCGTGACTTCGTTCTGAAGCATGAGCTGCTGTTTCATCAGGAATTTGATGAGGTCGTCTTTGGACAAGTCATCCATGTTCTGGTCTCTAGGTGGGGGTGGAGAGTCGTCTCTAGGTTTCTTTGGGATTGGGATGATTCGGTGTTGTATTCCATCTTTTTCGAGAGTAGTTTCGGCGGCAATGGATACTAGGGCTGCGTTCAGGCACACCTGTTCTGCGCAGTTCCAGAACTTCCTGTTGTTTCCGACGTGGAGGTGATGGGTTGTATAAAGATCTAGTCCATGGGGTAGGTTCACACAATCGTCAGACATGGTAGTTTTGGGTGTTGGTTACAATTACGAGGATGGTCAACCACCTTACTCCTTTATAGGGAGTCCGGAATTACGTTTTGAAGCTCGTGTAGACGGGGGATGACCTTACGCAACAGCTCCTTGAACTGTTCGTACCTGCCCACCTGTCTCACACAGGCTAGAGTCGACGGGCTTGTGGGCCCTTGGGGAAATGGGAAGGAAGGGATCGGGATACCAGCAAGCGCGACGTGTCTGTACAGGTCTCTTGGTAGACGGGTACAGTAGAGGATCTTGACCTAATGTCACGAAGAGGTGACAGCGAGAGAGCAAGCGAGACCTTAACACAAACTAGTCTGAATAGACCAAGTTAGATTAGAACAGTAAAGAAGATACAAGGCATACCTAGTCCAAATAGACCAAGAGGTCAAGATGAGGACTAGGTTACAGGATGAAGAGTTTAAATACAGTACTATCAGGATCGGCGATGTGAAACTAGGGCTAAGGGTCTATAGCACTACTAACGCATGTTCGGGAAAGATTATGGTAAGGCTATGGAAAGGCTATGGATAAGTATGATCGAAAGGGAAATGAAAGAAAGGTGTAAACAGGGTGTAAAAGTGCAAGGCAGCGATAAGGCTGTGTGCACTGCATAGTTAAGGTTTAAGGTTTGGAAGTAAAGTTAAAAGGTAATGGTAAACAGGAACATACAAATGCAAATGTCTGAAAATAAAGGAAAAATGAGTATTAGTAATCGAAATAAAATGTTAGTATTTAGTCTTCACGACACCTCGTATGAGCTTCAACAATGCAACCAGAACACATCATACCCCCACCAAAACACTCTTCATCAGCACACCTATACACGGCATCGTTGAGCCCACACATCCAACAAATAGCAGCGCAGCCCCCACGACCTTCAGTATACAACATTTCATCAAGGAATTCTTCCTGGAAGGGTATCCACGCCAAATTAGGGTTGTCCTGAAAAACGGTCAATTAACCAGAAGAATCAAGAGCTCTGGTTGCCTACTGAGTGAAGATTGAATCGGCGTGTTGTCTTGATATCCACTTGCGCTGCCTGCACCTGCTTGGTCCGGTTCAAAGCTTGTAAAATTGCATCCTCTGTCACACCACTTTCATTAAGGGCCTCCCAGAATCTAACATATTCGCCTGATTCCTCTCCCTGCCAATCACCACCAAAGTCCGAGTAGTTGTAGTCTGATGAGTAGTGGGCACTATCTTGAGTTTGTTGGTCATCGATATCATTGTCTTCTGGAGCTGGGACAGGTGTCAAATCGACAATTCGTGTGTGTTGATGGAGACGCTGTTGGTCATGAGAGAGGGAAAGAAGTGTTGACATCGGAGCTGAGGATGCAGTGTTGCGATCCCACCATGCTTCTTCAACTCTACGCTTCTTTTTGACGCCTGCCATTGACTTGGAATGAATAGATACGTCAACGAAAACACATGATTTCAATTTCCGAAGTACCCAAAACCAAAATATGGCAGAAAGGATAGCACTCAGAGGGCATTTTGACTGGAAAAAGGAAATCAGTGTAAGTAATTATGTATAGGAGTGCATACATTGTGACTCTGGAAGGTCAGCAAGAGACTAATCACAAGCAAAACCAAAACGGCTCTGGTTCACCTCAAACACAACAACATTCTGGGTGCTTCTCAGCCAAAAGAAGTATATAAAGTCCCAATAGAATACAGAAAAAAAATAGACTAGTTCATTTACTACCAACACAATGGATCGCCTCTTGAACGGAATCTGTTCCCTCAAGTGTTTCAAACCCTCCTTCCTCATCGAGGGCACGTTGAGTTGCCTGCTCAGCAGCTCGCCTGATCAAAAACAAATGTTATTGTCTGATATTCTGGACCTGCGAATGTAACTTACTCATTTCCATAGACTATTGGCCTGGAAGAGCTCCCCATGGCCTCAAGGATGTACATCATCCGAATTTCCTTTGAGCTAGCTAGGTGATGAAGGTGTGGAGTAGGGACAGTGCGTGCAGATCGAGATGGTGTTGAGGGTGTTGTGGCATTTGGCCGGGAAGATAAACGATGGGTGGGTGTCGAAGTAGAAGTCAGAGTGATATCACAACTGCGGCCTGAGTACACAACGCTACGAGGAGTGTGTTGTGTCGACACTGCTCGTCGGGGTGATTTCTTGATGCAGGCGGCTTTTTTTTGTTCCTCAAGGGCCGTTCGAAGATGCTCCACTGCCTTAGACCAGCCCTTGATTTTATGGTGCACAGCACCTGAAAACCCGTTCACCTTGGGAGCTACTTCTGACCTGAGGATGGTATCAGTATCAAACAGACAGAGGCTTGAGGGTATACGCACCATTGGGTGTATATACCTGGAACTTGGCCTATGGTAATCACAAAAAACTTATATCCTTCACTACCCTTGTGTACCTCATCTCCAGGGCTTGGATAAAACATGGTGTCTTCTACTTCTCGTGCGTCAACAGCAGCCCAGTCCTCTACAGACATCCGAGAAAACAGATCATCGAGTGCTGGAACTGACATTAACTTGACGGGTGATGGAAAAAAGTAGAATAGACAAGCATGGGAACAAGAGACTAACCTTCTGACCACCAAATTACTTCGCCATCAAACATACAAGTAAACAGGTACAATCGGAGTTTCGGAAGGAAGGAAGGAAACCCAACATTCAGGCCCATTGAGAGCATTCTAATCAAATTGAAATACAGGCTAATACAACTGTAGAAAGGTGTCGACGTCAACATGCATGAACAAGACAGACTGCAGTAAGGAAGAGAAAATTCTGGGCTACCGCATCAACCTCCTCAAATTCCTCTTGCAATAAGACATGCTGAGCATTTTCCGCCTTTGCTCGGGCTAAGATCATATCCCGCGTTTCCTGGACGCTATCCTCACCATCCTCAACTGATAAGATACTGTAGGCTTGTCCGAGTTGCTGCAGCCTGCGCTGAGACCCACTGAGAGCCTTGAAGACAGTCTTGTATCGATCAAAAAAGGCCAGCTGTCTGGTTTCTACCTCCTGGCCAGAGTACATTGGCTGCGGTAAAGAGCCATCTCTTGTCCAAGAGGCTGGTTGCCGGATAAGTTGATTAGAATAAAAGAGTGTAGCTAGTATGCTTGATACACGCACCTTGCTCAACTGTCCAAGCAAGGTCGTCCAAACCAGTCGGAAGATAATCGTTGTGACTTGGTGGAGAATCCCATCTGAGGTATTCTCCTATGTCTCCTCATGCCAGAAAGACCGCTCTTAGAGCCTCAGGGTACCTGTCAGGTGGTTGATAGCCCCATGAAAATGCTCGATCCAATGTTCTATACAACCACTCTTTCCCCTCAGATTGGCCTTCAGGTGGAACAAGTAGCTCAAAAGATTGTTGCATTTCTATCCTGTCCCTGAATGAGAAAAATTCATCAAAAAAAAAGTCTAGAGTTAATGGGAACATACCATGGATTTAGAGGCTTTCCCCCACTGATCACCCAGTCCCATACAGACGTCTGCTCTCTCTCCGGTGTCACGACCTGCCAAAGAGGCCAAAGGAACATCGGTTCAGGTTTTATATCATCTCCAGGTTGAGATTGGAATGACTGGTCAGACATCTTGTGAAACAATTTGTCGACACTAGGAGGTTGGTAAGAGGTAAAGGGGAAAAGCAAAGGGAAATTTTTTTTGATCATCACGCAAAAAAGCAAACAGATCATTGCGTCAAGTGTGACCCCAGAAATACTTCATTATCTGGTCTGTGTCATACAAGCATTGGAATTGTAAATCTACCATAGTTTAAGCACTAACACTTAATCTATGAACTAGCATGTTAGTCAATAGTCTGGTTTGCCTGTTTGAACCAACCTACCTCTCAGCTTTTTTGTGTGCTCTACGTTCCTTCTCTTTTTGTGCCAATAAGTGTCTATTTGCCCGTCGATATTTCCTCTGAGATATTCTCTGGTTGTCAGCTTGCTGTTCTTCTGCCAGAAGTACAGGGTTTTGCAAAACGACGTGCAGGTCGTGTCTGAAAATTCCATATTTGTTTGTATTTGTGTTCATGGTGAATGTATTGGACGGCCATCGATCGCCATTTCTTTCATCGTCTCTCATGGTGAGAAGCTTGAGTGTCGACCTCCGGAAGCGGATCGTTCATTGGTGTCTTGAAGACGGGAGGACTGTGGCAGAAATAGCCCAACTAGCAGGCTGTTGTGAACGCACTGTATACACCATTCTGAAAATCCATCGTGAAACTGGTGAAGTGTACAACACTGCAATCATCCCCCATGGCCGTCTTCATATCCTCACTACTAGCGATAAATCATACATCTTGTCTGTTCTTAAAGCAAATCCTTCTCTCTTCTTGGATGAAATCCAGGATAAGTTGTGGGAGTTCCGTGGAATAGATGTATCCATTGCGACACTCAGCCGGACACTCAAACAGATGGCCCTTTCCGACAAGAAGATATCTTATGAAGCACTGCAAAGGAACAATTTGGTTTGTGCAGCCTGGACAGCAGAAAATGGAGATCTTGATAAAGATATGGTAGTATGGCTTGATGAGAGTGGTATTGAACACGAGAACTACCAACGTGATTATGGCTGGGCTACCATTGGACAATCATGCACCAGGAGAGCGGTATTTCTGGAAGGCAAACGCTATACCCTGCTTCTGGCTTTGTGCGTTGATGGAATTGTAGCGATGGATATATTTGAAGGGAGTGTAAATAGGGATGTCTTTATCCATTTTCTACAAGAGGAATTGGTGAGTCCTTGTCTTCAAACATGAGCACTGACTCATATCTTAATCTACCAGGCTCCAGTTCTGATGCCTTATCCTGGCCCCCAAAGTGTGGTGATACTAGATAATGCATCAATTCACCACGATGAAGAAATACATGCAATTATTGAAGATGAGTGCGGTCCGTAACAAATCTTTTATCAGTTTTTGTTTATCATTGAAAGTTTATATAGGTGCTAAACTGGTCTACCTCCCTCCGTATTCTCCAGATTACAATCCAGCAGAGCTAGCATTTTCCTTTATCAAGGGCTGGTTGAAGCGTCACGAAAATAGTGCAAGAAGTGATGGTGAAAGGTGGGGTCTAATTCATGAGGCTGTTCAAGCTGTCACACCAGAAATGGCCGAGGGATGGATCAAGAACTGTGGATATGACTAAATTCTGTACTATTTATTTACAACACTCTACGTAGAAGTGGTACTAGGCATGGTTTAAAAACAAGAGATACACTAGTGAGTGGAAACTACCGCAAGAACACAGACAAGCACAAAAACTGCAAAAATATACAAGAGTGATAGTCAATAACTAGTGCGACGACGTTTCTTCTTCTCCATAGTGTCACGGCAAAATCTCTGAAACTTGATCACAGCACCTTCGGAAGCCTGAGTGACTTGTACGAGCTGTGTGACAGTGACATCAGGTATGACATCAGGTGTAAACTCGAGCTTCTTCAGTTCATCAAGAGACCCACGTAAGTCACAGTGATGCTCAAGAAAAAATTTGTCCGGGCAGGTGCGAATGATAGACTCAATATCGGTGACAGAGTCTACTTTAGGAGGAGAGGATGGAGGAGCTGAGCTAGGTGGGGATGGGCTGCGGCGACGACGACGACGGGAAGAGCTGTCTTCAAAGCGATCACCAAGGGACTTGACAGTAAGGACAAGCAGGGCTGCAGCCGTAATGTCAGTAGTAGGAGGCTGAGTTTGAGCAGCATAAGGGCCAGTTCGACCGCGCGCACGAGCAAGAGGCCGACCATTGCGAACAATGTCAAACTCTTCAGTGTTTGGTGGTTCCTTGGTGGTCGTGTTTCCTGCAATCTATGAAGAAAGAATCAGTATATACATGTGGTCACAGGATTGTGTCATACCACAGCCTTCGCCCATTTCTTTTTCATGCGGTTGTTGATACCATGATGCTGCTGGGTGACAGGGTCAATCCAACAAACAGTGTTGGATCCAAGTTCAGAACGATGAGAAGCATCTTCACAGTTCCATAGGGTCTCAATGCTCTGGATGATAACACCTTCGGCGATGGTGCTATCATTATAATTTTCAAGCTGAGGAACCTACAAAATGTAGTCAAGGAAATGACGCCGAAACACTGATTAAATTGACTTACTCTGGTCCCATATGCTAGTTCGCTGTTTGGTGGCACCTCAGGCAACCCCCTACACTGACCTACTTAGGCTACCTTGAGATGTACATTAAGGGTACCTAAGAGGTCCTAAATACCAGTTAGACTACCTACCTTATATTATTATTGACATCATGCTGGGAGCTTCCAGGCATTAGTTTGTTAGTGTAACCAGCAACAAGCTGGTAATTGCCTGTGGAGTATGGGACCCATTATGGGAGGCCCCAATTTTGTCACACTGTCACAGGGTGTCAGTAGTCCATCTCTCATTATTCACATTCAGCTACCATTTAATGCCTTTATTATCATTGTTTTCTATCTAGAATCTTCTCATTCCTATCTACAAGCTAAAAGGATGCAAAATTTTTGCTGTAGAAGATATGACCAAATTCTGACTTTTCCTTTCTGGGTTCTCTGACAGTGAGATCTTCTTGGGCCTGTAGCTCACCAATCACACCCAAGGTTTGCATCTGTATGAGCTTACATAGAGCAGACTGACACATGGTTTACATGGTTTATGTACAAAGTAACATATTGTAATGTAGATTAAATATGTATGAATAACCAGATGTTTTGATTCTCAGTTGGTTCTGCATTTTAGTTGAGCACATAATCATGAATAACAGAGAAATGAACCAGTTAGATTTTATGAATGCAGCAATTTTTATGAAGAATAAAGTATAGAATAACCTTGCTATTGACAAAAGTTACATTAAAAAATCCATTCACTGTAAAATGAGAATTGACACATAATCAATCTATCAGCACTGTTTTTGATTATGAATCATTTAACAGGGCTCTTAGCAACCTCTTAGAAACTTCAAGGTGAGACTCAACTATATTCTAAGTAGCTTCTGATTAAATACAGGCAGTTACCAATTAATGTGGTAGCTCCCTGGATACTACCAAGAATTTGTGGCAGATACCTACTAGTTGGTAGCCCCCTAGACACTACCGTGAATTAAAGGGTGCTCCCAACTAATATCTGGGAGCTGCCGGTAGCCACCAAAATAATACCAGGGAACTAGAGGGAGTTACCGATAATTGGTAACTCCCTAGGAATAATACCAGGGAGCTAGAGGGAGCTACCAATTAACCTGTTAACTCCCTAGGAATTACAGGGAGTTATCAATAACTTGGAAACTCCCAGGAGACATCTGATTATGTCTGGGAGCACCCCAGGGAATACCAGATAATAATTGGCAACTCCCTTTTTCAACAGGGAGTTGATTGAAATATGGTGGGAGCTACCAGATCATTTTTCTTCATCCTAGGTAGCTCCCAAGTCTCCAGCAGTGACACAATACATCAACATTTGAGCCTTCATTCTCATATTATCTTTGTGAATACACATGTCATATATTTAGTATCTAAAGATCATTGGTAATATTACTAAGTTCAAGTTGTCGATAATTTTCAGTAATATCCTGAGTATCTAAATGTTCAGTCAAACCAACTTCCAGATCTTCGAGATAACCACCACCAAACTCATCATCATCCTCTTCCCCAACTGCATCCAGAAGAAGGGCTCTCCGTGCTTTTGCAAGTTCTTCTGAAGAAGGTCCCCAGAAGGCAGAATAATTATCTGATAGCTCCACCAGCGCCTGTTCCCAGGTGACACAAAGCCTCAGGAGGTATTCTCGTCAGAGTCCCAGTTGATGAATTAGACCAATGCTTCCTGAAAGGCAACATATTAGAAAACAGTCATGAAAAACATTCTATGCAATACCTTGACTGTTCTCCAATGTCATCTCTATAACCTGCCATTCTTCGACAAACCATTCTTGCAAAGACTGCCGCTGCATTCGCAAACGAGCGCTTTCCTCCCTGCATCGATCCAGTTCCAACATGGCTCGGATGCCCTTTTGCACATTCTCATCAACCATCCATGGCGGGGGAGCCTGATCTGTATTTTCAGTGAGCCCGACATCTTGCCAGACAGCTTCATCGGTGTCCAAAGCAAACAAAATAGACTTGTCAATCTTTACAGGAAAAACAGAGTGCGCAGGTGCCTTCCCCTGTTTGATTAACTCATCAATCTCACTGCAAAGATTGTTGTATTTGGTTGCCAAGGCCAATATGCTGGGATCCCGATGTTGGACGGAATCCTTAGTATGGTCATGCAGTTTTTGTTCTTATAGGGGTATTAGATGTAGTAGTGCTCAGCAGAAATGAAACTCACCACTTCGTTGCTTACGGAAAGAACGCTCAAGACGGGATAACGCGAATTTTCTTGCCTCCAGCTTCTGACGGAGGCGCATCTTGACGGCAAGAGCATTCAGACGTTTCATGACATAGGGATCATTCATTAATTTCCGGAGCTCGTTCTTGTCAGACGTTCCTAGAGAGCGTTCTTTGTGAGCGAGTTTTTGTCGTACTTCTTCCCTAGCTTTACGTGCATTTACCAAGTCGTCATAAGCCGTGATGGTTCGGTAGCGCTCAACTGTTCTGGAAAGAATTACACCCTCGAGATCAGCAATTTTCTTTTCCCAGATGTCCAGGGCCTCGTTAAGACGCAAAGCTTCCTGAACAGCAGCTTTGGCTGCGTTACGTCGCTGTCCTAAAGAAAGAGTGGCTGGTCATTGGCTGAGATATTAACGAAATTGGATACACACTTGGTAGTGGTTGCGTCTGCGCTTTGACTTGTTTCTCCCATTGAACACGTAAGAATGCCAAGTCCTGACCACTTTGTTGAAGTTCACGCTCGGCCGTCAGACGTCTAGAAGCACATTGTCGTGTTTTTCGCTTTCCGGCATTCCATAGGGTTTGTTCATTATGGTGATGTAACTGAGTGTCGTTGGTATAAAGGTGGAGATAATACTGGCATAGTAAACACTTTGGTGAGAGCAAACATCGAATTCTTCAGCACAAATACATACCCCGACTACCCGAGTATAGGCAACTAAATGCCGAAGACAAGCCCAACACCGTTCACAACCTTCACCATCGCAAAGACCAAACCAACGGCGCTTCCGAGGATGGTATATCAACTGGCATGGCCAATTGTGGCCATACGCATGAAAGACTGAAACACCCCATATGATGCGCCGCAAATAGTTCTTCAGAAAACCCCACTTTCGACAGCTCCGTTCTGTCTGACAACCAATATCGTATAAAATGCCAACTGTCCAATCGTCTGGGATGTGTTTAAAGAATTCAGATATGAGTGCGAGCATGTAATGCTGTCTTTCGCCAGGGGAGTCTATAGCGACCATGAATAGAGCTACATCATGTTGACAAAACATTCCGGCGTCGGCTGTCTTGTCGAATTTTGCATTTGAAGAAGAGCTCATGATAGTCTCCTGCGCGGCATGGAAGCTCCCTAAACACCCATCTAGTGCGGACTTTGGAACACGCATTCCATGTTCATAATGGTCGTCTTCCTGTACAGGAGAAGGATCGGCCACCAGCGATTTAGGTCGTTTAGGTGGCTTAGGGGGACGGGCCTCGTTGACTAATGCTTCCCACTTCTTGACTTCGTCTTCCTGGATATACATTGTATCTGGGTGAAGACGCGGAGGATCCCGATAGCTCTGTCTGTTGTGTTTGTGGGTGAAACACGCATCCAGAGTGACAATAGCCTGTACACCAGCCTGTTCCCAGTCAGAGGCGTTCGGAGGAGATCTTCCACCAAAACACAAGGCGCAGCGAGACCTCAGATAGGCGCTGACACGTGAACACGGAGGAAGTGAAACCGCCTCGGCGGATTTTCTAGAATCGTTCTGGTTTTTGAGAGGAAGAGAGGGGGATATGTCTGAGCGTTTGCATTTTGGGTAGCTTTCAATGGGGCTAGTGGAAGAATTGGAGGGTCCCTGCGATACTCCTTCTGGTCCTATTATGTTCGACTGCGCCCCTGGTTTCGGAGGCTGTCACAGTACTCCCGCTCTGCTTGTTTCCAATTTCGACTTGATGTGGGCCCGAGTAGCGTCTTGAAGACTGTTAAACCATAATAGACAATTCCCAAAGCGTCTCCGTAGAGGATCCTTGCCCTGCAGCCAATAACCTTGCTGACGTAGGTAGTCTTCAAGCGCACTACACCAAGCAGTGACATTAGGCAAAATACGTAAAAAAAGACGAGCCAGAAAGTCTAGCATGCGTATATCAACTGCAAGTGAAGGCGCGAATGGTGCACAGGGAAAGAGACCACTCCTGATGAGCTGAGGGCCAGTGGGACAGCAAATACTACAGAACCAGGTGTTTATCTTCTCAATACCTGAACAAGGCTCGTTAGATTGAACATAGAATAAACGAACAGACACGCACCTGTAAACCGGATGACAGCAATATTAAGATAACGTCCGCCGTTACAAGAGCAACGGTTTTCTAAATGCAAGGGAGCATTTAGACGAAGGTTGTCAGTCTCACTAATCAGGTCCATATAGGGCTCTACCAAGGACGGGATAACCTCTTTCAACCATCTTTTCCACTGGCGATCCTTTTTCTTCCTATGAGTTGACTTCGAGGGTGATAATAATCGCTCCTCAGCAAAGGACTCCACTGGGATACTGTCCAGACCTCTATCGGTGTGCTGCATAGTCGGTATCGCAGTCACGACCTCTTCTTCTTCAAATTCTGCAGGATGGTCGCCATTCAAACCAACTTGGCCACGCAGACGAGGTAGGTCAGGATTTTGTGTTAGATACCTGCCGCCAGAAAGATAAACGAGTGGATTATTCCGATTGGATCTGATCCAAGGCGGGTCAATGACTACTGTTGGTCTGTAAGCAGCAGCCGGTATGTTAGGTGGTTTCGATTTCATAGTCCGATATCTAGAGGTCATGCCCGTCAGTGATGAGATTTGCAGTCCGCTAGTAAAAGCCCAAAACAAGTACACATTGGAAAACGGAACAGTCGCAAACAACGTGACACTCACAAGACAAGGGAGTGACTGCGCAAAACTTTCCATCCCTCTTTCCCAACCAACTATGCACCATCTTTTCAAAGTCCCCGACCAGTACGTCGCATACGCAGCTCAGCCACCCAAAACTCCGCCTAATTTCCTCCCTGCCGACGAGGAATCCAAGGCCAAATTCCTCATTTGCCGTTTGATAAATCCCGACTATCACGAGTCACTCCTGAAATGCCCCAAGGCTCCTCGTGATTGGCCCAATGACCACCAAATCGCCATTCTTTCAAGCGGGCACTATGTTATCGAATGTACCCTATGCAATGTCTCCGAGCGCTGCAAACAGCTGTCAATCCTTGAAATGATGGAGTTACAACGTGCGTTTCGTATTTGGGCTCGATATGCGGAAAAAAGACGATGTATGGACGATTTTTGTCGGGAGCTTGACAAATACGTCGCAGAGATTGACTCTTTTCTTGAATATCTGAAGGAAGAAAGTGAGTAACCCTAGTGTGTTCTTCCATCAAAAATCTTACCCTCTACATAGATTCGTTGCAAGCCCTGGATCCACTTTCCTTGCAGATGCCAGCCTCGCGGGCCGTCAGCGAGAAAGGCAGCTGCTCTGATCCAATTATAATAGACTAGTAGACTAGATAGAAGTCGAGTGCTACAAATGCAATGCTTGGCCATGAGCCTCTTCTATGACGACTAAGCGCGACCAGTTTTACTCACCAACACTTGTTTCATCCAATAAAGGACGAGTATCCGTAAGTTTGAAGCCCCGTCATCAACCTCTCCTTCGGTTTCACCCGCAGAAGGGACGAACAGATGCATATGATAATGCACTAGTTTAATGTCGTTGCAGACATCATTTCTCTTCTTATTCACACAGTAGGATATGCATGCAGACAGTGAATTATATCCCAATGTAATACAGAAAGTAGAATAGTATAACAGTTAGCATCCGCAAACATATCTATGCAATGCAAAGAGTTTAGAATTGAATGATACAAAGTTAAGGTATACGCAAGGTGGCTAGTAAATACACAAGAGTTTGTCTACAAGGATATCGAATACAGTATACAAAATAACAATACATCAACGTTGTCTTTTCTTGCTAGCTACCGACCTCAACGACTTCATCAATTCCTCCCATTTCTCTTTGTTAGGGTCATTTGGAACAAAGGCACAATCCTTGCTTCTTACTACTACATGCTCTTCCTTGCGTTCTTCATTAACTTCTCCCCACGGCTCGAAAACACTCACAGTGATAAGTCGTTCAGCTGTTCCTTTTTGGGATTTAAAATAGATTTGCCGAACGTGCTTGCCCGCATATTCACCTCGCACCACCAACAGCGGTTTGGTGTTGTACTGAGCTTTGATGGGACGTGCCGGGTCCGCTGGTAGAGAAATTTCTTGAGGTAGGGCTCTCCAATGTTCACGCCCATTTATGGTACAAGAAACGAAGCCCAAAGTAGAGTTGGGTGTTGCAATGACCTCTTTCTCACTCTTGCCGGACAGGTCCAACGGTTTGTAGAACGCGAGGAACGATTTTCCGTCAAGGCAATTGTCGACAGACCAGTGGAATGGGTCGGCACCTTCTAAAACATTTCCTATGGGAGTATTTGTATGAGATGGAGGCAATAGTGGCCGAAAGCGTGGAGGAGCTGGCCCACTGGGGCCTGAAACTGACACAGCGCGAATTCTCGTCAGCGGAGACCAATAGCGCTGTTCATGTTTGCTCAAAGGATGGCGAATATGCAGCGGTAAACCAGTTCTGAAAAAAACGGTATATCAGTTAAGGTTGGGGTAATCAAAGAACCGTACTTACTGGGGATCCCGAATGTTGCCATAGTCAACCCAGGAGCGTGGATTAGCCCCATGTTCAGCGGAAATGTAATCAAATTCCACCAGAACACGCATCCCTGATTTTAGACGATGAAAAAGCTCGACACTTTTGACAAAACCCTTATTTTTGTTGACGCCTTTGATAACGACGACAGGTTTGCCAAGCCAAGGCTCTGCAGGTCGTTGTTGACGAAACATTGCTTCCTCAGCAGTCAAAATGTGTCCATCAAGAATCGCAGGTGATGCCATGTTTGGAGCATACGCTATACTCCAAGACGCTTGCCGGAATCCTTGCTGGTGGGGAAGTAGAGGAAACGCACGATATAGAGATTGGTTAGAGCTATGTAGTAAGTAGCTTGTTTAGAATACATTTATGAAAGAACGTGAAAAAAACGCACCATGTGTCAACAACATCGTCGTGACGAAGACGTACTGTTTCACCCCAGCCAAAAAGTCGGACGTCAAGCATGGTGTAACCGTTCATCGATGGTGGACAGACATCCGCAACAATACCAGTGTAGCCCCGGTGAGAACCCCGAATAACAGTTATATGCCGGTCAATCCAGGGAACGGTAGTATCGTTCCTAGACTTGACTATTCGGCAGGAATTGACGTGAATGGTGAAAATCTAGAAGACACCAGTCCACATTAGAAGCACATTTATTCCCAGAAATGTGTACATACATCTCTCATCATCTCAATGATTGATACTTGCTGTCCCAAACGATTCACCACAAAGCCGAGGCGTCTTTTCATGTCCCCAGACACAACCTCTACGTGGTCCCCAACAGAGATTTGCTTCCTCAAGTTGAGTTTGCTGACCCATATATCTGTCTCTTCGGTGTCCGTCCTCTTCAGGTTCTTTACCCCGTATGCTTCTGTTGTATACTGCTCAGGGATGTCATCGTTGTAGTCGTCGAGGTGAACCAAACAGCGCTCGCTTTCTATCTGCTCAATTCTACCATTCTTCCAGTGAATAGCCCGAGGTAACGAGTGATCCAGCTTCTGTTGTTCGGTCAAAGGGGCACTCAGGATAACTTCTACGGACTCGTTTTGGAAAAAAACCCAATCATCGGGTAGAGGAAGGTGAACGGATTGTAACATAGGATGCAGGCTAGCCTTGAAGAGAAGACGAGTACTTGGATCAATGCAAACATCGACATCAGAAACAGCTGTGTAGGAAAGATGACACAACAGAAGGTCATATTCAAATTCCTCGCCGTCCATGCGATATTGATTAGGGCCGAGTTCGGTCCATTTGCCTTTGCCTTTGCCCTCGGCCCACTCGTTCTTGGAGAAGAGGCGCAGCGGCTTAGAGTGACGGTTCCGCTTGTGTTTGCCTAGAACCTTTTCAGGTTGATGCGTCTCTGTAGACCCTTGTAGCTCTGAGTTGTTTGATGAGTCTTCGACACGAGTTAATGAATGACTTGTGGAGGGAGGAGTTGAGACAGTAGGTGGTTCTCTTTCTAACCGTGGTACGAATAGAACGGCCAGTTGACGATGAGCAGTGGCTATCTCTCGACGAATCACAAGCCCAACCTCGTTCTTGTAACGACCGCGGGTTACTTTCACCCAAGAGAAGAGATGGATGGATGGGGGGGTCAAGCTCAACAAATCTCCGACTTCTGGGGCCGGTATGGTGCGCAACCACACCTGCTGGTGATGACGGCCACTAGTTCTGTCCAGCCGGACACTGCCAACCTTGACAATTGCAGGATGATGGCGTAGAAACTCTATAACGGGCGTGTTCTGAGGGTTTTCGCCTAGATATGCCTCCAGATACACACATCCAGGGACATCTGGAATGGAAAAAGCGGAGAAGACACGGTAAACGTCAGAACTACGGGCGTAAAGCGGTGATGGGTTAGAAGTGACGCTATTAGGCGTAGGAGACGTCGAAGAGGTTTGTTGCAGTGCAGGAGCTGCAACGACTGATGATAGCGGGTTTGAAGGCACCAGCTTGTTCTTCATGGCATATAATGCCAGTAGAGGTGAGTCGACACCAGGCTCCACTACAGCTTTGCTGATAGCTGTCAACCAAAGCTGGGGTAGGGTATCCATCCCTAGTATGCCCTGGAGCTCCGCCTCTGCCTGTGGGATAGTTATCGAGTCTGAGCCAGCAAAAGATAGCAGATATTTGAAAGCTCGTTGATGGGGAGAGTCTCCAACAACTCGGTCGTTTGGCTCTACAGGAAGCTGGTGCGAGCGAGATTGCTGCTGACACTCGGACTTTCTTGCTACAGCATGATCAATCACCGCCTTCATAGTGTCTGGAATCGAGTCGAGGTCGAGTATGACCTTTAAATTATTGACCAGTTCCTCCACGCTCCCGTCGGAGCTGGAAGCAAAAACGTCTATACACCGCTGAGCAGTCAACAGCGCAGAGGGTAATAAATTTTGCATGATGTCAAAGACAACCTGTGTTTCTTGGCCAGGCTATGGGATATTAACCATATCTTGAGAAAACTATGGGCGACTTACTCGGCATTTTATCTTCCAAAACAATTGTTTCCGTTCGGACATAAGAACTGCTTTGGCGAGGAGATCCCTGTGCAACTCTGGCTTGTCGAGGAAATCGTCGCTTGACGGCTGCAGAATGGGTGAATTGTATCGGAGATTGGGTAGGTTGCCTGGAGCATAACGTCTTTCCAAGTCGTCCAGGAACGTAGCACCTGTAATCCGGTTTGAATCGTCGACCGGAGTATCTTCATCCTCCCATTCCACTGAGAAAGGAGTTGGCGAGTGTTTGAAAAAGCTGGATAACATACACACCTCTATTGGCATCGTCAGCTCTCCATAGTCCGTCCTCTTGGTCATCACCGCCCGCTGCGGACTCTCCATCACTGGCAACGCTAGATTCATCGTCGCTTCCGTAAGCTTGAAGGTCGAGGAATGGATTTCTGAACACCATATTCCAAAGCACGCGTATTCTACAAGGCAAATGATCAGCGCTGCGTTCATTGCTCGGAACTTTCATGTATATAATTATTAGGGATAGAAAGGGACGAAGCTAACGCGACTTGCGCGTGGTTCGACCCGTACATTTTATCTATTCTATTTCTCAATGCCCTTAAGGCTTTTGCTCGCGTCTTAGATCGCATATTATATTATAAATACATTGTACTACTACGAATTTAAGGGTAACTATCTAGATACTCACCGATATAGACAGCCTTGAAGAGTAGCGGGTGGTGATGATGAACGCGGGAGACAAGAAGGGGAAATTGCGCCCCTGAGTCAGCAGTTTGGACTTGTTCCTGTGCGCTGGCGCTGGAGGCTGCCAGGGATGGACCAATCACCTGATCATGTGATTGGTCCATCCCTGGCAGCCTCTAGCGCCGGCGCACAGGAACAAGTCCAAAGCACTGACTCAGGAACGTGATTTTCTCTTCTTTCCTTCTGTACTCATCACCGCTCGCTACTCTACAAATTTTTCAATAACGGTGAGTATCTACATACTGTAGCTATAGTTTATGTATGCTCTACGTATAATACAATGCAAATGCGTGAAATTTAAGAGAAAATAGAACCAAGCGAACCTCAACGGCCTCTAGATAAAGGAAAAATAGAAAATCGAAGTTCTGCTAGTCGTCGTGAACAGTGTTTGGGGCTTGTGCTGATTGTTTCTTTCCCAAACAGGGCACGAAACCCATTTCTCGTCAGTTCAGGCGCTGTATCTATATGTTGGTCATCGAAATCGGGTACCCTGTTCTCGCTAAAGAACAGTCAAGTGGGTTTAGGTGCGTTTTCGATATCCCCATAATCACCTATAGATTGGAAGATAATCCTGTAGATTTGACGAGGTTTACGGCTTTGATTGTAGTTCTACTTCTGAATATATCCAAATTTAAATATATTTGGTTATCCTTTCAGGTTAAATTTCAGGTTAAATTAACTCGAGATGGATAAGGCTCCGAAGAAGAGCGCGCTGAAGATCATGCTAGGACACTGAAGGAATGAACATGAACGGGTCCACAACGACCTTAAACTACGAAATACCAGTCCTTCTCTTGCACAGAGGCAGGGTCTTGAAACCGAAGGAACGAAGTTACAGTATACGAACATGAACGGGTCCACAAACTACGAGTAAATACCAGCCTTTCTCTCGCACAGATGAAAGAGACGCAGGGTCCTGAAATCCAAGCGTAGGGAGGAGCGCTTTACATTTGAAGATACTATGGGCGTCATGACTATTGTTTGTCGACTGGCTGGGAAAAAAACTCAGGTCCCGCCAACTTTCAACACCATCGTCCTTTCCGGTGATACGCCGTCAAAAATCGCATTTTAGATACTATTTTTGAACGGATAAGGCACATTATCTCGTGTAAAATGGGTAATAAAGGACTAGAGTGAGCCCAAACTGCTAGTTAAAGTATTAAGTATTGCAGACCATTCGGTAGTAATAATGTTAAGTATGAACGGATAGAGATCTAACTTATCCTGAATACTATGACAGATGTACTACCGAACGAAACAGTTTATAGTAGCAGATCCACCCTACCGAAGTTACTAAGTTAACTTCAAAATTCCTACTTAAACTAGTTGTGTACTTGTACGACTCAAGGGATTTACCGACTCGGTAATTGAAGACTAAAGACCGGTAGTAGCAATCTTGTGATAAATGCATCAGGAGGGTAAAGATCGAAATGGAATAGATCTACCGAAACAAGTGATCAGACAAAGCGTTCTAAGATCAGTACGATCGTCAAGTATACTATGGAAATAGATAGACTACTATCTAAAGTACTGTTCGGTAGTCCACCGAATACTACAAAAAGAGAAAGAATAATAACAATCAGAGTACCGAGGATAATACCTTGGACCAATACTAAAGAGAGAACTCTACCGAGACCGGTAAGGATGGCATTCGGTAGAACGGGATACAATCGGTTTTAGGAATGAAACTATAGATCGAATACTATCGATCTACAGCGTATCATCGGGTATACTAATCCGTTGATTAGAACTGCACTACCGAAGAGAGAATACTATCAAAGGAATAGTTAACCAAGGACTTTCGGTAGCGCCACAATAATAAAAGAGAGAAAGTAAAAGTATTATAGTCCGGGAGTACCGAACGTAGCGGGATAATGGGAGTCCGACCAATCGCTCTACCGAGACTATCAGGAGTGACAACCGCAGTGTAGTGGAGCATTACGATCGCCCGCTACCGAGTTGAAAATGTTGAAACCAGGGGAAGTAAAAAGCTGTAGGGATCTACATTTTCCTACAAAATCTATACGGTAAAATGAGCAAGAAAGGAGAAAATATACTTATAAGGAATGATTGGACTCGATACACCTACCGAACGATAATTTTGTATTATTATAATAGTATTTTAGCGGACATTCAAATATATTCTAGAATAGGTATAAAAGTAGGTAGGTTGTACAGTAGAAAAGTAGTGACGCATTGTACGGTACACTAGCGAGCGTCTGGAGCTTATAGCTTTGGGCCATCGTGAATATAACCTACTAGTGTAAGCTCTAAACCTATAAATAAGCGAACCAAAGGTTGATCACCTCTAAAGTCAAAATATACTGTGAATCTATACTGTTGTTACTGTTGAATCTGAACTGTCTGTCTGTCTGAATACTGGACTACTGCTGAAATCTGATCTGACTGAACATCTGCATCGAATCTGAAGTACTGTTTTGGTAGAAAGTGATTGAACTTGATTTGTTTACTGTGTCTGTGAATATACCTTCTGTTATAAAACCCAAAAGTCTTACAAAGTGTGTTAAACCAAAAGTGTACTTTTTCCTAAGAACATTTTATCTGTTCACGAGCACCTCAAACAATTAAGAGTGTTTTGTTTGTTTTGGTGGGGTTCTTTCCACTAAAATAACGACTCATCATCTGGAGCCCACCGCGAGGGGCTCATAGAAAAAGTGAACTTTTGTGATAACGTCTTTACAAGACAACCTATCGATACTCCGTCTGGAGATTATCCAAGATTTCTAGAAGGGAGTTGAGAAACCTCCAAAGTCAACTGAGTGGAACCTATTGGAATCGCTCGGCTGAACCTTCTAACTTGAGAATTGATAGTGAGCAAATTCCTGAACCGGAACCTCCTACCAATCCTTCAGTTTATTTTCCATATCCACGAGAGCAACAAGAAAGAGAGGAAGCTAGATCTAGAAGACGCGTTACGCTCGGTAGAAATTTATCTATTGATATTTCTATCAGCCAACGTACCGAATCGGACAGACTTTCTACGCTTTCACCCTCTTCACAGAATTTTTCTACTCCGTTAGTTTCGCCTACACAAGAAACTACCGAAATGCCTGAAGTAATCGATGCACGGGTGGCAACCACCATCCCCAATTTTAAAGTTACCGAGGCAGCGTTAAAAGCTACTCAAAATGACAAACTACCGAAACCTACGAAGTTAGCTCCTACTTTTGATAAAGATGCCCCAGAGTTATTAGAGCGATTCTTTTTAGAGTTAGAAGATCTTTTCCAGAATAATGAAATTACCCTGGATGAATCCAAGATCTTACTAGCACTTCGGTACATGGAGTACAAAACGCGAGTCCTACATGATGATGCGGCTACCGCATGTGGTGGTAGTTGGGAAACCTTCAAGAAACTCTTGCGAAAAGAGTATCCTGAATCGGTAGGAGATGGCAATGGAAGTCTACGCAAGTTGAACAATATTGTCACTTCTTATATGTATATTACTTTAGGACAAACCGAAAGGTTGAATAAGTATATACGAGAATTCAATCATGAAGCCAATAAGCTAACGAAAGGAGCTACACCTATACTGTCGAATTTACAAACAGTAACTATGTTTCTACAAGCTTTAGATGAGGGACTAAGACGTGCAATGGTAGTTTATCTACCGGCGATACCAGAAAATGCGAGGTTGGAAGACCCGCATCCCCTCACTAATATGATTGAAGCAGCAAAAAGTGCATGCAATAATCATGTGGCTACCCTTATTAGTTTGGGAGTACCGATCCAGAAAGAACATGTACCGGCTAATATGGCAACAAATGCAGCCGCGGTCGGTAGAGGAAAGACGGTAATACCCAAGGTAGAAACAGTTAAAAAGGAGGAAGCACCGGATGAGCTGTGGCAAAGAGTTTCTAGCACTAATGATGCCAATGCTGGTAAAATGAATGACTTGCTGAGAACAGTTAGTCAGAATTCAGCTTTGCTAGCGAACATTGGAAAGCTATTGGAGAAAACAGCCTCCAATACTAACATGGGACAAAATTATGGTGGCTACAATAGAAATTATGCAAATACATCTCCGAGTCAGAATTGGAACAATCCTACCGAGAAGAGAATTTGTTTCTTTTGTAGAAACCCTGACCACATTGCGACTCAGTGTCCTCTTCAACAAGAATATATAGATAAGAAATTTATCATGAAGAACGACAAAGGATATATGATCTACCGAGATGGTACACCTTTGAAATATAAGGATACCGACTCTGAATCCAGAGCACAGCAAGTGCTCCGAGTCGCAAAAGAAAAAGGATGGGAATTAAAGCAGTCTTTGTTCAATTCGCTAGAAGAAATGGAGCGTGCCTACAATGACCCAGGAGAAAGTAGCGTTTATAGTTCTTTCTCTGGAGAAATTAAAGCGGTTCTTGAAAATCTAGAAAAGAAGAATAAAGAGCTTACCGAGAGACAGGAATCCAATGACAATCAATGGCAGGAAGAGCTAGCCAATATTAACAAAACGTTGGCAGCGTTATTGTCGGGAAACTGAGAGCTCCAGGGATAGGGAGCGAAGAGATAGAAAGGGCAAAGGCTCAATTCATCTCTACACGCAAAAGCTCCCTTGAGGAAAAGAAAAGCGTGAAGAAGGTTCCCTATGTGGAAGTTCCTGTATTAAAGAAGACAAATGCGCCAGTATATGTACCTCCTCATAAACAGAAGAACGGTAAAATACCGTCGGTAGAAAAAGTGTCTACCGAGAAAGTACCAGAAATTGAAGCCTCTACCGATGAATCGGAAGATGAGGGAGAAGTTACATCGAAAGCGCTACCGAATAAATCAGTTGAGAAAAAGGGATCTACCAAATCTAGTGCTATGCCTGATAGTCGACCATTTGATAAAAATATACCATTGAACCAGGACAAAATACCTCAGACAAATACCTCTAATAAGTCTACTACTAGTCCTAAGAGTCCTATGACCATTTTATCAAAGAATCAGCATCAGAACAAGCCTATGATTCACCCATTGCTGAAAGATGTACCTAACACGAATGAACCTTTATTATTAACCGGAATTGAAGAGAGAATGGTAGACCAAGTCTTGCGTGGAGAAATTACTATGCAAGTAGTAGAAGCGTTAGCCATTTCCCCGGTAGTAAAAAGGATTCTAAAGCGTAAGTTGAATAATAGAGAGTTAAACCCCAAAAGGAGGGTTCAACAACCGAAGGGAGCTAAAGCAGTTAACATCCAAGAAATAGAGAGCAACTCTACCGAGGAGCCTTCAAGGAGCGCACCTACCGAGAGTTATTTCGACATTGAGGATCTTGCGCCTGCTACCTTCCAAATATTAATGAATGGAGCTGAGAATCTACCGAGGAATGCAATTGTACATCGAGACATTGTAGATCAGTTCTATGCGGATAGACCTGAAGATAGAGACAAAAAGGTCATAATAGTGGCGCGACGCGCAGATGACCTACGAGTCACTTTCCCTGCTATCCGTGGTGGAAAACAATTACCAGAATGTATTATGGACAATGGTTCTCAGATTATATCTATGGATACACGAATCGCTACCGGTTTACATTTGCATTGGGACCCAGACGTGCGTGTACATATGCAGAGTGCGAATGGAACTCTAAATTCAACTAGGGGTCTAGCTAGAAATGTTCCCTTTACATTTGGAGACATTACCGTATTTATGCAAGTACATATTATGGATGATGTTCCCTATGATGTATTAATCGGAAGGCCATTTGATGTCCTATGCGAGACAGAGATTAAAAATGCTAAGAACGGAGATCAGTTTATTACGATTACCGATCCTAATACAGGAAGGAAGGTTACTATTCCAACCTACCCTAGAGGAGAAAGACCATCCATTAAACCTCGACCTATAGAAAAATTAGTAGACGAAGGCAATGGTGGCAATCAAGAAGATTCATCCGAATCCTCTGAAGATTCTAATAAGGAAGAGAGTTCGGAAAATTTTCAAGAATCCTCGAGGAACTCTTAAGTAGAGAGGGAGAGGTTGCATTATCGCTAGAGACAAATGAAGGAGGAGAAATCTCTATTACTGGCTACAGTGCTTTGAAAGCACCGACTTTCACCAAAGAGCAATTGTGTGAAGCTTACATAGTAGCTTCCCACGAATATGTGAAAGCTCAAGATACGAAAGCGGCGGCGCTATTTCAAGAATGTAGAAAGAAGAGTGGAAAGAAGTTTAAGCAAAGCTTTAAGACTTCTGCTCCTTCGGTAAACCGTTCAGAAAAGGTTGAATCAAAAAGTATGGCCGCTTCGGTAGAAGAAGTAACTACCGAGGATGAAGAAGAAGTAGTAAATGTCTACGGAAAATACAAGCCGGTAGACGTAAAAGTGAAGCCAGTGAAAACTACCTTACCGAGTGAGTGCCGAATTACAAGAAATATAACGGGTGATCCATTAAAAGGCATGCCGGAACTACCGACGAACCCCCCTGAGTTTACTCCAGGAGAACGTTACGGTTGGGAACAAAAGGAAATTATAGATAATAACCACCCGGGAGATTTTCTATGGCCGGAAGAAAGGAAATTACTTCACGAGTTTATGAAAAGACAAGAACTTGGTTTTGCTTGGAAAACTAGTGAAGCAGGAAACTTTAAACCAGAGTTTTTCCCTCCTGTTCGTGTCCCGGTAGTAGAACATGTTCCTTGGGTTGAGAAAACCTTTCCAGTACCACCAGGCAAGTTTGCCGAAGTCTGTGATCTAATTAGAGAAAAGATTAAAGCTGGCACCTATGAACCTTGTAATGGCAGCTACCGAGGAAAATGGTTTTGTGTGTTAAAGAAAGATGGCAAGGTTAGGATTGTACATAGTCTCGAACCTTTGAATAAAGTGACTATCCAACATTCGGGTGTACCGCCTGCTACAGCAGACATCGCGCGAGAATTCATGGGAAGAGCATGTCTCGGTACCTTGGATATATTCGTTGGCTACGATCATAGGTATATTCATGAGGATTCAAGAGATATGACAGCCTTTCAAACACCATTTGGATTGCATAGATTGGTGAAACTACCGATGGGATGGACCAACTCGGTACCAATCTTTCACGACGATGTTACTTATATTATGCGAGACGAGATTCCACACATCACTATTCCGTATATAGATGATGTACCATTAAAAGGGCCTGCAAGTAGATATGAAACGGAGGATGGTGGATATGAAACCATTCCGGAGAATCCTGGTATTAGGCGTTTCTTTTGGGAACACCTAAATAATTGTAATAGGATTGTTCAAAGATTGAAATATGCAGGAGGAACCTTCTCGGGTAAAAAGACATTTCTGTGCAATCCTGAAGCAATAGTTGTTGGTCATAAATGTACATATGAAGGAAGAGAACCTGGAGAAAAAGCTACACAAGTGATTAGAGAATGGCCAATCCCTAAAAATTTGACTGAGTTACGGAGTTTCTTAGGAACTGCCGGACAGTTGAGGATGTTTGTATGGGATTATGCCAGAATTTCTACTCCCTTGAACAAGCTCACAGGAAATCATGCTTGGGAATGGGGCGAAAAACAAACTAAGGCTTTCGAGCAGATTAAAGAAAACATAGTGAACGCTCCCCCATTAAAAGCAGTTAATTATAACCATGAGAAAGGAATAACATTGGGTGTTGATACTTCTTATATTGCTGTGGGCTATTTCTTGGCTCAGGAAGATGAGAAAGATCCTAAAAAGAAGAATTACTTGCATTTTGGGTCTATCACTCTATCTGAAACTGAAGCAGCTTATTCACAACCAAAAAGGGAACTGTATGGATTAAAGCTTGCTTTAGAAGATGCAGAACATATTCTCTACGGTTGTCGTAATCTTAAAGTCCTTACCGATGCTAGTTACATTAAAGGAATGCTCAATAATCCGAGCAGAGGTCCTAATGCGACTATCAACAGGTGGATAGAAGAAATAAGGAAGTTTCAATTCGAATTAGTGCGGGGAATTTAGATGGCGTGGGAGAAGATTCAAATCGGATCACACGTTCCAAAACAAGAAAGAAATAATAGTGGATTACTGCGAGAGCCACTATACTACTTGTACATACACATGAGATAAAGAAAGAGGGATATATGACCTTGTATAACTACGTATTAGTTAGCAGTACTAGTACTAGCTACCGGGGCAAGTTCCTGAACAGTTGGAGCTTCGGCACGAGCGTTGGAATCATCCAGCTCGGCACGAGCCAGCTTGGCTTGAATGACCGCAACAAGGGTCTGATGAGTGCCTTTGTAGTGTCCAGACAAGTAATGAATCTGGTGAGCTACCGAGAGCAACTCAGCCCTGAGATAGTTGGTAAGGGCATTCAAAGACTCGTCAGGAAGACGGTTATAGTCCATGAATACACCAACAGCGGTCTTGCGAACAAGTTCTTCAGGAGTGTCGAGTGGTTCTAGTACCGAGTAAGATAAATTGAGCGAAAAATGAAGTGTTAAACTTACCATCGGATGGTGGGTTGAAGTTGTTTACCGATCCATTGAAGATGCGTGCGCGTTTCAACGCTTGCTGTTCGGCAGTGTTGATTTCGGCCTTTTGAATATAGTAGTTAGCCTTGCTGAATTCACGAGAAAATATGTCCATGCCGACCACGGTTTCGTATGGGACACATACGGTACAAGCGTGACCAACATTGGTACTAGTCTTGGGAATAGGAGTTTTCTACCGAAAGATGACAGTTTAGTAAGGAATTGTAACTCGGTAGACAGCTACAAATGACTACTTACAGTCTTGGTGAACTTGAGACTGCCTTTGATGGGTTTCGCGTGAATAGAGCCATTCAAAGTATTGTCGGTCATCTAAAGACTGTTCGAAGTTGTTAAGATAATCAGCTGCGAGAGTAACTCACAGTAACGTCTTGTTCTGGCACTGTTGGTTCGGTAACGATTTCAATATCAGAGTCATCGTCGATGTAAGCAGGAGAAACAATTCGCTGCTAATCATAGTGTTAGCTTGCTGATAAAAAGTAATAAGTGCTATAGGAGATACGTACCTTACGTTTGGATTTGTTACGACGTTTGGCATCAGCCTCTTGAGCTGCGCGCAACGTTTCGACAAAGTTGTTGACCTTGCTAACGTTGTGGAGCTTGGTCTTGTCAAGCTTGAAAGTCTCGACAAAGTCGTTGAGATGCTTGGCATGTTCGTAATAAGCGGTTACTGGAAGAGGCTCTAGTCGAGTCCTCCATTCACCCACGGTCTCGGCAAGGGGAAGCATGATTGCAGCCTAAGATAGATAAACAAGAAATAAATGAAGATAATAAGGAGTACACTTACATTTTCGGCCTCTCTGGCCAACCTTTCGCGGAGTTCAAGAACTCCATAAGCATCGATAGCCCTTTGAAGACGAGGGTCGCGCTGTAAGAAGAATGTAAGGAAAATATGAGTGAACAACGAGAATAAAAGACATACCTGTTCTGAAGTGGGCGCGGTAAGAGCAGCCCAATCCTGCACAAACTGCAGAGGGTTCTCTGCAAGTTGGTCCATTCGGTACCGACTCAAAGAAGCAAAAGCTTCTTGAGCACCGGCATCCGTTGGAGGCGGTGTAGGAGATGGAGTAAAGGTCTACACAAAGACAAGTCAGATTTTTAAAAGCTGAAAATAGGAAATAAAGACTTACTAGAAGAAAATTCCTATCGGTAATTTCTTCTACCGAGAGTAGTCGCCCATCTCTACCGAGAACTGACGAATTTGAACTACCGAACAAGTCAATACGACTTTCGGCAGCTCGACGACGCGGAGTGAGGATTTGAACTGGACTACCGAGCACTGATCTTGCTGGTGCTGGAGTCCGAAGTAGAGAGGAAGGACCGGCAACGGGACTTGCCGATCGTGCCGAAAACACGGGACGAGGAGGAGGGTGCGCCGTGCCAGGCTTAGGTGTGGTTGGAGGTGGAGACGGCTGCCGAAAATCAATAAATAAAGAGGATGAAAGAAATGATTACTTACCAAAGTTATGGGGAAAGCTCGGGATGGATCCCAAGCCTGTCGGAGCCTTCTGGTCATAAGCAACCAGGTAGTATCCAAGCCGGGACGCCGAGATGCCGTAGTGTTTCGGGACCTCGGAAATGCAACCAACACAGCGTTGAGTGCCATGTTGCGAGCCTCTGTGATCCAGGACTCGGTAGGACGAGTCTGCCGAACCGTGTAATCTAAATCGCGCTGTAATTACCGAGGTTAGTCAAAAGGAGAAATAGAGAAAACAGTGAGAGGCACTTACAATAAATGGCAGGAGAGCCTGCATTGCAATACGGTCGCGCTCGGCAACCTTGACCTTGCGTTCTTGATGTGTCCGCATGTTGAGGTAAAGGGTCCGAACGTGATTGAGAGTGACGAGGACGGCCTCGTCGGTAAAGTCCAGAATGTCGCCAACGTATGAAGCGTCGGTGGGAGCGTCGTTGCGTCGGGGTGCCATGAGAAAGTCGGTAGAAGTGAGAGAAGAGTCGGTAGAGCGTGTAGAGGGAAAATATGGGACTTAGAGAAATTTGCTCGTCGACCTATATGCCTGCCGCTCCATTCTTAAAAATTAAAATCAAGGGTAGAGACCCTGCGCGACACCAGAAGCAGAGAAGCGCGGCGACCAAAAGTGGCTGAACGCAGAAATTCCGCATCTCAAAAAGGAAATAGACGCTGGCACGAGGTAGATTACATCAGAATCTGATGGCTGAAGTTGCCCGTACCCTAGAATAATGCTTGAAACGGGGACCTACTACCGAAAATATGTTTTATGACACTCATAGAAGCTACGCTCTATGACCCGTTATCTGATCTTTCCTGATCTGATCAGTGATGGATGGATTGAGCCTTCTAAAAAGGGAAATTTACTTGCCAGATTTGTAGATCTATGATGTAATTCCCATTGACCGAGGACGGTCAAGACTTTTAGTTGGGGGGAGATGATACGCCGTCAAAAATCGCATTTTAGATACTATTTTTGAACGGATAAGGCACATTATCTCGTGTAAAATGGGTAATAAAGGACTAGAGTGAGCCCAAACTGCTAGTTAAAGTATTAAGTATTGCAGACCATTCGGTAGTAATAATGTTAAGTATGAACGGATAGAGATCTAACTTATCCTGAATACTATGACAGATGTACTACCGAACGAAACAGTTTATAGTAGCAGATCCACCCTACCGAAGTTACTAAGTTAACTTCAAAATTCCTACTTAAACTAGTTGTGTACTTGTACGACTCAAGGGATTTACCGACTCGGTAATTGAAGACTAAAGACCGGTAGTAGCAATCTTGTGATAAATGCATCAGGAGGGTAAAGATCGAAATGGAATAGATCTACCGAAACAAGTGATCAGACAAAGCGTTCTAAGATCAGTACGATCGTCAAGTATACTATGGAAATAGATAGACTACTATCTAAAGTACTGTTCGGTAGTCCACCGAATACTACAAAAAGAGAAAGAATAATAACAATCAGAGTACCGAGGATAATACCTTGGACCAATACTAAAGAGAGAACTCTACCGAGACCGGTAAGGATGGCATTCGGTAGAACGGGATACAATCGGTTTTAGGAATGAAACTATAGATCGAATACTATCGATCTACAGCGTATCATCGGGTATACTAATCCGTTGATTAGAACTGCACTACCGAAGAGAGAATACTATCAAAGGAATAGTTAACCAAGGACTTTCGGTAGCGCCACAATAATAAAAGAGAGAAAGTAAAAGTATTATAGTCCGGGAGTACCGAACGTAGCGGGATAATGGGAGTCCGACCAATCGCTCTACCGAGACTATCAGGAGTGACAACCGCAGTGTAGTGGAGCATTACGATCGCCCGCTACCGAGTTGAAAATGTTGAAACCAGGGGAAGTAAAAAGCTGTAGGGATCTACATTTTCCTACAAAATCTATACGGTAAAATGAGCAAGAAAGGAGAAAATATACTTATAAGGAATGATTGGACTCGATACACCTACCGAACGATAATTTTGTATTATTATAATAGTATTTTAGCGGACATTCAAATATATTCTAGAATAGGTATAAAAGTAGGTAGGTTGTACAGTAGAAAAGTAGTGACGCATTGTACGGTACACTAGCGAGCGTCTGGAGCTTATAGCTTTGGGCCATCGTGAATATAACCTACTAGTGTAAGCTCTAAACCTATAAATAAGCGAACCAAAGGTTGATCACCTCTAAAGTCAAAATATACTGTGAATCTATACTGTTGTTACTGTTGAATCTGAACTGTCTGTCTGTCTGAATACTGGACTACTGCTGAAATCTGATCTGACTGAACATCTGCATCGAATCTGAAGTACTGTTTTGGTAGAAAGTGATTGAACTTGATTTGTTTACTGTGTCTGTGAATATACCTTCTGTTATAAAACCCAAAAGTCTTACAAAGTGTGTTAAACCAAAAGTGTACTTTTTCCTAAGAACATTTTATCTGTTCACGAGCACCTCAAACAATTAAGAGTGTTTTGTTTGTTTTGGTGGGGTTCTTTCCACTAAAATAACGACTCATCACCGGCTATAGCTAGCTGTTATTATGGTTCATACTCGGGCACAAGGATACTCGGATACCTCCGAGTCTGCTCTGGCATCTGCCCCTGCTGATAGGACTCGCTCCAAAACTCAAGGCAAGCCTGCCTTGCAGTCGGAGCGTCCGGATCCTAGAATCAACCGCAAGAAGAAAACGATCAAGGTCCCGGTTGTTGAGATCACTCAAACCCTTTCGAGACTCAAAGCCCCTGCATCTTCCGTATCACGCCTTCAAGTACCCCTCAGCAATCAAGTCGCACCAGGTATGTAGTCAAATCCTTCAAATTACACGGCGTACATATCATACCTCTTTCCACACCTTCAGTTTTACAGCCCGTGCTAGATCAGGAACTTGAACCGTCTGCATCCCGTGCACCTTGTCCTAAAGAGAGTGCTAAAATACCAGGATCCTCCGTACCACGGGTGCATCTCGCACCAGGTACGTAATCAACTTCGTCGAATGGAACGCTATTCATGCAGCCTGTGCTAGGTCAGGAAATGGACACATCCGTACCTCGTCCCAATGAGAGTGATAAATTATCAGGTGCGTGCTCACACTGCTCTCAATACATGGTGTTCATATTTGCTTTTGTTAGCTACGAGCGGTCTCATTCCGTCCAACATACCCAATCGTCCACCTACTCCTCTCCCCTCGCCCATTTTGACACCTTTCCCGGCAGCTCTAGGCAATCACAATCAACTGGAAGCTCTCGAGATGCTGGATGTTTCTTATGCCGACCTGGACCGAGAAGAACTTGAGTACAGGAAGAAAAAGTCAGTCAGCAAAGATAATGAGCAAGACGGCTCTGTTCTAGCCGGCAACAGTGACAACTTCTCGGTGTACGACAACGAATCAGAGTGGGGAGGTTGTGCATCGGACAACGACATGGCTCTTTCGTCTCCAATCGCATCTTCCCACTCACAACTACACCCCCAATCATCTACTCCGCAAGAACAGGCTGTACAAGCTCTCCGTGAATATGTCGCTTCTTCTATGGAGGAAGATGAGATTATGGACGAACTGCAAGGACTTTTGGGGAAGCTTTCTTCGGTTTGGTATGAGGCTATCACTACGGCTACCGGCCAGCCTGACGAGACAGTAGAAGAGCGCCAACAAGCCCTGGAAGAATATATCCCTACCCTGCTTCATACCCGTATTCTCATTCCCTCTCATTACGAATCTACTCCTCCATCGACTCGTGTACAATCCCCAACACCTCAGGAAAGGGCGGTGGATGCGCTTCGGTCATATATTACCTCTCCTATGGCCGTTGGCGAGATTGCTGATCACCTATATGGACTACTGGGCGATCTTTCTGCAGACTGGCATCATGCCATTACTCTCGCTACTACCGAACCCGACCAAACAGTCGAAGAGGTCCAGGAAGCCTTTGAGGCATTCGTGCCTTCGCTACTAGGCCACCGTCGCTCTATGCGCCAGCAACAGGTCGTCTATTACAACGAGGTCGACGACATGGCAGAAGACGATAGCTGTTCATCTGATTGGGGAGCAGAACGTGAACAAGAGAAGGCCCTAGAGAGGAAGCGGAGAGAGCGTACACGCAAACTACGGGAGAAAAATGGAGAAGTACTGAAAAGCCCTGAAATGTCCATCTCCGATAGTGAAACAGAGGAAGAAGATCCCCCGCTGGTGGTGAAACGGCCTTATACACGAGATACCGCAAGGGGCAAGGGACAAGCTACTTCAGGCCCTCGGAACATCATCAAGAAGGCCCCAGTGTCTACAAACAACAAACAGGGTTCAGATGACAGCGAACCTGGGACGGACGACGAAGACGACGAAGATAACTCGGGCCGTGTCCCTGCTGCAATGAAAGCAGAAATTTGGAGAGTTCGAGCAGACTACGAAGGGAAAATGGAGGAGATTGCTCGCCAGTTCAATCACACGATCCAGGCAGCATACCGAGTAGCAGGAGACTTGATGATTTCCTCACGAGATCCTAATCTTTTCAACCTCTTCCAAAAGTGGTATGTCGCTGAGGACGGCAACAACAGCAAAGTACCAGACTCGAGTATGTATCCTCCACTTCATGCTTTTGTATCAAGCTCATTATCTGTTTGCAGTGAATCCAGGCACATTTCTCAGCCAGAAATGGCAAGAGCTGCGTCGCGAGAAACTTGGTGAAGATTGGGAGAAACCGGACAAAGTCGAAGAAGAGTTTGCCTATCTCAGGAAATGGCACTCGGATCGCTACATCAAGGACCCGAAGATGATCAAGGGACCCAGTCGACACGACGTAAAGGCTGTTGCTAAAATCATCAGTGATGTGGTGAGCATGATTTTCATTTATGTGACTAGTTTACCAGCTCATTCCGGACACTTAGGCCAAGCAAGCAACCCTAAACCGAGGTCTCTGGGTATATGCTTTCATCATTGATCCAAATGGCCGCTACAGCATGATATCGGGCTGGGGAAAGGAGTTTGAAAGTATGAAGGTCACGTACCCCACGCAAATATCCTCACAACTTCACGATGCCTTTGTGCTATTTGGTAATGAGCAACTCAAAGTCCAGTACGACTCCAGCATTGAGAGCGAGCTCCAACTGCTCATCAAAGATGCTGCTAAAGTAGGGAGTGATCGTGGCCGAGAACGAGCTCTCGTTCCCAGGATCTTGCTCTATGATATTGGTATGTCTGGTTATTCTAGCGCGTCTGGTTATTGATTGTCCACGTTTCCTTGCCAGGGCACCTTGACATGAATCGTCCTCGAAGGTTCCCATGGAAAAATTTCGCCGACTATGCTTACAAGAATCAAATCCGGATTGAAAACTGGCCTGAAGACATACTGGCTCCCGGTGCGGGTTTGTCTGGTGTCAACCAAGCAGTGCCGAAGAATGGCGGACCCAGTCGACTGACAGCAGCCCGTATCAACGAATTGCCATGGCTGAAGAACGCCTGGGAGAGAAGGGAGGAAAATCCAACCCCGCCTCAGGATATCACCAGCAAAGCGTTACGAGTTGTCTCGTGGACTGAAGGTGTGTCCCTCCTCTTATTGATGACTGATAGCTGACTAGAGCACTCTCTACGTTGACAGCTGAAAAGAGGTTCTCTTCTGCAGATCAGAAGAATGTTGCTCTGGTCAAATGTACAGACAGTCGTACCTTAGTGTCAGTTCTTCATTCAAAGGATTGGCGCAAGGAACAGGGTTTGATAGCCAAGAAAAACGTCGGACGGAAAGAAAAGGGCAAGTCAAGAAAGAGGACACCAACTCCCACTTCTTCATCGGCCGCTGAAGGGCTTGGGAACCTGCTAGGGCTGAAAGACTCTAGAACTTAAGTCTCTCTGGAGACGCTGCTAAAGACCTTAAGAATACTCCTAAGACCTAAAACAACTACTGCCACTGGTGGGGGCCTAGTGCTTCCTAACAGTTCAAAAGCTCTGAAAGGTGCGAGTGGGTATGGAGGACAGAACTCGTTCAAATCTGAAGTTAAACGAGAGACAGCAATCAACTTCAACTGCTGTGTAGGATTCCTTAAGAGCGAATGTTCTCTCTTAAGAAGTAGGCTCACTGAATGACTTGTCTAGTCCTTTTCAATGAAAGGTTGAACAAAGGTTTATTCGGTCTAATGCAGCAAGTACTACGCACAAATACTGCACAAAACAAAATAGAGCACTGAGATAGCACAAAAACCAACTCAGCAGAACTCTTAAGACGGGTAGATCGCGGTCACTACGCTCCTAAGAGGTTCTAACCAAGAGTATATCACACTCGATACACGCTAGATCAGACTAATTGACGTTCCACGCTCGTACTAGCCAATTAGGACTAATTGATGTTCCACACTCATACTAATCAACTAGAAACTACAGTCCCACTGTACCAAGGATCCCTGTCACCTTGTACAACAGAAAGGGCCTGAAGTGATCAACTTAAGACGCAACAGAAGTCACAACTCAAGTAAGCATCGATTGTGAGAAAGGTTTTACAGAGTTATCTCGGACTCCGAGTGTGATACTAGCAAACTGGCAGTATTAATCTCTGAAGGCACACAAGAGCGGCTTCAAGCACAAGTGGCAAGTTTCAGCTGGCTCTTCTAGAGATGTTATACAAGCTACTAGCTCTCCTGAGTCCTTCATCAGCTACATACTGTCCTTATATACTGAGTAGGGAGTATTTCTACGAGAAAATGATAAGAAAAATACAAAAACATAAATCGTAACAGATCTGTGACATATTCCCTTTCTTGGGGTGTAACTAGTAATATCTTAAGGCTATGTGCAAGCATCCGTGTCCATATCCGAAGCATGACTACTAGTATTTGACTATTGGAGCGGCTGCCTTTGTAAGATAGAATGTCTTAAGGCCTTCCTTCCGCTTCCATTCGTTCAGGTGAGTGTCAAATGCACCCTTGCTTGATAATATTGCGCACTTCCGGTGTCTTAGCAGGTCATAGCTGTTCTATATCCGCCAAGTACCGTCACTTCCGCTTGTTCATGACCAAGCTGCATACTTGTCAAGGCTCCGCCGACTATTTCAGTTACTGGGGAGTGCCTTAAGCAAGTCGATTCATTTCTCTGATCTTGAGCAATTTGTTATGTCCTATTTGACTTCTAAAGTCATAGGGCAGTAGGATTACTGAGCAATCGTTACAGAGTTGCCTCAAGACGTTGCAACCTGTCATAAGGGTACGGATAGACTGTCATTCCCGCACAGATCATGTCGATCACTGTCGATCATGTTCTTTTAGGAATTCCTGAATTTGATCGAGATTTTCTCCGATATCCGACGTGTGTTTCACTTGTGCCACACTTAGCATCGGTTTCTTAAGCATTACAACTCTGTGCAATACTTCTTAGGAATGATACATAGGTCTGAAGGGTGTTTAAGACTTTCCCTTGGGTTGGCAATGTACTTGTAGAGTAGTAACATTTTCTTAAGAGTTGTTCAGAACTCCTTAAGAGCGAGATCAAAGGTCGTAATTTGTCAAGTGTTCCCTACAAGCCATGATAACTTGGTTCCCAATACAGAGCCATAGTCATCTCACTCGATTTCACACTCAGACTAGGGGTGGGTAGCGTTCCTCTAATCTCTAAATGCCATACGGTTTCTTAAGAACTCTGTTAAAGTCTTAAGGGTGGATATGCAAGTACATCCCTTTGGCTAACAGCTCGGGACTCACTATAGCCCTCGTAAACCTATTGCATTGCTTAAGAGTAGTAAAATACCCTTAAAATGCGGAATTTCAAGCCTAGCCGTTTTCCAGGCTCATTATCTCCCCCACACTAAAATTCTGACCGTCCTCAGTCAGTGAGGCATCGGTATCAGTATTCCAGTTGAGTTTGATACTTCTTCAGACTATGTTATCAACCTTTAAAGCATTGCTTCGTCTTTATGATCTGCTTAAGACTCGATTCTATTGAATCTCTGTCCTTCAAGTATCAGGATTGAATTAAAACTACTCCTGTTTCATGGTTCAACCTTTGATCACTTTAGATCGTCTATTCTATGCACTCTTAAATGCTCCCAGTCTTTTGTAGCATAGCTATCACTGGTGTCATTTGTGTTGGATTGAATGTGTGGGTTTAAAGTGTAGAATGGATTTCCTTCTTAGGAGAGCTTCCATTTCTACCTTTGATCTTTCACACATCACATCAAACCATACATAAACATACTTTTTGAAGTTCGTTTCTTCAAACTCAACTTCCATCTGTTTTATCAATCTGCATGTATATACAGGCCTTGTAATGCCCTTACATTACAGAATGAATACCATACATGCATCTTAAGATGCGTTTTAGTAACCTTATGTGTGATTGATCTTCAAATTTATCCTTAAGATCTTAAGAACTTCAAGAGGCAAGGAGCAGCTTTGAGGGTGCGAGTTCGCCCTCTTGAAGTCTAATCTTAGGATGTAAATTGAATGTAGCACACACCACATCTAGTAGCTTCTTGATCTGATGTTCAGCATTCGCTTCAGAACATTTTCAAGTCTTTCTTAGTGCCTTAAGCTTTAGTTATGCATTAGGTCAATACTCTGGTAGACATATTTCTTCCAAGCTTATTGAACAATGCTTTAAGGCTCTTCTAGCACTCATACATATAGTTCCAACTCAACTGAATTAGAGACTATCTTAATTTACAAGCCCAAACAATTCCTAAGTCGCACTTGATCATTACTGATCATATCTGAACTTAAGCATGTCTATGCCTGCCATTTGACTATTCTCATCTCTTAAGATGCTCTGTAGCCATCCAATGTCTAAAGAACATTGCTTTTTAGAAGTTCTTATGTTTTGAAGCAAAAATTTATGATCCTCTCCCCCACACTAAAAATTTCAACTGTCCTCAGTTGAGTTTTGTGAGTGGTCTAACCATACTTTCAACTTCAAAACCCCTTCTTCAGAATTCAATAATGATATTAAGATCTGTTTGATCTTTGTTTTGTTAACCTTAAGGATTCTCCTTAAGTCTTAAGATTCATCGCAATCATCTACCTCCTCATCCGCCAAGAAGACTTCAACGACCTCCAAGAGTGAATCTGCTGGTAATACCAACACTCAGTCGTCAAAAAAGTCTAACAAGCGCAAACTGGTACGTTGGCTATACTTCTTCTTTTGTCCTCGAACGCTTAAACACTCTTTTTGTCGTTGAAGGCCGTCGCCGTATCCGAAGAAGACGAAGAGCCCACTTTCAAGGCCGAGGTAAGCGTTCGCACATTGAAATCTACTATCCATCTACTAAATGTAGATTCGTAGTCGTCTAAAGCTGCGCGGGGTCCTTCTAAAACAAAAACACCTGTCGTCGAGATTCCGGTACGTCTATTTTAACGTATCTCTTTACTTTAAGACTAATGGTTTGATTTTACAGATCAAATCCAAGAATCGCGGACAACAAGCTTCGACTTCTGGTCCAAAACCCGTTGTCGTCAAGGTTGAGAAGGATGCCGAAACAGCGCCAACTCATAAACCTCGAAAACGCGTCTGAAAAACCAAGGAACCTTCCGAAGAACTGGATGACGCCTTTCTTCCTGCCGAAACGCGATCGCGTAAAGGAAAGGAGAAGGACACCGGTCCTAGCCTTAAAGGTCTTAGCTATGCAACTGCTTTGGACCTCCCTGCAGGTAAACCTGGTCTGGTACGTCTTTATTTAATCTATCATTGCTTCTTAAGACTAACATTATCGTCTTAAGCTCGCCAATTCGACTCTGAAGCATCACGAAATGATGCGTCAAGATCGTGAAGGTGAAGATGAGATGAGTAAGTAATCCTATCACTTGATCGCTTCCTCAACCTAACTTTCTATAGCCGGTTACATCTACGTGAACTCGGCTGGTAACGCCTTTAAGGCCGAGGAACTCTTGGAGACGAACTATTCGACAACCCAAGCCGCCATCGCCTATCTTTCCTGCGTCTCGTGCGCCTGCGACGCTCTGCGACTCCCTTGCGTCTTTGAAGGCCCCGGAAAGCCCTGCAAGAAATGCGAAAAGGGTAGCCGTTACTGCAGCTACGAATTCACCCACGATCGTCAGGAGATCTTGGCGAACGCTGCGCTACGTTCTGTAATGCAGTCAGCCCCCGGTAAGCTTCCTCTTAAGAAGACTTGAACCCTTTGAGGTATTGATACATTGTTTCCTTCTAGTCATCAAGAACCAGTTGGACCGAATCAAGGCTCAGTCCATCGCCCTCGACATGGCTAGATCTTCATACGACGCTCAAGCTCAGATTCTTAAGCTTGAGTTGGACCACCTCTCTCGAATGACTTCGGACCCTGCCAGAGTCCTTTGGCAGTTGGAGCAGTATTCTCCCAACTTCAAGATCACCGACGAATCTGTCGCTGAAGTTGCCAAGGCCTGCCGCTGGACTGTTTGTCCTTCTGAAGCCGACGCTCGAGCCCTTGTTCAGGAATTCAACAACGGCGACTCCTCCAAAACCCTTTTCTTCCCTCAATACGAGGTTTCCGCATCTAACTCTTCCAACAACTCCGTTCCTCAGGCTGAGGACTCTGTCAACGTCGAGACGGACAACGCAGGCGCTGACAAGGCTGGAGAGGATGAAGCCAAAGCTGTTGAAGCCTCCGATGAAGCTGATCTTGGTCTTAAAGACTTGGATCAGTCTTCTGAGTCTGCTTCAGAAGCTAAAGCTTATCAGGCCTCTTCTCCTGCTGTCTAGGGTTCGGTCGCTGGTTGCTGGCAGTCCTTCGGGACTTTAAATATGTTTTTCTTTTTGTATACGTATCCCCCGCACATGTATCCACAGGCTCTGTAATGCCTTTAAATTACAGAATTGTATAATAGAATCTTGCGCGTCTTAAGACGCTTTCTCGTTCTATTTGCGTGTGCTTAAGAGATATTCTATACAACCTTAAGACCTTGAGATTCCCAAGAGAAGGAGGAGCGACTTGGTCTGCCGCGAGTCCGCCCTCTTGAGATCTGATCTCTGATTACAAATTGAATGCGGCACACCTGACACCGGTATTTGCCATGAGCCGTTGTTTCGGCAATACTGTACGTCGTGCCAGTCATTCTGATTCTTTTAATGAGGCGAAGCTCTAGGTTAGTTCAACTAGCACTGTTAAACTAATTCTATTATGTCTCCTCATTTTTCCTAACTATCCATAGTAGACTGTCAATAGTCTACTTGGAAGCGGTCATTCATTCTGAAGTGATCAATGACTGATCACTTTTGCGATCTAAGGCTTCTATGCCTATAATTTCAATATTATATTCTCTTCAAACGTTCTATAGCCGTTCAGAAGCTCAGTGTAAGGGTGTTTCAACAAATTTCAGCTATGTAAGCGCGAATTTCGTTGTCTTCTCCCCCACACTAAAAGTTTCAACTGTCCTCAGTTGACCTTCGGAAGAGATTTACTAAATCCGACTTCAGATGTCTTTCTATGAGTAATTCCGTGTTTGTTTTGAGACATGGAAGTCCCCTAAGAAGTATTTAAGCTGAATGAATGGTGATCTTGTTTCTCAGAACACCATCCTTCATCGTTCTACTCTTAAGACTCCAAACTGTCTCACCAAACTTTACTTGTTATCACTCTTGCTATACTTGTTCCACTAGCGTATAGTTATGGCTCCTCTCACACTTGCTGCAGTTGCTGCCCAAGTCGCAGAGCTCACCAACGAGATCGAAGACCTCCAGGATCTCATCAACAAGAAGAGAGCTCCCAAGTCCATCGAATCCCTCCTACGCCCATTGGTAACACGCTTGGTATGTGTTTAAACACATCTCATTATGATCTTAAGAAGTAACTTTCTTTCTTAAGGCGAACTTCACCGTGCCCGAGGTCAACCAAATTTCGCAGAACGACAGCGCGCACAGCTGTTTCGCCAAAGCGCTCTCCGTCATACGTGATGCGACCAGAGTCGATGGAGTTGGTCACATTGCCAATCTTAAGGCTGCTCGTGAAGTCTGTAAGACTGTTGTCAAGACCGGTGACACTAGGCTTAAGGTAGGAAAACCTTTCTTAAGTCATCACATCTATTCTTTGTTAAAACTTTTCAAGTTCAAGAAGAAGACTGCGACTCAAGACATTGAAGACCTCCCTGATGACGATAGTGACGATGGCAATGCTTGTGGCAACTGTACTCAGGTACCATCTATCATATCTCATCATTCTATTCGTTCTGAAGACTTATACAGGCTCATCCTAAGGCATCTTGTCCTGTTAAGTCCAGAGGAAAGAAGAGTGTTCGTCTTCAAAGTTACGATTACATCAATTCTAGACTGATTGTATTCGCAGACCGTCCCATACAACCAGAAGGCTAGTCCATCCGTTGAAATCATCATTGATGGCGACGTCAACATGGAGGAGAACACTTCCATGACTGCTAAAGGTCCTGAAGTCCGTGCTACGACTGTGAGTATTCCATATTCAGAAGTTCCTGGAATGGATACAACTGCCTGGACATATATTCGAGCTCAAAAAATTCTGGAACAGTCTCTTGGTGCTCCTCGTCCCAATAACAAACGTATCCGTGGCCCTGAGAGTGTCGACATCCGCACTCCTAGCGCTAGTACGTTTACTATCTTCTTAAGACATTTTTGAGATCTAACTTTATTCTTAAGCTGACGTTGAGCGCTCCTCTGGCTCTTATCCACGTCGTCTTGTTGAAGAAGTGTCTCTTCTTCCGTTCTCTGAGCTTTCTAGTAAGAGCTCCGATTCTCTGAAGGCTCTTGCCAACCTCTTACTCGTTTATTGCGAACAGTCGCTGTTCGCGACACACCGATCCTTAACCGGGTACAAAACGGCTCAGGAACAGCGGGCAGAGGTCCTCAGAATCCTTCTGGAACGAGCGGTCATAACTCCAGAGGCGGCAGAGGCTCCCGTGGCATTCCCAGGGGTAGAGGACGCGGATTCCGGATCCCAGGGCCAGTCCTCCCTTCCATAGGCTTGCATCATTCTTCTAGGGGTATTTTCTTTATCCCTGACGATGCTTTTCCACCTCTTCCAAGGAACAATCGATCTACTTGATCTGATGACTCCTTAAGGACTTTTTCCTTTTTCCTTATCTCTTTACCATGGTTTAGGTTCAACACCTAACTCTGTAAGGCCTGTAAAGATGTCTCTTGTACTACTAGCGTCTCATTCCGTTGTGTTTTACATGTGTATGAATAGTAAAATCACCACGTAGTCGATCCTACTCACTTCGGAATACACTGTGTTTATTAACATTAACCTTAAGGATTCTCCTTAAGTCTTAAGATTCATCGTGA